>JANBXA010000726.1:43730000-44252500 GCA_030556225.1 Cricetiscus sungorus
ATTTGTCTCAATAACCTATTACATTTATAAAATGAGGCAAAATGTATGTGTACACATGTGAGTGTTTCTATGTTTTATAATTCAATAAAGTTTGTTTTAAAAGTAATTTAGTAAACTCTCTTTAAAACAGCATATTTATCTAATTCTAAAACTGAGTATGACCCAATTTTTAAACATGTGTGACAGCTTCTCTCAGTAAACTTTAATATACTATAAAGTGCTGTAAACTGAAATAGTTATGCAGTCAAATTAAATTTTTGCTTTTATTCCATAATCTAGTGTGCTAGTTTATCTTAAATGCTTAAAAAAAGATGAACTGAAAGCTTATTGTCTATCCTTTTAAGATAGTCTTTGGTACAATGGCCACCTTTTAATTTATCCTAGTAAGTGTTCATGTGGTTCATCTGCCTCTCACATGATGCACTCATAACACATGAACATTATTTAAAATATATTCACTATTATGTGACCTTTATATTTGGAAGTAAATTTGGTTTTCACTCATTTAAAATTCAATGGGAAATTAGTTTTGGTTGAACTGTAGTTCACAGTTCTATAGACTATCCTACTTGCTATGATTTCAGTACAATTAATCTTCTCTGAAACATGTATTGCTGTCTAATGTTTACTATGGAATATTGAGAGGTAGGGCCAAGTAAGAGCTTTAAAAGGAGATTGGGACTCTACCATAATGCAATAGAATAATGGAGTGATATTTTGAGAGATTTCTTATCTTTCATGGTGGGATAATTCATGTTCCCTGGATTTGATCACCAGAAAGTAAACACTAAGTGATATTTTGTGACCTTGGACTAGATATGTGAATCAAAATAAACTTTTATATTTCCTTATGTTATCTATCATATGACATCATTTTATTAGTGACAGAAAGATAACAAATTCACCTATCCTTACACATATATTTTTCACATTCATTTTCATATTTACTTGTGTTAAGTTTTTTGGAATTTAGCTTAAAACAATTCTACCATGTTAGCAATTATTAAGTACACTTTGAATTATATTTGAGTTACATACTTACACATGTTGAAATCTAGGTATAACTTCATTTCGTGTATTCAGCAAGTATCATCACTATGTAATTGAATCAAAGTATTTCATAATGATAACCTTCTTTGCCTCTCTCCACTACATGAAAAACGCATGCCAAAAATTGGTGCTTTGTTATAGGCACTAAAGTACTTCTGAAATCCCTCCTAACTTTAATATACTAACAGTTAGTTTTGAAGAACTGCTTTGTGCCAGCACTAAGGTTGTGATGAAGTTTTCTATTGTTAATCTGATTCCTAATAATATCTTGTTTTACAAGCAAGAAAAATACAATATTAAAGTGTCATTTTAAATATAGTGGTTCTTTTCAAATCTTTCCCCTTTATTCTCTTTCTTCTTTTCCCTTTCATCAGTTAAATTAAATCCTTGCTTCTATGCAATGATGTAGAATGCTAGTTTGTCTGAAGTGCAAAAGAAGTTTACATTGAAAACTCACTATTTAAGTTAGGCTTTGGAGTAATGCCCAAATTCATTCATCCTTATAAAGTGAAGTAAGACTCTTCCTCAGGCATACATTTAGAATGTATGTACATTATTTAAATTGTTCTCTTCCATTTCAAGTATAATCCTGAATGTTTAACAGTGTAAAGTTTCATATGCACTACTAAATTGAAGATACTCTGCAATGGCTATGATCAGGTGACAAAAAGATAACTTAATTGGGAAGTACATATGCATAGGCACAATAAAATAATAAAATCAAGTGAAAGCATCAAGATCACATGTGACCTAAGAGCCCAAACATTGTGAGGATATCACTCTCACAAAAGTCACAAAAGATTGTGACTTTGGCTTTGTAGGTCATCTCAACCAAAGGGAATGTGGCATTTCATGCATGGCTGCCTGACTGAAAGTCAGAATCTGAACTGGGAAGCAGATGTCTAGCAAAGAAACGTAGAAACAATTAATCCATAGGTGGATGAGGGAAGGACTTGATTTGACCTGAGCAAAAAAAGGAATCCATGAAAGCTGCACAGTCTAGAATGAAGAGCAATACGAAGCATTGGATGTGGATGTTGGAAAGTGTTTGACAAAGAGGAAAGGTGTAACACAGTGAGTCAGCATATAAGTGAGGTGATCATACATAAAGTTGTATTGATACACATATAGATGAATGAGTTCATTTTATCCTTGCCTATGTGGAGCTTTCTTTCCAACAAGATGCTGTATCAGGAATAATATAGCCAGTAAAGCCTAAACATTTACTGTTTGACCCTTTACAGAAAGTTTTCCAACCTCAGTCTTGATGTTTTGGTAACAAATTTTGCTTGTATAATAAATTAAATTCAGAAGCCTTCCCTATTTTTATTCTGCTAAAGAGATTTTGCAAGATTGATTCTATTTCTTTCTTAAGAGTTTGAATCATTGGCAAGGCCATCTGGCTGAGAAGACTTCAATGTGATAAAATTTAGAGTTATAGAATGAAATTCTTAAATTCAGAATTTTCCAAAGAGGGATTCTGGTAGCCCTAAGAATCCTTGAAAATCCCCAAATAGTTTAGTCTATTCTAGTGATATTGTTTTTGATTTTCCCCTCATTCTCACTATAGCTATATAGCTTGTCAATGATTCCAGTCCTTCAATTTGAAGTATTCTTCAATACTCAGCTCTGAGCACTGTCATAATTATATGTTTGAATCTGAACTATTGTTGATTTATTATGCACTTACTGTTACACTTTTTAATGCAGATATGTTCAGCTCTCCCATAATATGAGCTGAAGGTTTACCTTGCTATTTCCTATTTTATCACTGCATTTTCAAGTAATGATTTAATATAGAAAAATATTAAATTCCTATAGGTAGGAATTCTGGTAGGTCTCTTTTGTTTAGGAAATGCATTTATTCTTCTTAATATTTATTTTTAATATGGTACTGAATGAAATGTGTTCTTTGGTTTCAGTTATGACAGTTACATATACTCTCCCATGCAGCTTTTAGTGTTCTAAATTAGTCTTTCCAACAGATACAGTTCAGATGGAGTTTTAAGCAACTCTAGTCCCAAAGATGTCTGAGTTCAACATACGTAAAAGGTTATCATGTTTATTTGCTTAGCTTATTTATTTATCTATTTATTTATCTGTCCTTTTGTTTGCTTGCTTATTGTGTATGTATGTAAAGAATGTATGTATGTATGTATGTATGTATTTATGTATGTATGTATGTATGTGTGTGTGCACATGCCCTATTTTATGTGTCTCTCTAGGGACAGGTGATATAAATAATTTCTCTCCTTCTACATTGTGGGTCCTGGGGATAAACTTGGGTTGCTAAACTTATCAACAAGCACCTTAAGCCACGAAGCCATCTTCCTGGCAACTCAATTAATTCATTTTGCCTATTTCATGTGCAATGAGAATAATTATGACAGCATATTTTAGTTTGGGTTTGCATAATATATAGGTTTTCATTTTTTATATAAAATATTCAGTGTCTCTTAGTTATATATCTTGTGTGTGCTATATAATTTTATTTAGTTTGACAATACTGCCAATTCTTTGTCACTTTAGTTCCTTTACATTGAATACAACCATTAATATGCCTAGGTTTGTAATTACTCTTTTTCCTATTTACTCAGACTACCATTAAGTTCATGTTTAAATGTTTCTTTACCATTCATTTTCTTGCCCAAGAATGCTTTTACATTTAAATTTAACTGGGACACATACATTATTAATTATATTATATTAATCCTTCCATTAGATTGTTAGGCATATGTTTTTTCATGTTCTTCTTTCTGTTACATTTTTAGAATATAATATAATGACAATATTATTTCCTTCCTTTCCCTCCCCCAAACTCTCTTATATATTCCTGCTGTCTCTCCTTCAAATCGATAGACTCTGATGTTGTTATTGCATGTGTGTGAGTGTGTATACAGTCCTAAATATAATATATTTTGTTTGTACAAAGTTATTGGTCTGTATGTTTTCAGGACTGATCATTTGGCTGTTGTCAAACAACTGATGTTTTTTACTCCGAGAAGGAGCACCTCTCCTGCTCCATGCCTGTCATTCATTGTTAGTAACTGGGACATTTGGAGCTGTCCACCTTTAACATTAGCACATCAATTCACGTCATCCTCATGTTGATGCATCATGTTGATGAGACTTCCTGGTGTAGCTTCTGACACAACTAGTATACAGTCTCAAAGCAAACTCTCTGATTAACCAGATCTCATCATCTGTTTACCCCTCTCTTCCTGAAGGTTCCCTGAGCTTGGAATACAGGCGTATTTTATACATGCAACCATTAGAACTGGTGTCCGTAAATCTGCATTTTGATTGGCTGTGGTTTTCTCTAGTGGTCTCTGTTTCAATGACAAGATTCCTTGATAAGGATCAAAGAATAAAATTATCTGTTAGTATATAGATTTTTGTTAGGGATTCTGCTTGTCTACTAAAATATTAATTTTGGACTCCCCTCCAATAACCATGACTTTTCTATCACTAAAATTTTGCTTAAATTTCCAATATCAAACATATTTTCTCTCTTATTAAGTGAGTCTTAGGTAAATCAAATAGAGCTGTAGATTTCCACCAAGGTAATTGTACCATGACAAAATTTTTTTGTGTTTTTTGTATAACAGGTGTGGCCATGAGAATACTTACTAGACAGATGGGTAAACATTTTAAAGGTTAGGAAACATATAGGTACAACTATTGCTATGATTCTTCACAAGGAGATACATAATTATCACTGCATGAATGTCATTCTCTGGGAAGAAAATACAATATCTTTAAAAGGTGAAAACTGGCCTATGGATTATAGTCACCCAATTTTCATCAAAGCAGTAGAGAAATGTCCAGAGATCCACAAGAATGACCCCAACTAAGAATGTAACAAGAGGAAAGACTACCTGCAATGCCATTCTCCTATAATGAGAATCGTGACTACCTTAAATGTCATCCTAGAGCCTTCCTCCAGTAGCTGATGGTAATAGAAGCAGAGATCCACAGCTAAATGCTGAGCCAAACTCCAGGAATCCAGTTGTAGAGAGGGAGGAGTGATGAACTAAGGGGTCAAGTCTAGGCTGGGAAAACCCACAGAAACAGTTGACCTGAACAAGTGGGAACTCATGGATACCAGTAAGACAGTTAGGGGACCAATATATGACCAAACTAGGCCCTTTGAATGTGGGTGTCAGCTACCAGAACTGAGCAGTCTACTGAACCTCTGGCAGTGGAACCAGGATATAGCTCTAGTGCAAACAGACTTCTGGAGCTCATTTCCTATGGAGGGATGTTCCTTTAGCCTAGAGAAACAGGGGAGGATCTAGGCCCTACTCCAAAATACTTGACAGATTTTGATGATCCCTGATGGAAGGTCTCACACTCCCTGGGAAGTTAATGTGGTATGGGATAGGGAGGGATGGAAATGGGCATGGGAGGGTGGGAGGGAAAGAAAACTAGGATTGATGTGTAAAATAAGATTGTTTATATTTTAAATAAAATTTATAAAATGTCTTATGCATACATATAATTTATTGAGACACCTATTTGTACATAATTTTCATTATTTTATCATATGAATAGGTTTGTGTAGCTGTCGATGCAAATAAAACTCATTATGGTGCTACAAACCATTTGAAAGCCTTTTGCTGACATTTTATAACCACAGTTATTTTTCATATCACTGTATCCACTCTGGTTTCTGCAAACAACTAATACTTCCCCATCTTTCTGACACTGTTTCTCCAGAACATTGTGCAATGGAATTCTTGACATTTATTCAAGTTGTTGTATGTTTCAATAATCTATTTCTTTTTACTGAAGTGATGTGTATTTGCCAGACTTACTCTTACCTATTGAAGGCATTTTTATTGTTTCCAGTTTGGGCTATTCTGAAAAACAGATGATATAATCATTTCTTCACTGTATTTTATGTGTACATAAGTTTATATTTCTCTGGGAAAAGTGCCCAGGAGTAAATTATCTAAGTTGTATTATAATTGTGTGTTTAATGGTTTAAGAAGCTGCCAAACTGTCAGTGTAGCTATACTATTTTATATTTCTACCAGCAATGTGGAACCTAAATTTTTCAAATACCATTTAGAAATTGTTACTTTTATTCTTTTATTTTAATCCTCTAGGGAGAAATATAAAGACCCTGTTACAGATTTGAATTGAATTTTCTATTGACCATCTTTTCTTTGCCAGTTGATGTCTGTATTGTTCAAATAGGCATTTCCATGTATTTTTAATATATTTTTGTTGATTATTGAGAGACTTTTATGTGGTTAGAATTTAGGACATTTGCAATTTTTAATGTACATTTATGTAAATAATTTGTCTAGCCATTAATTAATTTCCATATCTGCTATTGTTACCAAAAATATTTTTGATTTATTCTAGTATTAGTTAAGAAGAACTTCCTCTTTTTGTTGTAAAGCTATACTTTGATGTTAATTGTTATACATTCAAGTTAATGTAATGCTTTGAAGTAATTTCTCCATATTATATGAAACTTAAACCAGGCTCACTACATGCAAATTTCAATTTGCTTTATAACTATCTATTTGAAATATTGATTCTTTATGGAAGCTTTTGAACTTTAGTTTAAAAAATACTAGATAAATTATCTTGAGTGTAATTTTTTGTTCTCTGTGATATTACATTGATCAATGTGACAATCCTATCATTGCTACATAGATAAGATTAATAAGGCATACTAAGTTTGAAATCACATAGAATGATGTTCACATCTTAGTACTCATTTAAAATTTGTGTTTTTCTCGCTACCTTTACTTTTTGATACACTTATGAGAATAATTTATCTTTAGTTTTAATAATCTTTCTTAGACTGTGATTTTTTCTTAATTTACATATTGATCCCAGTCTTCTCTACCACCTCTCTCCCTCCCTCTGTTCCACCCTTTCATTCCCCACAACCACCCTCCCATCCCATCTTCCCCCATTCCACATGCAGGGTTATGACTTCTTGGAGGGGAGTAGGGCCTAGGACTTCCCTCCTGCCTCTAGCTAAAGGGAGTATCCCTCCTTGGGGAAAGTGCTCCCAAAATCCTCCTTTGCACCACGGATGCTGGTTCCACTATCAGAGGTCCCTTAGATTGCCCAGAAATTCTGAGAGCCATATTCAGGGGGTCTGAGTCGGTCCAATGCTGGATTTCCAGCTATCAGTCTGGGGGGCGGAGATTATTAGCTCCTCCTGGTTCAGGTTTGCTGTCTCTGTGGGTTTCTGCAGCCTGATCTGGTTTTCCCTCTCTGAATTGGGATTGGATCTCAGTAAAGCTCATTGTTGAGCTGTCTGTCTGCTTTTGTTTCAGTCAGCTAATAGATGAGCGCTCTATAATTGTCAGTAAGTCAGTCATCAATCTCATTATCAGGGAAGGGCATTTATGGTAACCATTCCACTGTTGCTCAAATTGTTAGTTGGGGTCAGTCTTATAGGTCTCTGTACATTTCACTGGAGTCATTTTTCTCTTGAATCCTATAAAGGCTCCCTCTTTTATGGAACCTCTTGCAACTCTCTCTCTCTCTTCTCTCTCTCTCTCTCTCTCTCTCTCTCTCTCTCTCTCTCTCTCTCTCTCTCTCTCTCTCTCTCTCTCTCTCTCTCTCTTCTATTCCAACCCTGACTCAATCTTCCTAGTCACATGTGCAATGCCCTTCCCTGATAATGAGATCTACAACTAACTTATCAACCATCATGGAGCCCTCATCTAGCACTTGTTGGAAACAGAAGTAATCACCCATAACTAAACACTGAGTCAAACTAAAATCCAGATGCAGAGAGAAAGGACAACACCAGGTTGAAGAAACACATAGAGAACAAGGAGGAGCTAATGTGACCCCCAGATTGATATCTTGGAATCCAGCAAGGGAATGACTCAGACCCCCTGAACATGGGTCTCAGCTAGAAGGACTGAGCAGTCTAAGGGACCTCAGATAGTGGACCCAGGATGCATTTCTGCTGCACAAATGACCTTGCGGGCACATCCTCCAGGAGAGAAGTCCTAGTCCTTACTTCAAATGACTTATCAGGTTTACATGACCCCACCTGGATGGCATAGCCATACATATGGAGTGGGGGGAGATGGGCAGGGAGGGTGGTCATGGTGTATGTGAGGGGGGAGAGAGAGTAAGTGGGAGGGAGGGAGAGGGAACTGGGATCGACATGTAAAATTTAAAAAATAATTAATTTAAAAAAAGAAGTTCTATGTTGTCTACTGTAATGATTCACTCATTTAAATTCTCACTGCAGTGTATAAATATTCCTCTGCATCCTCACTAGCATTTGTTGTTGTTTTTATGTTTCATTTTATTTTCTTGATGATATCAATTTTTTCTGGTGCAAGATGGAATTCAAATGTGATTTTAAATTGTATTTCTCTGATGAACACAGATGTTGAGTATTTTTACATATATATTTGTTATTTGTACTTATTTAGATACCAAAGGTTTTCAAGATATTTTACATTCTCTCAATCACCTATTTGCTGCCCAAAAGTTAGTTAATTCACCTGAAATTACCAATAATGCTTTTGGTTTCTTAAGCTATTAAAGTCTAATTCTGGATTCTGTCAGTATATTATTATTTGGCTATATTTTCATTTTATTTATAGATTTCATGCATTAGTTTGCTCACTTCATTTTTATACATGGGATGAGATGGGGATCAAATTTTAGTCTTCCACATTTATTATGCAGTTTTTTTCAGCATCTTTTGTTGAAGAGACCCTTTTTTATCAATGTGTTTTGGAGAATTTTGTCAAAATTCCTTTGTTGCACACATAAGGGTTTGTTTATATATTGTTCATTCCATTTCATTAGTTCTCATGCCTGATTCTATGCACATACCATTCTGTTCTTTTTGCTGTGGCTTATAATACATTTTTCAATACTGAAATTATGATGTTTCCAGCATTGCTCTTCTTATTTGGATAGTCTTAACTAGTTTTGAAAATTTTGTACTTCTATACAATGTTCAGATAATTATCTGTACTTTTGTAATGAATGATACTAATATTTTGATGTGTTTTTAATAAATTCATAGATTCATTTTGGTAATATGACCATTTATAAACTAGTAATTATCACAACCTATGAACACATATGTTCTTTACATTCTCCTCTTGTCTTTCATTTCCTTTTTCAGTGTTTCATACTTTTCAATTTGAGGTTTTTCACTGCTTTATTGGTATTTTAAAGTCAGATTTGTGTAAGATTGATTATTATTGTTCTCTCTGTTTGTACTTGTGAAAGAGTAAAGGGGAGAAAAATAGAAAGATTTGGGAATATATACCACAGCACATGTGTAGAGCACAGAACACACCTATGTACACTTCTTTATGTGGGTTTGGAGATTGAACTCATATCTACAAATCACAAGGCTAGTACAGTAAGCACCGTGACCTGATGTATCAACTCATAGGTCCATTCTAGAGTATTTGTAGAGCTACTTTTTAAAGTATTGTCTTTCTGATTAATTTCTTAGCAAGTTTGTTATTAGCATATTTGAAAGGTTGATTTAGTATCATACTTTATTGAGTTTTTTTAACTAAGGAATTTTGTGGATCCATTCAAGTCTTTTACATATATCATTTTCAAAACAGTAATCTGATATTCCTTTTCCTATTTGTATCATCTTGCTTATCTCAAATGATTCCTCTGATTAAAATTTCAAGTACATATTGAATAAGAGTGATGTAAATAGAGCTTATCTAGTTCCTGATTATAGAGGAAATGTTTTCCATCTTTCCCATTAGGTATGTTGATATCTATGGCTGTTTTATATATAACCAATACCATATAAGGTCATGATGTTTCCATTCCTCATTTATTCTGGACTTTTATCAACAAGATATGTTGTAATCGGCTACATATATTATCTGCATTATTAAGTACCTTCTGCTACTGTAATAAACACTATGAGAAAGAGCAACTTGGAGAATCAAAGTTTTTTCAACCTTACATGGCCAAGTAACAGTATGTCACTGAGGAAAGCCAAGGCAAGAGTTCAAATGCAAACTAAAAAGTACCATAGAATGCTACTTCCTAACTTTTCTTCAACCTCCTTCTTTCCTTCCTTTCTTCTTTTCTTCCTTCCTTCCTCCCTCCCTTCCTTCCTTCCTTTTACTATTTTTTCATTTATTTTACCTCACAACCATAGTTTCTCCTCCCTTCTTTCATATTAATGGCAGTTTCCAGCCAGCTTGGTTCCAGAACCACGTCAGTCCCAAAATAACACACAGAGACTCTATTAGTTATAAAGCTATTGAGCAGTTACTAGCATTTCTTATTGGCTAACTATGTCTTAATTATTAACCCATAATCACTAATATATGTATCTCTACATGGTCTTCTCTTACCAAGAATGCCAGACTGGAATCCTTTCTTCCCAAGATCACATGGTGACTCCACTTCTTCTATTCCTACCTTACTTTCCTATAGGCCACCAGTGCTTTACTCATTAACCAATAAGAGAAACGTATTTAGAGAATGGCATTCCCCATCACTCTCCTCCCATTTTGCCACTCCACCTCCTACGTAACCCCAATCTACTCCTTCCCCATCTCCATTAAGAAAGGGGCAGGTCTCTCATGGGTGCAAACAAAGCATGGCACATCAAGTTGAGGTAGTACCAAGCTCCTATATCTATGTAAAGGTTGGCAGACAGAACAGGGCATAGGTTCCCAAAAACCAACTCAAGTGCCAGGGATACACCAAGCTACACAACTGTCACACACATGCAGAGGGCTTAGAGTGGTTCCATTCAGACCCTTTCCTTACCTGTTGTTCCAGAGACTATGAGCTCCATGAGCTCATGGATACAAAAACAGCTGGCTTTCTTAAACAGCTCAAAATTTCCTTTCTAAGAGTGGTATGACCCACAGTGTACTGGGCCATTCTAAATCAGTCACTAATCAAAATATTCCCAAGAATCATGTCCACAGGGCACTCTAATCCAGGCAAAGCCCTTGTTGAAACTCTCACAAATAACTTTGTACTATGTCAAATCAACAGCTGAACCTATTTAGAAGATTAGTCATAATCATAAGACTTTCTTTCCTTTTTTCTATGGTAGTAAACTTATTGGCTCATGGTTTTGAAACATAATTTCATATAGAGAATGAAGCTATTATAAACTTGCCTTTTAGCAATACATACTTATTTAATGACAAATATATTAACATGTATGTATTAAGTACTGCATATTATACATAATAATAAATACATTTCCATAGATCCTTGCATACTGAACTTCCATTTTATTATGATTCTATTTTTTTAACTTCAATCCTAATTTGTTCAGTGACTCAGGATTCATTCTAAATCACAGTGTTTGATCTGCATGTGTTTTCATATTTCCTATAGTTCTTCATGATATTGGTTTCCAGTTCCATTCCCTTATTTCTTGACATAATGGACAAATTTCATTTTTCTATATTTAGGTTTGCTTTATAGCCTAAATATAATCTGTTTGGTAAACAAGCTGCATAAGTTAGTGAGAAGAATGTGCCACCTACCATTTCAAGGTGGACTAGTTGTAGATTTCAATGAAAGCTTACTGACATAGTGTTTTAAGCCACCAATCTGATTTTGACAATCTGTTAATTCGAACACAATGTGTAACTACCCAACTTGTATATGGCATATCTTTTCCATTATGCAATGAGTATTGTTTTATATATTAGGTACCTTATTGATTGTTTCACACCACTACATTTTCTTTCTAACCTTTACCAAATATCATAATTTTGCCTTTATGAATGATATTCACTTAAAGATAGCTAATTTTCCTTGATTCTGAGTTTGTTCCTATGCATGACTGCTTTCCATATTTCAAAAGGCAATACACTGTTGTGTCATGTATTTCAGTCTAGTAAGGCAATATTCCACCTTCTCTTCCCATATTATTAAAATTTCTCACAAAGGAAGTCAGAAATAAAAGTATTTAATTTATCTCTAACAGATGCTCCTGATCTGTGTTCCCTTTGTCTACAACCTCTTCGGAGAGACTACAGGTTGCATACTGTTCTTTTTTTTCCCTATAGCTTCCCTAGCAACAAAGGGAGTGGTTTGCAGGCAGAGACAGTTGTAATAAAGCTAGCTCTGTTCTATTTCTGGCTAAGAGCTTGAGGAGAATGTAAGATCCCCAGAGGCAGAGATTAAGTCTGTTTTTTATGATTTATGTACTCTTAGACAGAATTAAGGCCGGTTACTGTGTTTTATCCTGATACTAAGAGTTTTGGACAAGTGTCCATAGGCTGGATGTATGTGAGAAATGCCACAGTGTTGCAACTTTCCCTGAAATAGACAAGATTCTGGTTTCATTTCAGAGCATGAAAACTGTTTATTCATGCTTTGCAATGGGCACCTGTGGTCCCACACAAACTCCACACTCTGGGTCACTCCAAAATGTAGCTTCTACACATAACTACAGACATTATTCTATTCACCTCTCCTCTGTGCCCCTAAATAGCTTTCCAGTTTGACAACCCTCAATAGATAGTAAGTGTATTCTCTTCTGTGTCATAGATTGGTTCTATACCACATGCAGGTCTGACAAATTTGACTGAAAAATGTACTACTATAGCTAAATTGTACTGTTATCAAGGCCATTCATAGAGCTCTGCTATGACATTTGCTTTTAGGTATTTTTTAACATGAAAATGTAGGTACCTCTGATTTGCATAGCCATAAACCACCTCAAGATGGTTCTCTAATACTGGACAGAGACTAAATGCCAGAAAAGAGAAATGTTATGCTAGGAAGACTTTATGTCCAAGCCTGGTTAGACTGAAAGAATGTATACCTGATGCTGAAACCTGTACTAGTTGTTTCTTCTTAGTTTCCCCATCTTTTCCTCAACTCTTTCTTCAACCTTTGACATTTTGTTTCTACATGGTATTAAATTGTTGAATCTCTCTCTCTCTCTCTCTCTGTTCCCCACACCAACACCAATCCCACCCCCTTTCTTCTCCCAAGGAAAGGGAAGGACTTCCATGGCCAGTCTTCAAAGTCTGTAATATCATTTGGAGCATGGCTCAGGCCCTCCCCCATGTGTCTAGGCTGAAAAAGTATCATTTTATATGGAATGAGCTCCCAAAATCCATTTGTATACTAGGGATCAGTACTGATCCATGACCTGTAGCCCCATAGACTGCCCAGGCCTCCCAACTAACACCAGAATCAAGGAATCTGGGTCAGTCTTATGGTGATTTTCCAGCTATCTGATGGGTCCATGAGCTCCCCTTGTTCACATCACCAGTTTTTCCACCCTTGTTTTGACACATTTGTTCATCACTCTTCCCTATCTGCAACTTGATTCCACGGGGTTGGCTGAGTATTTAGGTATGGGCATCTGTTTTTGCTTCCATCAGCTACTAGATGAAGACTCTAGGATGGCATGTAAGGTAGTCATCAATCTCCTTATCAAGGAAGGGCATTTAAGGTAGCTTCTCTTCTGTTGCTTACATTGTTATTTGAGCTCATCCTTGTAGATCACTGGACATTTCCCTGGTGCCAGATTTCTCTGAAAACCTATAATGGCTCCATCTATTATTGTACCTTTTTTTATTGTTCTCCTCTATTATTTCTCTGACTCAATCTTCCTGCTCAATCATGCCCACCTATTCTCCCCTCTTCTTCCTCCTAACTCCCTCTACCCTCCCTTAATGCTCCCAGTTTGATTGGGAGATCTTGTCCCTCTCTTTTTTCCCTAGGAAACCACTTAGCATCTTCCTTGTTTCCTGGCTTTCCTGCAGGTGTGGATTGTAGGCTGGTAATCCTTTGTTGTATGTCTAAAGTTCATATATGAGTGAGTACATACCATATTTGTCTTTTTGTGACTGGGTTACCTCACTTAGGATGGTTTCTACTAGTTCCATCCATTTGCCTGCCAATTTCAAGATTCCATTTTATTCCCGCTGAGTAGTACTCCATTGTGTAAATGTACCACATTTTCTCCATCCATGCTTCAGGTTAGGGGCACCTAGACTGCTTCTAGGTTTTGGCTATTACAAATAATACTATCATGAATATAGTTGAACAGATGTCCTTGTTGTATGGATGTGTAGCATGTAAGTTTCCACCAGCCCGCCCGCCGCTGGTCTGGCGTCCTGGCCCCCAATAACACGCAGGAGACTCTATATTTGATACAATCCTGTTGGCCAGTTACCATTATTGTTAATGGGCTGGCTCTGCCTTAGTTATTAACCCATTTCTACTTATCTAAGTATTTCCATGTGGTCGTCTTATCGGGAAGCCGCGCGGCAGGCGATACTTAGATAAGTAGAAATGGGTTAATAATTAAGGCAGAGCTAGCCCATAAACAATAATGGTAATTGGCCAACAGGATTGTATCAAATACAGAGTCTCTGAGTATTATTTGGGGCTGGTGCGGCTGTGGGCCCACGTGGCAGCAGGACCGGGAGGCCGGCGGGGAGACCTGCTGTAACATGGATGTGCATCATTTGAGTATATGCCTAAGAGTGGAATTATTGGATCTTAAGATAGACTGATTCCCATTTTCCTGAGAAACCATCATACTGATTTTTAAAGTGGCTGTACAAGTTTTCATTCCCACCAGCAGTGGAGGAGTGTACCCTTTCTCCACATCCTCTCTAGCATAAACTGTCTTTTGTTTTTTTGACTTTAGCCTTTCTGACAGGTGTAAGATGGTATCTCAGAGTTACCTTGGTTTGCATTTGCCTGATGGGTATAGATGTTGAACACTTTCTTAAGTGTCTTTCAGCCATTTTGGATTCCACTATTGAGGATTCTCTATTGAGTTCTGTAGCTCACTCTTTTCATTGAATTATTTGATGTTTTTGTAACTAACTTCTTGAGTTCTTTGTATATTTTGGAAATAAACTCCCTGTCAGATGTGGGTTGGTTAAGATCTTTTCCTATTCTGTGGGCTGCAATTATTGACTATGTCCTTTGCCTTACAGAAGCTTTTCAATTTTAGGAAGTCCTGTTTATAAATTGTTGATCTCAGTATCTTTGCTACTGGTGTTATGTTCAGGAAGCAGTCTTCTCTGCCAATTAATTCAATTGTGCCTCCCAACTTTTCTTCTAAGAGGTTCAGTGTGGCTGGATTTATGTTGAGGTCTTTGATCCATTTAGACTTAAGTTTTGTGCATGGTGATTGATAGGTATCTATCTGCATCCTTCTACAAGTCAGCATCCAGTTATGCCAGCACCATTTGTTGAAGATGCTTTATTTTTTTCATTGTATAAGTTTAGCTTCTTTCTCAAAAAATCACTTTTTTTGTAGGTGTGTGGGTTAATATCAGGGTTTTCAATTGAATCCATTGGTCTTCCTGGATGTTTTCTGGAATATAGCTCTAAAATAGTGTTTGAAGTCAGGGGATTTGAAACCTCCTGAAGTTCCTTTATTGTACATGTTTTTTGGCTATCCTGGGTCTTTTGTTTCTCCCAATCAATTTGATATTTCTTCTTTCAAGGTCCATGATGAATTGTGCTGGGATTTTGATGGGGATTGCATTGAATCTGTAGATTCCTTTTGGCAAGATTGCCTTTTTTACTATGTTGATCCTACCTAACCAAGAGCATGGGAAATTTTTCCATTTTCTGGTCTTTTCTTTAATTTCTTTCTTTAAAGGCTCAATGTTCCCATTATATAGGTATTTTACTTGTTTGGTTAGTGCTACCCCAAGATAATTTATGTTGATCTTGGCTATTGTAAAAGGTGCAAGTGTCCTAGGTAAATAAGACACAGTCCCTTCATTTGCAAACCAAGGTACTCAAGCATGCATGCAGACCCAAACAGCAACTACACAGGGAAAGGTATTTAGTATTGTATTTATATATAATCACATATAAGTGGCATTTTGCTATAAATAGCTTTATAAAATTATATCACTGTTTACTTTTGTTTTTCCTAAACATCTAGTTTTAGTCATTTGTTACTGATTCAGCTCCCCAGATAACCAATTTAACCTTCTTTGTGATGCCAGGTATACACATTAGTGCAATATTGTCTAAATTTAAAAATACAACCTTTTGTTCGCTTCAGGTGTCACTGACTTGCCCAAGATGGACTTAAAGACATTATATCTAATACAAGCCTTGAACTTAAGATCCTAATCTTCTTTCCTTAGCTTTTATATCAGCTGGGATTTGAGACTCTTTTACCATGCCAATTTAATTAATTTTTTATTTCAGACAGCTCTGCCTCACAGACTCTGAGGCTGTGTTCTTCAGTGATATCACAATTTAAGGAGCATTGTCTTTGTGTCTTTGAACCTTTGATTCGTGTTTTTTGCATCTTTTCTCTGTACTTGAACAGTAATGGAGAGGTGGAAGTCATGAAGTAAGTTTTGGTCTGCTGTTGTTCTCGTCTTAGCAGCTGTCCCGTTCTTGAAAAAAGAAAAAGAAAAAGAAAATGAAAGACAACAACAAAGAAACACAAACCAAATATTATATAATCTTTTATTACTATGTGACTTCCTCTCTCTAGAACCTTCTCAAAATCTTCTAGAGTACCCTTCTAGTACCTGTTTTTCAGTAAATTTTGATATGTATATGTGTTTTTTATATAATTACCCAGCTTTTCTGATTGTCATAAGCTACAGAGTAGGTATACCTCTAAAAACAGAATGCTTCCTTATATATAGTTCCAATAAACAACTTATTGCTGTTAAATTGTGCAAAATTCTTTTATACAGTAAGATATCACAAGTAAGCAGTGGGAACATCACATATTTTCCCATTTGTTTTTGTCACATTTACCTACATACTTAGAATCACTGGAAGAATATTTATAACTGGTTATAAGATGGTTCTATATGGATTTGGACCATTGATTATGTATGGAAGCAGTAAATGGAATTGTAGCATAAAATAAAATGGATGCAAATTTCTTCCTGGTAGTTATCTTTTCTCAAAAACCCACCAGTACTTTGAATTATGATGGAAATTAGAAAGTAAGGATATTGATATGACATACTTTACAATTTTAAGATTTAATTGCATTAGTTTTAATTCTGATTAGGCAGTGGAGGGGTATTTGCATAAGGTTCCCACAGTGATTTCAGACCTCCTTGGATCTGGAGTTATAAGTTTTGGAAAGCCTCTTGATTTAGTACTGGGTACCAATCTTAGGGACTCGGAAACAACAGCAAGTGTTCTTAACCACTGAGCCATCTTCCTAGATATAAATACCCTATGTCAAGTATAAATTTTTAGGATGTTAATGAACATATAGGAAAAAAGTTGTAAGGTGAGTAAAAATTAAGCAAAAAGTACTGGCAAAAATAATAAATGATTAATTTAATAAATAGATAAACACATGGTGAAGCTAAAGGAATTGGGCAACTAGGTCTAATTAATTATTCTATGTGTATTTACTCTCTTACACAGACTCCATTACTTTAAATAAATGACAATTAAGCCCATATACCATGTTTTATTGTAATATTTCATCTTATTCTGTCTAAATAATAGAGAACTCTAAAGACTTAATGCAATTGAAAAATCATTCTGAAAATAATGTAAATGTTTGAATTTCAATATTAGTCTCCCATGTCTATTGTTATCAACAGTGCTTTATTTTCAGAAGGAAATTCTACACACATTCTTAAAAGCTTAGCTGATTAATTTTGCCATAAGATATGAATATACCTACAGCACTTATGTAAAATAAGCTGTATATATACTTATATGAATATAAGTATATATTTAACTTTATATAAATATGTACCATTTCTCTATATATAGACTTATGCTCCTTTTTCTATTCCTGCTAAGTTTACTTCAGTAAATTTAAAGAAATATTCACATAACAACTAGGTTTACATGAGAACTATTATAAAAAATAAAGATTCAATGGAAAAAGAAATGCAAAGCTGCTTTTGAATTGATTAAACAGCACCTAATATCTTCAAGGATTTTAGCACATTATGACCCTGTCCTACCAATCTGTTTAGATACAGATACTTCACCATATGGGGTCAGAGTGGTGGTTTCTCACATAATGCCAAATGACCTAGAAAAGCTCATAGCATTTGCATTGTGAACACTTGCTGAAGAATTAGGCACAGATGGGAGGTTTTACCTTGCACATTTAGATGTGTTGTCATTAAACTGCTGCATATCCCTTCTCTGTATATTTTGGCTATCATTAGAAATCCATGGTGCTGAACTTCTAACTTCTTTGCTTTCTACTTGTTTGCTTATAAACATGAAGGAAAAAAAGACATCTTGAAAAAATCGGTAACCATAGGTATCCTAGGAGAACTTTTACCTTTGAGAGAGAGTGGCTTTGGATATCAATTTAATGGTGGAATGAGACAAAGAATCTGGTAAATCTTAACAAACACTTTTCTATATATCCCCTCATACAGAATAATTACTTCACATGCTGTGTGACAAAACATCCTAAGTTAACATAAATGGGACAGAAAAATCCCAAGATATTAGGATAAAACAATTTCAGAATGTTCACAGTACTGTCAGAAAGAAAAAAAAAGTCATTTGAAACTGTGAATAAAATTTGACTTTACACAATTAAAGTCAAACAGTGAAAATATAGGGCAGAAAAGAAACAGATATGCTCCTTTATTGTTTCAAAGACAGAAAATAATTTGTTGTACATATGCTACCAATGAACAGACTGGAAGCTAAATAACAAAGGATATTACTGCTGACATTAAGGAAGTTCTTTCTTAGGGTCAGGAAAGCCAAGAAAATGTGAATGGCAATTAAAAGACATGGATTCTAGTTTAGTTTAATTAAAATAAATGGCAAGGGAGAAATGAGTGGCTGTGAATGGCACAGGGGTGCACTAATTGAGATAGTCAGAAGGCATATTATCTGCCTTTGATTGAGAGGGCAAAGATATTTTTTGCATGCATTGCCCCATGCTCTCCTCTGTTAATTTTCTTTCATTTTCATGTTGGTTTGCTGATGAATGTATTTTGCTCCTCCTTTCATCAACTGTGTCTTAATGATTCCCAGCCACTTGACCTTGGTCTCACCTCATAAACAGACCACTACTACGACAAATGGTCACAAGAAAATTATAACCTTGAAGACAAATGTATCATTCAGCAAAAGGTAACTTTCTGTTCTTCATTTTCAAACATCATGAAATCTGTTCATTTCATGAGATTTAAAAAGAGAGGGGTTATCCTGAGTCATTTCTTCCTGTTCTAAAAACACCCCAAATCCCCAGAGATGAGTAAACCACCCCTTTACTTTCAAATAGCTTGGTGATGTGTTGTTCTACATGATTTTGCATCTAGTGAGCCTGCAAAATACATGCGTTCCAGTTAAATACACACTAAATCTTCTCATTCTGCTGTCTAATGGGTGACTGGGTAATTTCTTTTTGGCCATCGCTTAAGGTCCTACTCTCATTCACTGGTGAGGGTATTATCAGTTGAATCCTGATTATGCATCATTAAATTCCCCCAAAGATTTTTTTAAAAATTGCAGTCAATTTTTAATTATATTATTTTGGCATAAACAAAACAATATTATCTTAAAAGAACTTGTGGTATGTGTGATTAATGCAAACAGTGCTTTCATTACAGCAATAAATGAAATCCTCAGGGCACAGACATTTCAATGTCATCAAACCCCAGAAGCCATTGTCTGTTGCCTATTCTGGAGTTAAATAGACTAGCCCTTTTTATAAGCTTGCTTTCGAGGTTACACTTCCCTTAGAATGGTCTTTCCTTGATGCTTTCTTGGATGAAAGAAGGCTCTTTATGTGAACAGCTCAAACTTCTTTAAGTTTAAAGAAGCTGCTTCAAGGAGCAAACTGCTTGCCAGAAAGACGGCTAGGAAAAAGGGAAATGCACAAGGCATTAGCATGATGAGAAACTTGCCCAAGTGGAAATTGTTGCATGAGGAATGGATGGTTTATAGAAACAGAGGGCAGGAAGAAAAATTCTGAACATACCCACTTTTAAACTGAATTGCCTCCCATATAAAAAAAATTTGGTGAAGATAGGGGGAGCAGAGGAGTCAGATTCTATTTGCATATATGTATGTGATCTTGCATATTCTTTTATAAAAGCTCACCAAGGGTAAAAGTTATGTGTTCCCAGAGCCTACTTGTATATAAATATTTCAGCATGGAGTGTATGCTTAAAATTACAAATTTATGTGCTAGGAGATAACT
Organism: Cricetiscus sungorus; assembly: GCA_030556225.1. Taxonomy (NCBI): domain Eukaryota; kingdom Metazoa; phylum Chordata; class Mammalia; order Rodentia; family Cricetidae; genus Cricetiscus; species Cricetiscus sungorus. The sequence continues at coordinate 43,750,186 of JANBXA010000726.1, forward strand.
GTATGCTTACTGGCATGCAAAAGTACAACTTGGGTATGGAACAAAACAATTGTGTGTGAATTCTTAAGTCTGAACTTCACCTTACAGAATTTTAAGAAAGTGCATTTTTCTATGTCAGCCATGAGTGCTTTCTCTCACTCCCTTTACTTAGAATTTTGAAAGCTATTTTCTCTTTATGAATATAGTACCCACATTGCACTTTGGTAAATGACCTAGAGGCAGCCTAGTTGTAGTCTTCTGATCCATTATACAGCTGAACAAAATGATTGCTGTAGAAGAGAAACCTCTCTAGTATGCACATGAAGAATATAGGGATCTTAGGTGAAAAAGCTATGAATTAAAAGTGCTAGAAAATATGAGCCAATGGGAAAGCTGTTGGTCAAATGACATAAAAAAGCTCAACACTATTGTATTTGAGCAGAACAGCAATTCCTTTACATAAGTCTAACTTGATAAAGTTATTCTCAGAGCTTAGCTAGATTGCTGTAATCATGTGACTGACTCCAAAAGGCTTTGCCCAAAGTGTTAAGTACATACATTTCTGCTTTATAAACCAATTTATGTCTAACACAATTTGGACATAGCTGTGGACTATATAGTTTATCAACATCATGCACAGAAATGCATATTTGAGGAACATATTTTTTGTATTATGGCTACATAGAGATATTTAAGGTAAATCATTCCACAAAAGAAAGGCTGATATAACTGTTACTGTCATACTTTGTGACCTACTGTAGAGCATATTCAAGACACATGTATACGTATACATCGTCCTGGTGGCAGTACTATGAGGCAGAATTCTTATAAAGCACACTGGGATTCTACAAAGAAAAGCTGGAAATTATTAAGCATCCCAATAAACACACTCATCATGAAAGGATTTAGACTAATGTGCAACATGCTATTTAATCCTGGAGAACTTTCTCAACTTTAGTTATCATTAAAGAAGTTACAAATACCATTGGTGGAATCAGGTTTGCCCACCCAGGTGTGATTACAATCATATACAACACACACACACACACACACACACACACACACACACACACACACACACACAAACTTCTCAAAGCAAATAAATCACTTTTTCAATAAAGAAACAATAGTATACACCTCAAAATTAGGTCACTCATTCTGTCTAATGCTATTCCAAGCTATTGCTAGCTAACTTGTGGATTTCTGCTACTGGCACTCTTCCTGCTTCTCTGTCATTACTAGTAGACAATAATAGCTCAGTAAAAGCTCACTGCTAGAAAATACAGAAGAGTATTAATATATGAAATTCAGAGGTTTCAGGCACAATTGGGGAACAATTGTGTTCTTTTGTTCTCTAAAAGCAACCTAAGCTGCAATACTGTCAGTGCAGACTGCGCAATGACATGCTAGACAGGTAGCAAATAAAGCAGGAATCTGAAAGGGCAAAACAAGTTAAATACAACAACAACAAATAGTCCAAAGTGTCTGTCTTCTTTCAGGGATATCAAAGCCATAAAGTAGAATGCGTTCAGTTTTGTATGAAAGCCACATGTGTAACCATAAAACTCAAGCTGTTATCAGTCAAATAAGCCTCTTTCATCAACCTTCTGAGAAATATGCTACATACCAAAGACACAATTTGCATTTGTGGAGTGAGTGAACATTTCATTCTATTGTTTTAAAAATGACATAGGAATTTTCCAGGTGAAAAAGCCCTCCTATTAAACTTCCTGCCTTACCAGGTGTAAGACATTAAAGGAAGGAAGGAAGGAAGCAGTGTAAGCCTTCTGTAAGAAAGTAAAAATAAGCTTGGACATAGTTGGACCTCAAACTGGAAATTTGGAATTTGTGCTGAACTCCTATGCCACATGCCAGCACTTCTCTTAAATATTGGCTTTGCAGCTCATAGGTATAACTATCAGGGAACTTAAATGAATACGGGGTAATATAAACAACAATCCAACTGTCATATCTTGACTTCTTAGTTTCTACAATAAAATGGTAATGATGTTAATAATTCATTCCTACATAAAGTGTTGTTTGGGATTTTTGGGAAGCTAAATGTGTTGGTGTAATGATTGTTGAAGAAAAGGAATTATCCATTGGAAAATGTCAATGATTTTTATAAGAATACCATTTTTCTTTGAGGCACAATACACCTACAATGGGGACTAGATTTTCAAAGGAAGGTGTAGTGGGTAGGCTTACCAAATCTCATGTACATGCATTACACACTCAGAAGCATATAATTGTGTATGCAAAATGGATAATTGCATACAAAATTGTCTGCTTGTGTGTGCAATTACCCATTTTATACACACAAATGCTTGTTTGAAATTCTTGCCCTAGAACTATTGCCATAGATGAGAAAATCATCTTGCACACATGGTTTCTGAAACAGAAATTATGGCCTGTCTTGACTATATAACTGCTGTCAAGTATTTAAGCTGTCTTCTTTTCAGAGTTGATGCAGAACATATTTTCAGGCTGCATAACAAGAAAGTGGCATGAAAGATAGTTTTTGAGAAAAAGAGAAAAACATTTTACTCCTAATGATGCTCCTAAAGATGCTGATGGCTCTTCTAACACTAGCAACCAGTGATGAGGACTGTGAATCACTGCTAGATATAAGAGGCTACTGTGCAGAGTAGAAAAGGTAATCATAGTGGATGGAAACTATATAGCAAGATATTTTAAAGACTTCTCTATTTCCAATTGTCTGTTATGGGGAAACACATAGTCCTTTGCTTGTTGGTCAATTTAAAAACTGAGTATTTTCTTTCATTGTTCACTGAGTCCTAGCATTTGTGTTTTAATATTTCTTATTTTCCAAATACCTACTATCACTGTGATGTAAATAGACTGTGATATATACAAGACAACAAGGCAAAAATTCAGAGTGTAAAGGGGAGTACTTCAGAAATTAGTATATAAAATCAGAATGAAAATTTAGACCATTATCTTAGTCTAATAGCTTCTTTCAAGACAATAACATTTTGTCCAAGAACTTAATCTCCAAAATGAAAATTTCAGTGATGCCTATTTATTGTTATGCTGAATGATTCTCAATGTTTGATTCACATTATTTCCTAATCTATACCAACTTTTTGTTTTCTTGAATGAAAGTCAAATTTACTAAAAAATATTTCATTATTGTTTTATTACTTCCTCCCATGGTATCTTTTCGCTTACTTTCTGTTCAATAGTGCTTTTTTGCAAAAACTTTTAATATGTAAAAAATGTCTAAATGTTAGAGAATAAAAGCGAAGGGACAAGTATCTCTTTCCAAATATCTTTTAAATCTCATATAGGTGGACTTTATGTCACCAAGTTCATAAACATTAACAGTGATAGCCTTCATCAGATATTTGTCACTGATGTGTTTATCACTTTATAAAGCATGTGTACAGAAGAGTTCAGTTTGTGATATAGTAAAGAAAACTTGTGTATAGTAAGTGACTTATACATTTGGGTTGACTTAGCATTACATATTATAGTGAACACATTATCTTTCTGAGACATTACTTATGCTTATTTGGATAATCCTTTCATAAATTACATTGAGCTTCTAATTCTATCACCCCATTCACTCCTCCAAATATCTCCAATGGAAGGTAGATGAGGTGCTCATATAATCATTTTCTGAGAGTTAATTGAGCAACATTATTGTCACATGTGTAAGAGAATATGGCTTATTAAGGGCAGGACCATGTTTCAAACCCATATTGATCAACACAGAACCAATTTGCTTCTTCTACTCTATACAAGCACCACAATTTCAGTAACCATATTTATAAAAAATACGTATAGTAATATACATTTATATCTATTTTAGACATGAATCTCTGATGAGTAAATTTTTAGACTTAGAGAAATATTTTTTTAATTAAGTTATATTCCATTTTTAAAATGTCTTAATGAAAAGTATAGGATTTGCTGTATGTGGCAGTTAGTTCCATGTCAGCTGATGGAAGCTAGATAATTTTGGAATGGTAAACCACAATGAGAACATGCCCCTACCAGATTAGCCTGTGGTCAAAGACTGTGGGCATTTTCTTTATTGGTAATTGCTGGGGGAGGGCCCATCTCATTTTAGATGGTGCTATCCCTGTGCAGCTGGACCTGTGAACCATGAGAAAGAACAGTGAGCAAGCCATTAGAAGCAAGCCAGTAAACAGTATTACTTCGTGGATTTAGCTTCAGTTTCTATGTCCCATTTTTGCCTTGAGTTCCTGCCCTTACTTTCCTTGATGATGAACTGTTATGAGGAACTGTAAGCTGTAATAATGCCTTTCCTCTTCAAGTTGCTGTGGCCATTTTGTTTTACCATAGGGATAAAAATATGGACTAAGGTGTGTTACTTATTAAAGACCTCTTTCAAACCTTAATTTTTCTGAGCTATTTTAATCTCAAAAATTTTCTTTCAAAGATAGCAAGCTAATCTCCCACTTCTCTGCAAGTACATTCACAATGAAAAAAGAAAGCACTTGTTGAAGAGGATTCCCACAAGAAGAAATATAATGGATAAGAAATATATAAAAGAAATGATATCCTTAGAAATTAGGGACATGACAATTCAAATGAATTTTTAGATTTTATAATTCCCTGCCAGAATGGCTAAGATGAAGGAAAAAAATGAAAAGAGATGCTGATGAGGATGTGGGGAAAGACAAAATCTCATTCACTGTTGGTAGTATTATAAACTGATGCAGACACTGAGGAAAGCAGTGTAGATAGTTTTCAAAAGTAGACAGTAGACCATACAACTCAGCTGTACACTCCTTGCCATAAGCTCAAAGTTCTCTACATCTTGGAACAGATACTTTTTCAGCTATATTCATTGTCACTATATTCAAAATAGTAAGGAACTGGATATAGCTGGAAAAACATTCAAATGGTGAGTAGAGAGAAAAATATGGTACATACACAAACTTGAAATCATGAAACTTGGTAAATGGGGAAATGGGGACACCCAGACACAAAGACAAATGCTGCAAATTTAATGTAAGTGAATTTTTGAATATGAATGTATCACCTTGAGTAACAACAAATACATGAAAGTCAAAAGGAAACAAGTGGGTGACTCTCTAAGAGGTGATAATGGAATGGTGTGGATTACAGACGGAGTAAGAAAAATGAGGAGAGGGAGAGAGAGAGAGAGAGAGAGACAGAGAGAGAGAGAGAGAGACAGACAGAGAGAGAGTGTGTGTGTGTGTGTGTGTGAGAGAGAGAGAGAGAGAGAGAGAGAGAGAGAGAGAGAGAGAGAGAGAGAGAGAGAGAGAGAGAGATTTGCCTAGATGTCAATCCAGAGCTGCAAGGTAATAGAAGAGATATGTAACATAAAGAATGCTTGAAAATTGAAAATGCCATGAAAGCTATGGGTGATCATATTATTTTGTTTACTTAAAGTGTAGGGGATGTTTTAAGTGAATTTATGCCACTTGGGTGACAGCGTTCTCACCAAAATTCATAGACCTTTTAATGAAAACTCCACAGCCAGGTATGGGACACATTTTTTGAGTTGTTGGACAGAGCTGTCCTAAAGACTCCCAAGACAATATAGGTCATTGCCACTTCCATTTGTTAATCCTAGACATTGAAAGAAAGAGCCTATTGATGAAAATAGCATGCTTTGGAAACAGCATGGAGGAAAGAAGGTGCCAATGACATAGAAGACACATGCCTGAGGAATAGTTCTCTATGTAGTAAATGGGGCAATTTACTGCACAGGACAGAGAAGTAAGTAACCAATGGTCTTGACAAGCAGTATAGCCTACAATCCACCAGCATGGCAAGATATTCCCGATGATACAGTGGAGGCACTTATATTTTGGCAAAAACCTACAGCTACTTTATTGAATTAATGTCCTCTAAATAAGAGATAATTCACACCCAAATCAGTAAACCTGATCAACTACCTGTGGCTGGTGGGTCCATAAGCCCTAGAGCAGAACCTACTACTGTCATTTTCCTAAACAGTGTAACTTCTATGGGCTTCCTTGGTAGTAAGTGCAGTTCTCACAACTCATCAAACAAGATTATTTATCCAGTAGGTAAGGACCATTAGAGAAATATACAACTGATGAAAACTTAGAGGACAATTTGCTGTGCAATGTTCAAACCAGGTTTCATACATACACATTATATCCCCAACACATACCTGAAGCTCAAGGAACATTCAAGAAAGAGGGAGGAGAAAGACTGTTAGAGCCAGAGCACCCAAAAGTCTGCTGTGAGATTGTGTACCTAAATGTGAAAAAGATATTCCATAATGGATGTGAAAAATCTATCCATATGGGATGCTACAGGCAATTAATGGTTCCTTAAAAAGGTTTCCTCCAAGGATTACCTGTAGGTAATCCAATCATAGGCGGACAACCCTAAAGACATGTAGACAAAAAGCAACATTAAAAAGAGATAGCTAGTTTTATTTATAAATTACCACATGTGTATGAGTCGTAAAGAATAAGAGAATATGAATATAATCAGGAGTATGGATTCAAGAGTTGGAGGAAGAAGAGGTGAGGGAACAATTTAAACACTGTTTGTATATCAAATTCTCAAATAATAAAGTCTAAGAAAGAATCATCTGTTCAATTAATGCTTTGGCAATATGAGGAGAGAGCAGATGTGCTTCTCTTCTAGTCAATTCAAATGAATTTTAGGTGATAGTTAAAGATAGGATGAGAAAAAAAAGATATTCCAAAGGAAATAGAAAATTTCTTAACTAGATGTAGTGGAAATCACAAAAGGAGTATATGTTATATTAGGTATCAATATACAATATAAAATATAGGCAAAATATCAAGTATGAACACAACAGAACATCGAAAGATTTGGAGTACCTTTCCATGGTGTTTCTGTCAAATAGTTTCAATTTTAATAAAATACAGGTAATACTTTTTCTCTAGAAATTAATAAGATAAACTTATTAAAAATTACTATTTAACTAGCAGAAAACAAATTAATGCATATCAATTACAATTAAGAATAAAGTGGCTGTTTCTGTAGTTTTTAAATTGCTAGCAGAAATATTTTTGAAAAACTATAGTACAATTTCTTTCCAGGATATTTATGTCAACATTATATATTTCCCAGTGGGTGTTTGGATAATTTTTGATAGCATGCAATATTTTCTTAATGTCACTTTTGAAAATTCTCAGATCTCAAGAGAACATTTTTTTGAAGGAAGAAACATTCAAGAAACAATTTTTACTTAAATATTGTCATATTAATCTTCCCAGTAGGTGTCTAGCACAAACAAAGAATTTTTAAAAGAAGTAAAATTATATACAGATAGAGCTATGCCAATCCGCATTTTGGTGAAAAAAAAAAAAAAAACTAAAACAAACATAAAAGGTCCATTTGTAAATGTTTTATTCATTAAATATTGTATAGTTAATTAATATTATAGTATTAATATAATAATATACATACATAATATTGTATGTCATTGTAAAAATATCTTTGAAATACTTATAAACTGATTTAATATTTTAATCAATATTCCTATCTACCAAGGGAAAGTAGTTGAAGGTAATATCAACCATTATTTAAAAGAGTAATCATTGTGAGTTTTTTGGAGTAATTTTTATATAATTTTTACTGGAATAGTTAAAATAAAAAAACCCAGCATACCAAATATAAGTCCAAATGTAACAATCAATCACATAATGTGAAACCATATCAAGTTGTATTATAATTGAAAGCAGAACTTGCCTAACTTTCTAACTTAGTGCACAGTACTACTGTGGTCAGTAGTTGCTTCTCAATAATTTTGAGACTCTGGATATTAACCCTCCTATGAACAAATGTGAATATAGCATGAAAGCAGTGTGGATGATCTCTACAAATCCATCCTTATTTTGGAAAAGATAAGCTCAAAGCAAATGTTTTTATAATGATTCAGAAGCCTTCCTTTATAGACAAAGCATTTTATTATTGTTTGAATAACAGAGGGATAGGAAGTTTATATAACAACAATGCAAAAAGAAAAAAAAGCAAAATTTTGCAAGCTTAGGAAATTTTTAGTGTTTTTATAAGATATAATTGGAATTGCTCTGCACAACTGAGATTTCAAAAGACAGAAAAGATTGATATGGTGAAAGCAAAGGCTGTAATTTAGTGCTTGTCATCTTTCATATGCACTTTATGTAGTAAGTATAAGATTTGATTTTTAGCTATTTTGTTTACAGTAAGAAAGTACATGCTTTTATCTAGATTGGGCAAGTGGTGGAGCATGGAAATGGTTAGCAACAGGGTGTAGCCTAAATGAAAAAATACAACAGAATTTTGGAGAGCACTATAAGATTCTATATGGGCCCAGCATGGTTATCACATAATTTATTTTCAGCAGTGTGTCTCAGTGAGTTCAAAGCCAATCTATACTACCTAGAAAGTGCTAGGTCAACTAATGCTACACTGTGAGACTGCGAATAAAAATGCAATAATTTTAAAATTGAAAATATGCTATCAGGTCATGGCTATAGAACCATATTATCAGTTTTTATTATTATTTTTTTTAAAGGCAAATTACATGCCTTATCAATAGTATATGCACTCAGACCTTCTCAATACCTACTCCCTTTATCCTTTCTTATCCTGTCTCTTCACTTTATAATGTATGGAGTTGAAGCAGAGGTTACAAACACCACTGATACAAGGCTATGATCCCAGGATGAGCTCTAAGAATATATTCCAAAATAGAACTACCAGTATCACTTAACTCCTGAGTGCTGATATCCACTAGATTAAATGTATTGGGTATCTGAAGATTTTCTGATGCTTCATTTACAAGTGTGCTGGATATTTCTGTCAATTTGCTACAAGATAAGTCCTGTGATAGGAGGAAACCTCAGTTAAGAAAATGCCACCACATAGATTATAAATACCAGAACAGGTGAGTGATCGTTCTGCCAGTGGAAGTGCACCTCTCACTGGATTCTGTCCTACTCCCAATCCCATGTCTTCCTAGCTGAACTCTGCCCTAGAACCTCAGAAGACTTTCTCCAAGCAGATCAAGGCCATGCATGCCAGAACTAGTTGGTGATCCATCTTCCAGCACAACTGTACCCCACTCTGGATTCTGGCATTTGGGACACTCATTCAGGTTAATGTCATCTCAACCTATTCCTGGTCCTGCTGCTGCTTGACCATGCCCCAACCCCAAGGGAATTCAACCACTAAGGTGAAGACCACACAAACCTCAACTACTCTTACCACTTAGCAAGCAGCCCTTCCCCAGAACCCCAGCAGACTCCACTGACCCAGACACAGTCCATACCAGCTGGAAGAACCAAAAGCATAGGCCTACATATAATCCACAGAGTCAAAAATCAGCTCTGAATGATCTACCCGATGCCAGACTGGTCTTAGGTACCCCAAAAGAAGGATTAAGATTTACTGGAGGCCAGGCTGGATCTACAGACCCAAGAATATTTTGGCTTTACTGGATGCCAGACTACATCAAGGAATCCTAGGTCAAAAAAAACTTCAGTGGAGACCCTCTACTGGACCTGAAGACATATCAGTCAACAGAACCCCTGGTCCTGAGGCCAGGAAGCCAGAAAGAAAACAGAAACCAAGGAACAAAGCACCTATCCAACAAAGACAAACACAGGAATCAACACCTAGAACTATAATCACCTCAAATGCAGATGCCAACACATCAGTGTTACAAACAATCAATAATAGAAAGAGCAATATGGCACCACCACAGCCCAGCTATCCTACAAGTAAAACCTGAATGGTCCTGTGCAGCGGAAGCACAAGAAAACAGCCTTAATGATAACTTTATTAAGATGATAGAGTTACTTGAAGAGAAAATGAATAAAATACCTTTAAGAAATGGAGGAAAGGGAAACAAAAAATGGAGTAAATCAATAAATACTTTAAATAATGTCAAAGAAAATAACAGTTAATTGGAAACAAACAAAAAAATATGTTGAAGGTCTGAAAATGGAGTTTAAAGAAAATAAAAAAAAACAGAGGGAATTCTAGAAATGAAAACAATGGTAAGCAAACAGAAACTACAGATGCAAGCATGTCCAACAGGATACAAGAGATGGAAGACAGACTCTCAGATATTCAAGATAACTATAGAGAAAATAGATTCATTTGTCACAAAATTGTAAATCTAAAAAAATCAAAACATGAAACCCTAGGAAATAATAAGCAATATAAAAATACAAAATATAAGTATAATAAGAACAGAAGAAAATGAATTCCAGCTCAAGGGCCTAGAAAACAACATTGAATAATATTGTGGAAGAAAATTCTTTCAACCTAAAAGTCATACCCAAATATATTGTACCAGAAAAAAAATGTCCCTTTGCTATATAATAATCAAAACAGTAAATATACAAAATAAAGGAATAATGTTAAGAGCTTCAAAGGTAAATGACCAAGTAACACATAAAGGCAGCCTACCAGAATTACATTGTACTTCTCAATGAAGACTCTAGAAGTCAAAATAACCTGAACAGACCTCCAGCAGCCTCTAAGTGATCACAGATGCCAGCCCAGACTACTATACCCAGCACAACTTTCAATCACCATAGATGAATAAAACAAGTTATTACATTACAACGTCAAATTTAATCAGTATATATCCACAAATACAGCTCTACAGAAGGTACTAGAAGGAAAGCTCTAATGCAAGGAAGTGAGCAACACCTCAAAAACAAGGGCAATAGATAATTCCACACAGCAAAATTCAAAGAGGGGAAACATATATAAACATGCAAACACACACACACACACACACACACACACACACACACACACACACACACACACACAACCAAAAACAATAACAAAAGAAATAACAGGAATTGAGAATCACCTGTCATTAATATTTTCGATATCTATAGATTCAAATCATCAATAAAAAACACAGGCCAAAGAGACATAACAGATATCTACAGAACATTTCACTCAAACACAAAAGTATATACATTCTTACCTTCTTCTCAGTACCTCACAGAACGTTTTGTACAATTGATCACATTGTTTATCACAAAACGAACCTTACCAGAAAGAAAAAAATTAGAATACCTCCCTGTATCTTATCTGATCACCATGGGTTAAAGTTAGAATTCAACAACAACACAAGAAATCCTATAAATGAGTAAGCTGAAGTTCCAGGACTAGCCATATGTGGAATTCTCCAAATGCTAAATGTGAAATACTGATGAAAGTGACTGGCAAATACAGGGCCAAAGTATGTTTATCTATAGGCATTTATCTGCAAAATTTCACATTTCCAGTTCTGTAATTTCGCTTAACCTTCATTTCCCTAAAGGACTTCACTGCAACTAAAATGATGAAATATTTTCACTGGCCCTCTTCTCCACTAATACTTTCTCCCTAAATCTACCATATCTACCATACTATTATCGTGTTCTTCCCAGCACAAATTAAAGTTCCTTAAGTTTGAGAACTTGGTATTCACTGGATGATCTGCAGCATCTAGAACAGAGTGTACCAGAGTAGTTATTCAATTAATGTTCACTGAGCCAAGGAAGTTTTCATTAATAGAGATCCCACAGACACTGCTGCAACTGGGCATTAAAAGCCAGAAAACCTACTGGAAGCTATACTTAGTTCTCAGCATTGGAATAGAATCAAACCACATGTCTGTTTCCAGTTCCTTCCACTTGCTTAAGCCTTAGAGAGTTTCATCCACTTAAATTGTTATGATCTGTTTTTACCTGGATGCAATATGCCATCTCACTATTTTGAACTTTGTCTGAAGCAAAGCCATAGCACTAGCTTTTAAGCCATTCTAAATATTTCTGGTACTCAGTCTGTTTGTGTAACTTTTTCTACTTTAGGAAGATGCAAGGGAGTGGTGAAAAGACTAATTGCTTTGAGATATATGACCCAAGATTTGAAGTTTAATTTCTGTTTTGGTTGTGTCTTTTGCAAAGTTAATGAAATTCATTTTCTTCACCACTGTTGGATAAAATAATACCTATGAAACCTCGGCTCAAGTAGTTCATTTTAATAGAAATGTTTTAGAGAAAGAGAGCACCAATCGTTCAGCTTATATTTCCTGATCCATCCCCAGTCCTATTTGATTATCCTAATCCAATATTAATATTATTTCACAGTGCCATGTAAATTAAATTTTCTTTCAGTAATACAAACCCCTTACCATACATTCCTCAAGGACAAAAGCTGTGATTGTTGTTACTCACTAAACTGGCAGCTATGTTCTATACTTGATTCATAACTCTCCCTACTGTTAATCAACTATAATTTTGAAATATGAGAAAATAACAAATAAATCCACAATCAACAGACCAGACCCACAGTTGCTTTAGTTCTCAGGCACCAAGCAGCCAAACTTCAGGCATTTCTGTACTTTCAAAATTAAAGTAGATGCCTAAGAGCAGTACTCCACCAAGATGCTGATGATAACATAAGGTGAAAAACAGCACAGTCTTTACAGGAGATAATGTCAACATGAGGCCGCATATCAAGATGATAAGATAATTAGAAGCTGCTCAAACTAGTCAATTCTTCTTCCTGGTACAAGAACAAAACACGGTGATTGTGTCTGTGCCCATTTCTAAGAGTGAAGCTGGAGTAATCCACATTGGATATACTTCCTAGGAGACCTATGAAATAAGAGTGAGTAAGGCTAGAACAACCCTTCTATAATTTATAAAACAATTTACTGAGGACAATAAAAAGGGAAGTTACAACTCAGGTTAATCCATTCATCTCATCAGATCATCAGAACAATAGTATTCCAATGGAGAAGTTTAAGGAACGCCTTCTGTGGATTAAATAGAAAAACCTGAGGTGCAAATGAGCAGTCAGCTTTGGAAAGCTGTAGCATATCATCTTTACTACCTTGTTTCCAAGATTTAGAAGATTAAAAACAAAATAATTTGCATCCTAACTTACCAGTCAAACAGACCTTCAATGTGTGTTAACACTGTTTTCTCTCCTAACTGGGACTTGCAACTGGAACAACAGTATGAAGTCATCACAGGCAAGAGTGAGTCTCTTCTGTATACCTATCAAATTCTCACAGAAGCTTTCCTTTAAATTCAGCTAGAAGAGTCTCTTTAGTAGGGGGTCTCTAAGCACAGTTTGACAAGTAACATCCCACTGATGCCTCTGGCTTTGAGCAAAACAGGGTCAGGTGTGCAACAGCACAGCCTGATTCTATGACTCTTGAGTTCTTCTCTAGCAGGCAGATGTTGAATCCGTCTTCTGCCGCACTAGAAAGCCCTCACTTGGTACGCTGTCTAGACGATTACCCACAGGCAAGCACAGTTACACAGCGGGAAACTGGAACCTTAGATAAGGTGTATTTATGCTCCAATTTCTTACAGGGCTACAAAAAATGTGCATTTCTCTGGTCAGGTGACAGCTTTGGTGAGAGAGTAAGGACCTTGCATTTCTGGCCTTTAGGATGGGATGGAAATGACAAAACAGTAACCAAAAGCATTGACGATTTTAAGTAAATAGCACAAATATGCTATTTAACAGTTCTCATGTTTGCAAGCATAGTGCTGTTGGATGACTGAACAATCTTATACTCTCTGTACATGTCAACAGTGAGTTGGAAACAGCTAAATGAGACATGCCTTTTTGATAGATGCTCATGCCTAGAGTGAAATGCCCTTCAAATTCAACTAGAATAAGCCATCAACATGTCCTTCGGCCTCCTAGGCATCCACTACAGACTTTTCTATTTAGAGAAACACAAACTAGAGTGTACCTGTAATTCATCTGCTTAGTTGTTCCTGTGTTTGAATGTCTAAATAACCACCTACTGTCATAGGGAGAAAGCAACAAGGACACCAGTCCTCATCTTGTCAAAGAGATGCCCCTTTCATCCTTTCCACTGCATGCATCTGTGTGCTGTAAATTCTCCCTCAGTCTACCTTGTTATGAGTGTGTAATGAATCATGGGAGAAATTTTGTTATTTTTTGGATATCAGTAACTTTTTCATTGTACTGCTTTAAAGAAAACACCATTATGAGAGGAATGACTAAAATTAACAGGATTTTCAAACAAATGTATTTAAGTGCTCTAAGTGGATAACAAATACTGGAAATTTGAAATAAAATTTGAGATGTATAATCTATTCTTCACTGTTAAGTCAAGCAAAACAAACCATGTTTTCTTCTGTCTATTGGGGTGAGCTTGCTATTCATATGAACCACCTTTCAAAATTTTTCTGTCTTTGATCCTCATTGCTTTGCTATTTTAACTGGACCCGATTTTACTAGATGTAATTAAAACTGCAGCAGTAGAAACAAAATTCCCTAGAGTTTATATCACAGTGACAAGGAAATGTGCCCCATGAGAGTTTCTGTTAAGTACATATTGTTTCCTCTGAAAAATGTAATATGTAGTTACATTGCTATCCAAGTTTAATATTTTCTCTTAAGATTACATTCATTTTAAAATTAATATATGTGTACCCTTTTGTAGTTGTTGTTTTAAAGGGATTTCTTAGTGAAATTTGTGTTAGAGTCCTTACGCATATAACCTAACAATATGGTGATTAAGCATTTCTTCCTTGTTGAAAAATGGCTAATACTTTAAAGAGCATTTGCTTTGTTGAGCTGTTATGGAAATTCTTTGAAGTTAATCCAGATAAAATAATTGTACTACAAGGACATTCTCTACAAGGTGACTTGTATAAAAAAAATAACAACAACAAAAAATGTCTACCCATATGTGTTCCAAATTTTGGACATTTAACATGAATTCATTGTATTTGAATTTTATATTAAAAGAGTAATGATTCATTAGTAAATGCTTTTCTTTGTCTTTTACAGACCTCAGTAGAATTTTTCTTAATTTTTAAAGTAATTGTTTTCATGTGACAGGAAGTTCTATGCCAAGGCAAAACCTTAATTAATGTTTGGTTGCATTCTAACCAATTCAACCATAATTGTATATATCTATCTACTTCTTCAATGTTATAGCTTTCTAGCTACATAAAATACCATAAAATATAATATAGGTAGCTGATACATTACTGCATGTAAGCATCAGTGGTATACTTCAATGTAGACCACTATTATTTTTATGTGTTTTCCTATAAACTTTCACTTCAAATTTTAAACATTAACAACTCTAGGTATAACAAAGAAATGATTCAAAAGAGATTTTTGTCTATTAATTTTAATATTAACCTGTGAACAATAACATCCATTGGAAAGCTTCATAATTTTGAAGTATGTATTTCTGAAAGACGAAGCATACCTTCTTATGTGAAGTGTTTCATATTATCTAGAAGGGAAATAGCATATATTTAATTATGTGGAAAGGGTATTTAATGAGATACTTCTTGAAATTAAATTAGCCTACATGCAAGAACTTGTTGAATCTCATCCCAGGAATATTTTCTTAAAAAAAAACTAATTATAGACATGTAACAAATTTAGGTCATCCATTAGAAAGTTATCTACAAAAATACAATCTTGGAAGTATCACAAAAATCTATATTATAGATTCTAGCCAATATTATTTATCTATATTAGTTGGGATACAGGGTTCCAATCCATGTACTTATTTTTGCTTATTGTATCTAAATAGGACTCTACAATGAATATTATTTTTGTTATCAGAAGTAGAAATATTTTTTCAGATACATATTGTTGCTTCCATGCT
The DNA here is from genome assembly GCA_030556225.1 of Cricetiscus sungorus. Classification (NCBI taxonomy): domain Eukaryota; kingdom Metazoa; phylum Chordata; class Mammalia; order Rodentia; family Cricetidae; genus Cricetiscus; species Cricetiscus sungorus. The sequence goes on from JANBXA010000726.1 coordinate 43,765,811, forward strand.
CTTGATTTCTTGTGCAATATTGGAACGTGAAAACTCCCCAAATAAGACTATTTAATAACTCTAAGTCCTTATTTCATACAGTAACTAACAATGGTGCATGTGTGTAATTTGACCCACAAAATACCTGACCTGTGTTGCCTCATTAAATATGATCATGTGGAATGCTTAAGTCAACTGAGGGTCATTCTTGCTGTAATATCTTAAATCACATAAAACTACAAAAACATAAAGTATACAATGAAAATGTTTGACATTAATATGAAACAACTTCTTGTATACATCTTTCCAAATCATTTTAAAATGAAACGATTATTATTAACTTGTTGTTTGACAATTTCATACATGTCTGTCATACATTCTAGCCACGTCCATTCCTCTACCCTGCTTTACCTTCTTTCTAACTCTACCAACCCTCCTCCTCCCCTGTGACGCCACTCCACATTTACATACTTTTTGTTTTGTTTTTGTGTTTGCTTTTGAACTACTAAGTTTACCCAGTGCTGGTCAGATAGGCATGCATAGGAAAGTATCCAGTGGACCATGGGGAACTCACTAAGGGTAGAAAAGACTTGCTCTCCTCCATCAGATCTCAATTAGCTTACTCTTTCAGGGAGGCAGAGATGGCCATTATGAATGGCTGTCCCATCTGTCACTGAAAGTTTACTAATTCATTCTTGTATAAGCCCTGTATAGTCAAGCATATCTGCTGTGCATGCATTGATGAGTGCCACTGTCATGCCATGCCCATAAAACAGCATACAAACACACACACACACACACACACACACACACACACACACTTTTCTCAAAACTGGAAAGTTTGTCTAAATTACCTTGGCCCTGCTAATGTGATCAAATTACTATGTTCAATTTTAAAATTTGAATTAAAATCCATGAAGCAGTCTAAAATCTGTTGGAAAGATTTTTATTCTGGCCTCAATTTTCCTTCTTTGAGGATGCTGTTGAGTAGTAGATTTTTTTTTCACGTATCTATTTACTCATTTTTTTTGCATGTAGCATCCTGGTAATCCAGGTTTTCTGTACTGCTTTGTGGGGTGAAGGTAAGAGTTGCACATGCTACAGTGTGCATAAGGTCAGAGAGTACAACTTATAGCAGCTAGTGGATTTGAGGGACCAAACTCAGGTCATCAGGCTAGGCACAGTTGCCTTTACTTTCTGTGCTTTCAGACCAGTCCTGAAGACAAGGTCTGAAACTATGCTTTTTTCACTGAGTCTTAAAAATAACATTAAAATGTTTCCATCTAATGAATGAGAAATTATAAATTCTCCATATAGAGACACAAAGAATAACATTTATGGCTTTTATGAACTATATTGAAGAAAATTCAGATTAAGATAATAGATGATAAAAGTGATAAAATAGTTATAACACATTTTTCTGATTACATGAAGAAATTTACAAATATTAAAATGTAAATAAATAGCTCATTAAAAGAAGGAAATCATTTTGAGAGAAATAATGAACAGTCCCTTATATTTATTGATAATGTGATTAATGAGGAATGAAACATGTAACTGCAGTGGTAAAGCAGTTAACTAAATTTCTAGCTAATTTTATATGACTTGCTGAGATTAGTAAAAATAAGATAAAAATTCTTTAATAAAATGAAAATACTGATGTCAAATAGGATATGAGCTGTCTAAGATTATTTAGTACTTGTGAGAAGACAGCATAATTGAAACACACTTGTCAAATGAAAAATACATTATAAAAGTTTTCAAGCTTGGTAACAATCCTTGAATTTAATATCATTTTGATAATGAGTTATGAAACAGAATAGTGACATTCTAAATTACCAAAAATTTAAAATAAGAAAGATTAGTTTTATTATAATAAATACAAACTTACTAAGCTCTACACTGAATATTATAAAATAATTTTCATATCTAAGAGAGACAGCCATTATAAAAACATAAATTATGTATTTTGATGAGTATGAATAAATTTTTCTGCTGTCTCCTGAAAATTCTCATATTTGACTGATTTTAAGCAATGTTTATAACAAGTAATTTTGATATTCGGAGTAAATACCAACTTTTCTACTTAGTTTAAGTAGAAGGCATATTTAATTTAAGCAATATATCTCACAAAATCTAGATCTATTTATCAGAAACATATTTTTCAAATAAGGTATTATGATTTAAAGAGAAAAGTGTGAAAATCAATGACAATCTTGTTAATTAAACCAGAGTAACTGAGTGTGTATCTGTGTGTGTGTGTTGTGTTTGTGTGTGTGTGTGTGTGTGTGTGTGTTGTGTTTGTGTGTGTGTGTGTGTGTGTGTGTGTGTGTGTGTTTACTTTGTTCAGTGTTGGTAATTCCTTGTAAAACTGTAAAGACAAAATGACATAGAAGTCTGTCTCCTGAACATGACATTGCTTTGCCATCTAGAAACTAAAGCAGCTGTGATTGCCTGTGATTACCTACATGGGACCCTCTCAAGATTGAGCCCACTAACATTTTCCTTTGGAAGTGGACATGACAGACTTTTCTTTGAGAAATAGTTTTTGTTAGTTGCCAATGTCCCTGCAAATAACCCTTGCCGGACTCACTGGCTGAGCAGGCTAGACTCAGATAGAATGATTGCCTTGGTCTGTTGTTGCCCTTTCTGTCTAGTGTAACTAGAAATAGAATTCCTAGTTAAAGTTACACAGCAGCTGTTCAAAATGCAAAGATGCTTAAAATTCGGGATTTTATTTTGCAATGAATTGCACATAAAGCCAAAGTGTGAATGCTAAGAAATGTCATGGAGCTAAGACATGAAACATTATGTCAATGCAATACTGTTATCACCTCAAAATGAATAAGAAATGATAAGCGTTTCCTGAGGTAAATATGAATGACCACAGCACAGGAATACAGCTGCATAGGGTTTCAATAGTTACAGAAGAGGGTGAAAATCAAATCAGCATCATCAACTAGTTTTGTTCTGAAATGGTAGAAAACATCAGCCAAGTACCTGTAACACTTAATGCATGACATTCATAGGGTTTGGACAGGAGGAAGTTTTTAGTCTGTTAGGACATTTCAAAAGATTCACCTGATTGTCACAACGGTGGTATGTCAGAAGCCAAGATGGACAATAAATGCCAATTAAGGAAATTAAAAATATTATAAGATAATTTGTCCCTGGCTCTGCAACATTCAGAACTTCCACAATCAGTGAGTTCTAACCAGTCATTTTTCTAGAATCTCTAAAATAGGCATTGCATTTTTATCCCTTTTAAATATAGTCTTTTTCTTCTAACATGTATGACTGCAAATCCATTTTTTCTAGAAGTGATTATTATATCTTTAAAATAAGAGAATGAGTTCTTACATGTATTCTAACAATGAATAAAAGTAGCATAAGGAACGACAATTATAGTCTCTCAGATTCTGGTCCACCAGAATGTTGTGGTGATATAAATCTGGGGAGATGCCTAGAAAAATACTCTGTAAGTATTTAGAATTTCAGTTAATACATTTTGTGGATATTTTAAAGGAGTGTATATTTATTCCAAACTTTTTCTTTTTCCTTTTCTTTTGAAGACATAATCTCACTATTAACCCTGGCTAGCTTAAAATTTAATATATTTAAGGTACCCTCCCCACTATTGCTTAGATTCAAAGCTGGAGTCATCCTTGTAGATTCCTGGGAATTTCCTTTGTTGTGATGTATTCTTTATGATTTAATACATCTTGCCTGTGGGTTCAGGATACAAAGCCAGCCGCAAGATATAGAGGTCAAGCAGTGGTGATATACAGTTTTAATCTCAGGGCATCCATAAATCTAGGTGGTGCTGGTGGTATGCCCCTCTAATAACAGGACTCTGGATTAAGAGCTAGAGGAATCTCTGTTAGTTCAAGGCCACACTGATTACATGAAGTTGGTCCAGTCCTAATCTTTAATCCCAGAATTACTGAGGTAGATACAGTAGTGAGAGGAATGAATAAAAGGCAAGAGGAAACAAAAACTGAAAACATTTAGCCCCTGAGGATTCATGGATACAGAATTGCCATTTCAGCTTTGTAGAGCTAAGATCTACTGGCTTGGCTGTTTTGCTTTTCTGATTTTCATGAAAGCTTTATTACATCATATATAATATATCATATATATCATTATATATAATATAAATCAAATATAATATATATCACCATGTTCCTTAGTGGCAGGTTTCTCCCTAAACCCATAATCCTTCTATCAAGGTGTCTGTTTCCTTGTTTCTGGAAACAGTAAGGAATGATAATATGAGCAAAAGGGTCAAGACAATGATGGGGAACTAATAGAAACTTCTGACCAGAGCAAGTGGGAACTCATTAACTCTGAACTGACAAGTGGGGAACCTGCATAAGTTTGAATGAGGCCCTCTGAATGTGGGTGGCAGTTGAGTGGCTTGGGCAACCTATGGGGCCATTAGCAGTGGGACCACTAATTAATTCCTAGCATAAACTGACTTTTAAGAGCACATTCCTTATGGAGGGATACCTTGCTCATCCTATATATGGGAGAGGTTGACTTGGTCCTGCCTCAAGTGATATGACAGACTTTGTTGATTTCGCATGGGAGGCCTCACCCTTACTGTGTGGAGTGGAGAGAATGTGGGGGTGGGGGTGGGGTTAGGAGGACTGGAAGGAGAGGGACTTGGGATTAATATGTAAAATAAAATTGTTTTAAAAATAAAAAGAGAAATAAATAAATAAATCAGATAACATTTATAATGGGCTTAATAAAGCTGAATATGTTTATCAGGCCAGTTTCATCAGTGATCTCAGTGTCTCTGCTTTCAAGTGCTGGGATTATATGTTACTGCCAAACACCCAGCTGGAAATTTTTATTTATCTGTAGCATACTAGCAAAGACAACCATGTTTGATCAATGGCTTAAATATAAATGGTTCAAATTTAGGATTATAATTTTATATGTGTGGTGAATTCACATTTTCACTTAAATTGTGTGATGGGAGATGTCATTCTCTCAGTATGTTTCTCTTATTGGTTAATGAATAAAGCACTGTTGGCCAATAGGAAAGCAAGATAGGCGGGACAAGGAGACTAGGTAGAGAGAGGAAGTAGTAGGGAAGAAATCCAAGATGGTGGACAGAGAGAGCAAAATGCCAGCCCCTCTCTGTGGTAAGATAAGACCACATGGAAGAACTTAGATTAATAGAAATGGGTTAATAATTAAGACAGAGATAGCTGATAAGAATGAGAGTAACTGGCCAACAGAATTATATGTAATTCAGAATCTCTGTGTGTTATTTGGGGCTGGCTGGCATGGTAGTGAGACCAAACTGGCAGGATAAAAACCTAGTCATAACATTTGGCGTTCAACGCGGACAGAAGTAAACCTGTATACAGAGTTTATTCCAGGACAGATAAAAGTTACACAGAGAAATCTTGTCTCAAAATATGAAAAAATATAAGTAAAAGAAATAGAGTAATAAAAAAGCCACATAAAGATGGAAAGCACAGAGAAACTTTGGATACTATATGCTATTCTTTTGCCTTTGAATTATTTGACTGGTGAGGAAATAATAACAACTGTTATGTTAAAAGAAATGCTGCTGGATTAATCAAATTTACATACTTTAAAAATGATTTGACTTTAAATTTTAAGTCTAAGGACAGGTTACTTGGGAAAAGGATTTCTATTTTTGTTTCCACAGAAAATAAAAAGCTGTGGATTCTTTCCAAACTAACATGGTTTGATCAAGCCAGACCCCCTGAAATAGTGTTCCAGGTGATACAACATTCAAAACAGCTGGGACAAGGCAGCCTTGCAGACTACAGCCAGGATTTCTGAGTCTTAGGATCCCCGTGACAGCACCCCCTACCAGCAGGAAGCAGTTTGGTAAAATGATGCCCAAATTTCCAAATATTGTTTATAAATATTTGTTTTCACTTATATGGGGTTGATTATAAATGGTTAATGAACGCAACCAATCTTATTAAAGGTAAAAAAGGGATTATGGTAAAGATATGAATACTTTGTTTTGGAATGGATTTTTATTTATTGATACAAATTTAAGGTCAATTTTGTGGTATGTATATTTCTCCTCTTGTTTATTGTGTTTATATAGCTCATTTGGAAATACAATATATAATTTAGCACAGATTTAGATAGTTACCTATGATAATCAAAACTTAAAGTTTCTAGATATATGGAGATGTATTTGAGATAATACACATTCTTGAAACCTTTCAAAGACCTAAAGAATATGGCATTTAACATAGTTTAGTGTTTTTCTTGACAATGAGGCACAACTGCTCCTGGCATCACAACCTGTGTCAGAAAGGATGAAGGACATTTTAGAAACACATTATGGAATTTGCTTTCAATATGGGAAGACTAGCCATTTGGGCAAGATACTGCTCTTGTCTGGATATTTGAATTCATGCTGTATACAATGAACTTGCAGGCCCAGAGGAAAGTGACTGCTGAAACAAGAAGAACAGTGCTTCCTGGAGGAGTCTGGCAGACAGTCTGCAGGACACAGAGAAAAGTGACTGACAAACTGCCAATAAAGATGGACAGCTTAAAGTTTCCTGGTTTGCTGAGGAGTCTGCCAGACACACTATGGCCTGTAGGCTGATGATCGAACATTAGAGAAGACCTTTGGGTGACTGACCAGGCAGTGAGCTGTCTGTCATTTCTAGGGTTTATATATTATCCTTCTTTTGAAGACAAATAGTTATGTTTATAGTTTTCCTTAGTTAAGATTAAAGATGAGTTACATATAGAACTTTAGATTCACAAAGATAAGATAGATGAAAAAATATTTTCTTTAAATCTTGCTAAGTGTTTATGGACTTAATATTGTTAACTGTGATTCTTATTTGATAACTGTTGTGTGGTATATTTTGCTTTGCTAAAGTTAAAACCATTCTTTTTATTTTAGACAGAAAAGAAGAGATGATGGGAGATATATTCTCTAAGTATGTTTCTCTTATGGGTTAATGAATAAAGCACTGTTGGCCAATAGGAAAGCAAGATAGGTGAGACAAGGAGACTAGGAGGAAAGAGGAAGTAATAGGGAAGAGATCTAAGATGAGCGACTGAGAGAGCAGAATGCCAGCCCCTCTCTGTGGTAAGATAAGACCACGTGGAAGTACTTAGATTAATAGAAATGGGTCAATAATTAAAACAGAGCTAGCTGATAAGAATGAGAGTAACTTGCCAACAGAATTATATGTAATACAGAGTCTCTGTGTGTTATTTGGGGCTGGTGTGGTAGTGGGACCAGACCAGAGGGGAAAATCCTAGTCATAACAATTGTTATCTCATTTGTATATTTAAAAATACTCCTTGGCGCACAAGAGGACTTTGGGTGCACATTCCCTATAGAGGGATACTCTCCTAGCCTAGAGGCAGGAGGGAGGGTCTAGTGCTTACTCCAAATGACTTGACAGATTTTAATGATACCTCCTGAAAGGCATCACCCTCCTGTGGAGGGGGGATGGGATGGTAAAATGGGAGAAAGAGGGAACTGGGATTGTTATGGAAAATAAGAAATATATATATATGTATATATATAATATGTATGTATGTTGGCTCATGAATAAAACTTAAAGTGGCTGCAGCAAAACTAAATGTAAACTTACACACACACACACACACACACACACACACATATATATTTATATAAAATTAATCTAACAAAAATAAAATCATAATAACAAGTTTTTAATGCATGTATAAAGCCATAAATTTAATATGGTTAGATGTTGGTAACCTGTCAAATTTCAAATTTGACAAAATATTTCTGATATTTACTCAGAAATACTTAGAATAGTAATATATGCATAACATGTGTTAGATAGTTATCTCAGCATGTTATATATTCATAATGTATAAGTTTCATCTTATATCACAATATGAAATTCCTTTTATTAAACTTAGATCATACTTTTATATTTACTTTTCATTTGCTGTTTAAAGGTATTTATTATATAAGAGTAAAATCTAAAATTCAACATCTACAAAATTTGATGTTTTTCATCAACTATGAATAAGGAAATGTATAAAAATTTAAAAAATATACATTTGATGTTTGTATATAATTGCAAAACACAACATGACCTTTCAGTTATTCACATTTTATTGTATCCAATATCTACTGAAATTTAAAATAAATTATAAGACAAAATTTGACTTTTATCAGACTTTGTAAATGTATTTATTGCCTACTGTTATGAATAAAGTATCCAGTATTCTATTATTTAACATAAATCAATGTCACATTTAATGTGTATAATGTTGATAGCTCAATACTTTCATATTGAAAAATTATATAAATTATTTTACATTGCAAAATATTTCTCTCCTACCATATGTGAATACTGCACTAACATGTGAATATTTCCAAAGTCATAAAAAGTAAGCACTTTGAATTACTTGGAATTTATCTTTCATTTTTCAATAATCTATTGTGTTTATGATATCTGCAAGAAATGATTTTGTGGTCGACTTTTTATTACATTTATTAAAATAAGAACAATACCAGTTATAGTAGACTAAGTACAAATAAAAATGTATGAAAATAAATTTCAGTCAAAATGAAATATATGATACACATCCACATACAAACCTATTGAACTAATAATAAAAGTAATAAGTATAGTAAGGGCAAAAGTTGGTTATTATTCACATAACCTAGAAAAAGAATTTCAACAACTTTATTTGAAAGTCTCTTAATAGTACTTATGTATAGAAACTGGCATAATACCACTTTTCTGGTGGCAAAGGGAATTGAAATGGATATTCTGGATAGCAATACCAATATACAGGCAACAGAAACTGCACATATTCTTTCTTTTAATAACCTTGCTCATTGAATTACTTTGCAAAAGCTATTAAAATATGAAAACCCCCTATATAGAAATATGTATGTGTTCACAAATATAAAAATTTAAAATGGAGGCTTTATTTGCACCACATGCAGGTAGGATCAAGTAAGCTATGCAATATAGAATGTTAAAACATTCATTAAAATGGTAAATATAAAGTATAACACATGAAAAATTGTCTCCTAAGTGAAAAAGCAGGACAAAATTGAAGACACAGTATACCCTAATGATGTAAAATATTCATGCATATGGCTAAAGATTTTCCAGAGAACAGAGAATTAAAAATAGATGTGAGAATATGTGCATTTTTTCTATTATAACTTTCTTGAAAATATAAGTGATTTCATTTTAATTTCCATCAAGATTCAGCTTGCCTGTTATTTCCATACTTCTATGCTATGCATACCACTCCAGAAAACACCCCTATTCTCTACTTTCATTTGTAATTTCTTGGCACAATCTGAACCCCCTACAAAACCAAATATGCTTGTTCTGGTGTTTCCTTGACTATAGACAGCTGGCCAACACTAAAAGAAACAGATTTAGGATAGAGTGTAAATAATCAATCACTAAATTCAATTTGTATTCATTGTCTCTCTTACACTGATTTTTTTTAATCTTCTCCATTGTGTTAAATATCTAAATCTGCCACTTGACTCATTCTCAATACAAGCTACTAAGGATGAATTCTGTCATGTGAAAACTTACCTTGGGTGAAAATAATGGTATGTTCTGGAATCCCAAAATGAAAGGCTGCAAGATAAAGGCTACTCTGGGATACATAGGGATTTCCAGGCAACATAAGCTATAAAGAGAAATCCTACCTCAAAAGGAAATAAATAGAACTTGAGGAAATTCATGGACCCAATCTGAGCACAATAGACCTGCCTATCAATGCAGGACCACCCGTCATTTCCACCTGCTAGTCTTGACCCCCCACCACAGGTCTTCTACTGGAGTTCTGGGCTCCTCCCAAAGATCTGCCTACCTCTACCAAATCACTCTGAGTTCTTGCAGGCTGGATCCTTGACCCGCTTCACAAGGCCACTGCTAAAGAGGCCTCACTCAGCTGGTGTGCCAGCTAGACCCGCCTATTGGTACAGACACATCCTGAGTATCAGCCCAGCATTTTTCCCCCATTGCTCCCTTGGCTAGAGGCCTTGGCTAGAGCTAGACCTGACTATATCTGAGGAAACATCCTGCAGGCTAGCCTCTGCCAAAAAGGCCTCAGCTGTCCTCTGCTGGAGCCTGACGTTTGACCCATATTGCCGGGCCCCTGACTATGGATAGACCTTCTAGAGAGCCTGAACCACCCAGGGCTACAGACATCAAACCTTTGACCCACCTAAACCCATAGAGAGTGGGAAAAACCCCACCAACACCTACTGGAAGAAGCTAAGGGAAGATGGCAATACAAGAAAACACCTAACATCAGAAAGTCAAGCATAACACCACCAGAATCTAGGGAAACTACACCAACTAGACCAGAACACAAGAAAGCAAATAAATCAGAAGAGAATGACTTAAAAATTATTGTCATAAAAATGATAGAGGCCCTCAAAGAAGATGTGAGAAAATCCCTTAAAGAAATAGAAGATAAAACAAACAAAAAATTGGAAGAAATGAATACATTTCTTAAAGTACAGAAAGCCAAGAAAAACACAATTAAACAGGTGAAGGAAACTGTTCAAGACTTGAAAACAGAAATGGAGACAATAAAGAAAACACAAACCAAAGGAATGCTAGAAATAGAAAAAACTGGGCAAATGATCAGTAACTTAAGACACAAGCATAACCAACAGAATTCAAGAGATGGAAGAAAGAATCTCAGATGCTGAAGATAAACTACAGGAAATAAGTTCACCGAGCAAAGAAAATCATAAATCCAACAAACCCTTAACACAAAACATCCAGCAAATATGGGACACTGTGAAAAGGCCAAACCTAAGAATAATAGGCATAGAGGAAGGTGAACAAGACCAGCTCAAAGGGGCCGAAAACAAAATCATTGAGGAAAACTTTCCCAATCTGAAGAAGGGCATGCCAATGAAAGTACAAGAAGCATATTGAACACCAAGTAGACTGGAGCAAAGAAAAAACACCCCTTGACAAACAATAATCAAAACACCTAACATACAGAATAAAGAAAGAGTATTAAGAGCAGTGAAGGAAAAAGGACAGGTACCATATAAAGGTAGACCAATCAAAATTATGCCTGAATTCTCCATGGAAACCCTCAATGCCAGAAGTTCCTGGATAGACATTTTACAAGTACTAGGAGTCCACGGATGACAGCACAGACTACTATAGCCAGCAAAACTCTCAATCACTATAAATGGAGAAAACAAGATATTTAATGACAAAGCCAGGTGGGTCAAAGTTTTAATTGGGATTTTCACAATATGTATCTACAAGTCCAGCCCTACAGAAAGTTTTGGAAGGAAAATTCCAACCTAAGGAAGTTAACTATGCACACAAATTTGTAGTCAACAGGTAATCCCACTTCATCAGAAACCAAGGGTAAAACAGGACAAATATAAACCAAACAAGCATTAACAATCAATGGTCCTTACTCTCTCTCAAAATTAATGGTCTAAACTCGCACTATAAAAAGACACAGGCTAACAAAATGGATATGAAGACAGAACTCATCCTTATGCTGCATACAAGAGACACACCTAAGCTACAAAGATAGACATTTCCTCAGGGTAAAGGGCTGGGGAAAGATCTTCCAATCAAATGGATCCAAGAAGCAAGCAGGTATGGCTTTCCTAATATCTAACAAGTTAGACTTCAAACCAAAATTAATCAAAAGAGATGAAGATGGTCATTTCATATTCATCGCAGTAGAAATCCATCAACAAAAAGTCTCAATTCTGAACATCTATGCCCCAAATACAAAGGCACCCACATTCATAAAAGAAATGCTACTAAAACTCAAAGCTCACATAAAACATCACACACTTATAGTGGGAGACTTCAACGCACCACTATCACCAAAAGACAGGACCACCAATCAGAAACAAAACAAAGAAACAAAAGAACTAATAGAAGTTATGTCTCAACTCGGTTTAACAGACATCTACAGAACATTCCATCCAAACACAAAAGAATATACCTTCTTCTCTGCTCCACATGGAAATTTCTCTAAAATCAACCACATACTATGTGGCATAACAAACCTCAGCAGATACAAAAAAAAAAAAAAAAAAAATGGAATAGTACCCTGTGTCTTATCAGACCATCATGCTTTATATTTGGAATTCAACAAAAACACAAATCGCAGAAACCATACAAACGCATGGAAACTGAACAATGGGCAATTTCACCACACCTGGGTCAAAGAAGAAATAAAGAAAGAAATTAAGGACTTCCTAAAATTCAATGAGAATGAAGACACGACATATCTGAACTTATGGGACAACTTGAAAGCAGTGTTATGAGGGAAGTTCATTGCACTGAGTGTCCAAATGAAAAAAAAACAGAGGATAGTCACATTAGAGAATTAACAATGCAACTGAAAGCCTTAGAACAAAAAGAAGCAAACTTACCCCGTAGGAGTAGACACCAGAAAATAATCAAATTGAGGGCTGAAATCAATAAAATAGAAACCAGAAAATCAATAAAAAAATCAATGCAACAAAAAGTTGGTTTTTCGAGAAAATCAAAAAGATAGACAAACCCTTATCCAACTATGAAAAAAAAAAAGATAGAGAAGATGCAAATTAACAAAATCAGAAATGAAAAGGGGACATAACATCGGATACAGAGGAAATCCAGACAACTTTCAGGTCATATTTTGAAAAAACTTTACTCCACAAAATTTGAAAATTCCAAGGAAATGGACAAATTCCTGGATAATTATCACTTAACAAAATTAAATCAAGAACAGACAAACAACTTAAATAGAACTATAACCCCCAATGAAATAGAAGCAGCCATTGAAAGCCTTCCAACCAAAATAAAGCCCAGGGCCAGATGGCTTCAGTGCAGAATTCTACCAGAAATTCAAGGATGAGCTAATTCTAATACTCCTCAAATTGTTCCACACAATAGAAACAGAAGGCACATTACCAAACTCTTTCTACGAGGCCACAATTACTTTGGTACCCAAGCCTCACAAAGATACAACTATGAAAGGAAACTACAAACCAATACCCCTGATGAATATCGATGCAAAAACACTCAATAACATACTGGCAAACCAATTCCAAGAATACATCCCTAGATAGCAGGGATGGTTTAACATAAAAAAAATCTATCAATGTGATCCACCATATATACAAACTGAAAAATAAAAACCATATGATCATCTCCCTAGATGCTAAAAAAGCCTTTGACAAACAAAATTCAATATCCTTTCATGATAAAAGTCTTGGAGAGATTAGGGATAACAGGAACATACCTAAACATAATAAGAACAATATACAGTAAGCCAACAGCCAACATCAAACTGAATCGAGAGAAGCTTAAGTAGATTCCTCTAAAATCAGGAACAAGACAAGGCTGTCCACTGTCTCCATATCTCTTCAATATTGTACTTGATGTTCTAGCTAAAGCTCTTAGACAACAAAAGGAGATCAAGGGAATCCAAATTGGAAAGGAAGAAGCCAAACTGTCTCTATTTGCAGATGATATTATACTTTACATAAGCGACCATACACTCTACCAGGGAACTCCTACAGCTGATAAGCACCTTCAGCAAACTAGCAGGATACAAGACAAACTCAAAAAAGTCAGTAGCCGTACTTTATTCAAATGACAAAGAGGTTGAGAAAGAAATCAGAGAAACATCACACTTTACAATAGCCACAAACAACATAGAGAAACTTGTGGTAGTGCTTACCAAACATGTGAAAGACCTATACAATAAGAACATTGTGGCTTTAAAGAAAGAAATTAAAGAAGGTACCAGATCAGTACCAATTGAAAGAACTCCCATGCTTTGGATAGAAAGAATAAATATATTAAAAATGGCAATCTTGCCAAAAGCAATCTACAGATTAAGTGCAATCCCCATAAAAATCTCAACACAATTCTTCACTGACCTTGAAAGCATAAAAATCAACTTTGTATGGTAAAACAATAGACCTGGATAGCCAAAACAACCCTGTACAGTAAAAGAACTTCAGGAGGCATCACCATCCCTGACTTTAACCTCTACTAAAGAGCGATAGTTCTGAAAACAGCCTGGTATTGGCCCAAATATAGACAAATGGAATCAAATCAAAAACCACAATATTAACCCACACACCTATGAACACCTGATTTTTGACAAACAGCTAAAAGAATACAATGGGGGGGGAGGAAAGAATCATCAACAAATGGAGCTGGCACAATTAGATGATGGTATGTAAAAGACTTCAGATAGACCCATGTCTATCACCATGCACAAAACTCAAGTCCAAATGGATCAAAGACATCAACATAAATCCATCCACACTGAACCTCTTAGAAGAGAAAGCAGGATATACCCTTGTACAAATTGGTATAGGAGAGCATTTCCTGAACATAACTCCAGTAGCATAGACACTGAGATCAACAACTAATAAATGGGACCTCCTCAAACTTAGAAGCTTCTGTAAGGCAAAAGACAAAGTTGACAGTAACAAATGGCAGCCCACATACTGGGAAAAATTTTTTACCAATTCTACATCTGACAAAGGGCTGATCTCCAAAACATACAAAGAACTCAAGTAACTAGTCAACAAAATTCTAAATAACCCTATTAAAAAATGGGATACAGAATAGAATAAAGAATTCACAATAGAGGAAATCAAAGAGGCTAAAAGACAAATAAGAAAGTGTTCAACATGCTGAAGTATCAGGGAAATGAAATCAAAACAGCTTAATATACCATCTTACCCCTTCCAGAATGGCGAAAATTAGAAACACTAATGACAACTTATGCTGGAAAGGATGTGGAGAAAGGGGACCACCCTCAACTGCAGGTGGGAATGCAAACTCGTATAGCCATTTTGGAGCAGTTCCTCAAAAATGGGGAATTAGTTTACCACAGGACCCAGAAATTCTGCTCTCAGGTATATACCCAAATGACTCATATCCATGCAACCAAGACATGTGCTCAACTATGTTCATTGCAGCATTGTTTATAATAGCAAGAAACTGGAAGCAACCTAGATGGCGCTCGACTGAAGAATGGATGAAGAAGATGTGGCACATCTACACAATGCAATACTACTTTGCAGAAAAAAATAATGGAATCTTGAAATTCACAGGCAAGTGAATGGAACTTGAAAAAACCATCCTGAATGAGGTAACCCAGTCACAAAAAAGAGGAACAGGGTATGTACTTGCTCATATAGGGATTTTAGACCTAGAGCAAAGGATCAACAGCCTATAATTCACACTACCTAAAAACTAGGAGACAAGGCAAGGTGTATTCTAAGAGATCATATATGGTCCTTCACAAAAGGAACAAGGGAAATGTCCCCCAGCACACATGGGAAATGGAGGGAGGCAGTGAATGGAGAGAGAACTAGGAGAAAAAGAAGGGGAGGAGAGGAAAGCATGTGCAACTAGGTAGATTGAGTCAGGGTAGGAATAGAAGACAGAAAGAAGGCAGAAAAAAGAGAGTGAGTTAGAGAGAGAGAGAGAGCAGAGAGAGAGAGAGAGAGAGAGAGAGAGAGAGAGAGAGAGAGAACATAAAAGAGGGAGCTATTATTGGTTTGAAGAGAAAACTGAACCCAAAAAAGTTCTAGAGACCTACAAGCCTGACTCCAACTGACAATTCGAGCAACCATGGAAAGGCTACCATAAATGCCCTTCCCTGATAGTGAGATCATCAACTAAATTATCCCCCATCATGGAGCCATCATCTAGTACATGTTGGAAACAGAAGTGAACACCCATAACTAAACACTGAGTCAAACTAGAATCCAGATGCAGAGAGAGGGGACAAGACCAGGTTGCAGAAACACAAAGACAGATGACTTGAACAAGGAGCTAATGCCCACCCCCCAGACTGATAGCTTGGAATCCAGCATGGGACTGACTCAGACCCACTGAATATAGGTCTCAGCTAGAAGGACTGAGCAGTTTGGGGGACCTCATACAGCAGAAACAGGATCTATTCCTGGTGCACGAAAGGACCTTGTGGACACATCCCCCATGGAGAGATACCCCCTTAACCTAGAGATAGGAGAGAAGTCCTAGTCCCTACTTCAAATTTACATGACCAAATCTGGATAGCATAGCCCTACATGTAGAATGGGGGGTGTGGGGATGAGAGGGTAGGGTGGCCAGGGTGCATGTCACAGGGGGAAGAGGGTAAGAAGGAGAGAGGGAGGGAGGGAGGGAGGGAGGGAGGGAAGGAGGGAGGGAGGGAGGGAAAGAGGAAGGGAGGGAGATGACCTGGGATCAACATGTAAAATTTTTAAATTATATTATTAATAAAAAAGAAATAAATAAACAAGTAGCAAATTACCAAGTAGTTGAGCAAAGTGACATAAACCTGCAATTTCATAATTCAGGAAGTATAGCTAATAATAATTAGAAAGTTGCCCTCAGCGACATGATGAATTTGAGGACAACCAAAGGTACTCTAGACTCCATATTTTTACAAATAAAAAAGAAATAATGAAAAATGCAAATTATAAATAAATAAATAAGCATGAACTGAATATAAATGGAATTATTACCACTAAATTATTGACTCTACCCAAGCATGTTGGTGCATGCTCTTAATCCCAGTACTTGACAGGCAAAGGCAAGGGGATCTCTGTGAGTTTAAAGTCTGCCTCATGGACATAGCAAGAGCTACATATTGAGGCTCTGTCTCAAAATAAATTAAAATACATTAAAAATAAATAATAAAATGAATATCCTTTCTAAATACAATTGTCAGTGTCCTAATCCAAACACTGTCTCATGTTAGTTACAATTTGGGGAAAGTTATTTAACTTCTGTAAATCTGTCTCCTCATCAAAAGGATAGTAATAACAATGGTTTTATGCAAGGTTGTTGAAACGATAAAAGGATATGTCTTTGTGATCATTTGAGGATGATATCTGGCTTATAAAAAGAATTTAATAATTTTAGAAGTTATCTGAACCCATCCTTTTTGCTTTCATTTTTATTACAATGCAAGCATAACCTTCTGCTTTGAACTGTGATTGAATTTCATTGCCTCATGACTGCTAAAGAACATTATCCAGTAGAATTTTACTTTTATTACTATACTTTCAACACATTTCTTCAGTATATACTCTCTTTCATCACTTTTTAAATATGCTTAGGCATCTTCCTTGAGATGGCTTCACACCTATATTCCTCAAAATAATTTTCTCTTCAAATCACTTTAAAACTAGAGGATATATTGAAATAAAATGGAAGTCAAATTAAAACAGATTTGTGAGCTGAAAATCAGAATTTCTAAGAAGTACCACAAGGATTAAAACAATGCAATTCTATTAACAACAATGTGTATAGTTCATCGCCCACAGATGGACCTTGATCTCTCAGGATTTCTCTTTCAGTAATTTTTTGAAATGGTCATTGGAAGATCAGCAATGTTGTCAAGTTTGACTTTGAGGTACTTCTTTTGCAGCATCACTCTCTCCTCCTCCTCCTCGTTCTTTTATTTTTTTGTTGTTGTTGTTACCTTAGAGAAAACATGCTGTGAATTTTCACCTTGCACTTTGTTTGAGCATGATTTAAAAAAAACAAACAAACATAACCTCGAATAGCAATGACATTCAAAGCACAAAAATAGCAACAACCTTCCATGGCTGCAGATAAGCAAAGGCAATTAGAATATTAGAATGAGTAATAATTAGAGTGAGACATCAAATGTAGTACAATTATCAGTTGATTGAGCACTACCCCAAAAATTGAAAAAAATAATATTTCCATTTTCATGAGTTTACCAAATGATATGGATACAAATGTATTTTAGATCTTGTTTTGAAACATGTGGTTATTATGATAAAATAGAAAATGTTAAGTTGTGATATGGCCTGCAAATAATTTAACTGCACACATAGTGATGATGCTGTATAAATCACCTATTTTTTCAAGGTTTTGTCCCTTTAACTATTTTCTGTACTTAACCTCATTAAGCTATAGTTTCTTCAAACACTGTGAGTAGGGTTCTTATGTAGGATCTATATTATTATGTATATAATTATCTTCTTATTTTTAATAGATTTTTTGATGAAAGAAATCTTCCGTTAAATATACTCTAATGTGTCCTTTTTTGTGTTTTTTTCAATGTCAGTACATTCATTGTTAAAAAAAAAAACTGCCTCCTCCAAAGACATAATGATGCAGTGCATTTTCCTCTAAAAGTGTTTTAACATTGAGATCTATGGTTAATATTAGTTATTTCTAAATCTTGTAATTTTTTCTCTAGTAGTGATTCTCACATGATTCATTCTTAATAATCCTGCACAGATGAAAAACAGTAATCACTGCAAACAGCCTTTGTTTATATGAATTGTACCTATTAATATTTAGTTTAATTAAATTTTATTGAGAAAATTAAAAATATTTATTAATTCTGCTAAAATAAAAGCTGGTTAAAGTTATTTTATGTAAGATGATTATATTTAACAAAATAACTAGTGCATTTAGTAAGAAGTATTTTTTATTTTAAAACTAAAAATCAATTAGATTCTCCTATCTACTCCATTGTAGATTGTTATGATGTTTATGTTGAAATTTTTAAAGAAACTATAGGCTCACATCAATTGTAATTGATAAGGAACCAAATACTGTATTAATTACTTGTTCTTCTACTGTTACCAAATACCTGAGAAGAAGAAATTTGTTGAGGAAAGAGCTTATTTTGTCTCATAGTTAGAGGGTAAAATCTATCATGGTGGGGAAGGCATGAGAACAGGAGCTAGAGGCTCCTGATCATGTTACAACAGAATTCTGGAAGCAGACAGCAATGATTGGTAGTTTTCAGCTTCTTTACTCCATTGTATTGGCCTGGTATTTACAGTAGGTTTTCCACCTTAATTTTCATAATTATTCTAATCTCTTGGAATTACGCTGAATATTGTGGCATATCTGCAAAACAGAAGCAGAAGAAGCATTTCTTAATTCTTTTTATATATCCACAATCACCCTGATATGAAAATCACACCAAGACCAAAACAAAATTTAAAATTGTAGACCAATTTCACTCATTAACATATATGTGAAAGTTCTCAATAAAATACACACAAGTCAAATAAAAACTCACAAAAAGATCAAATAACATGGTTAAGTAAGATTAACCCTAGAGATGTAAGAATGGTTCAACATTAAAAAAATGATAGATATAATCTACTATGTAAATAGACTGCAATGGGAGATGGCATTTTGCAAACATGTTTCTCTTATTGTTTAAAGAATAAAGCACTGTTGGCCAATAGGAAAGCAAGATAGGTGGGACTAGGAGACTAGGAAGAGAGACGAAGTATTAAGGAGGACAATTAACATGGAGGACAGAGAGAGTAGAATACCCAGCCCTCTCTCCGGTGAGATGAGACCACATGTAAATACTTAGGTCAATAGAATTGGGTTAATTTTTAAGCCAGAGCTAGCCAATAAGAAATGCTAGTAGCAGGCCAACATCTTTATATTTAATAAAGTGTGTTTGTGTGTTATTTGGGGATGGTGTGGCTGTGGGACCAGGCCACCAGGAAAAACTATTCATAACAAAATGTTGTCCAACATGGACCAAAGAACTTTCACTTAAAACTTAACAAAAGCTTAAAAAGGGGTTTTAGAAACAAAAGAACAGAAAAAAGCAAGGCTTCTTGGTACAAACCGCTAACACAAGTGAACAGTTTAAAGTTCCCTGCTTTGCTGAGGAGTCTACAAGACACACTATGGCCTATAGGCTGACCAGATGAGTTGTCTCTGTCAATTCTAGAGTTCATATATTATCCTTCTGTGGTCTTTGAGGGAGTTGAAGACAGTTATGGTTATAGCTTTGCTTTGTTAAGATTAAAGATAAGTTACATATAAGACTTTAGACTCACAAAAATAAGAGAGATGTTAGAATAATTTATTTATATCTTACTAAATGTTAATTGACTAAACATTGGTTACTGTGATTCTCATTTGATAATTGTTGTGTTATATATTTTGCTATGCTAAGTTTAAAACCCTTCTTTTTATTTTAGGCAGAAAAGAGGAGATGATAGGAGATGACATTCTGTAAATATGCACTGTTGTTCAATAGGGAAGCAAGATAGGTGGGACTAAGAGACTAGGAGGAGAGATGAAGTATTAGGGAAGAGAATCAACATGGAGGATGGAGAGAGTAGAATGCCGGGCCCTCTCTGTGGTAAGATGAAACCATGTGGAATTAGTTAGGTCAATAGATATGGGTTAATATTTAAGACAGCTAGCCAATAAGAAATTCAAGTAACAGGCCAAGAGCTTTATATCTAATACAGTTTCTCTGTGTGTTATTTGGGGCTGTTCCAGCTGAGGGAACAGGCTAGTGGAAAAAAAACCTACTCTAACAAGACTGAAATACAAAAACTGCATGATCATATTATTAGATGTAGAAATTGTCGTGACAAAATTCCGACACCTTTTCATGATCATATTCCTGGAG
Organism: Cricetiscus sungorus; assembly: GCA_030556225.1. Taxonomy (NCBI): domain Eukaryota; kingdom Metazoa; phylum Chordata; class Mammalia; order Rodentia; family Cricetidae; genus Cricetiscus; species Cricetiscus sungorus. The sequence goes on from JANBXA010000726.1 coordinate 43,786,238, forward strand.
AGATTAGGCATAAAAAGACATACCTCATCAAAATGAAGGCAGTTTATAGCAATCAATAGCCAATATCAAAATCAATAAAGAGAAACTCAAAACATTTCCACTAAAATCAGGAACAGAACAAGATTGACTGTTTTCTATATAACTACTCAATATAGTACTCGAAGTCCTAGCTACACCAATGATGAAGACCAAGGATATACAAAAAAGAAACAAATAAATCAAAGTAGCTTTTTTTGGGGATGATCTAATTGTATATAAAAATGAGCCTAAAAACTTTACCAGGAAACTTCTACAGCTGATAAAAAACACTTGCCAGTAAGTAGCAGTGTAAAGAATATGTTTTCCAGCCAGCCGCCTGGACCTAGTAATATGCAGAGACTCTGCATTTGATATAAGGCTGTTGGCCAGTTACTAGTTTCTTATCGGCTAGCTCTGTCTTTATGAATAACACATTTCTATTTATCTAAGTATTTCCACGTGGTCATCTTAACAGACAACCAGACAGTGTGCTATTCCCTTTCGGCAATCTCCATATTGACTCCTCCTAACTTTTTCCTCTTTCCTCCTCGTCTCCTAGCCTCACCTATTGTGCTTTCCTATTGGCCAACAGTACTTTATTCATTAACCAGTATGAGAAACATATTTACAGAATAACATCTCCCATCATCTCCTTTTTTCTGTCTAAAATAAAAAGAAGGGTTTTAACTTTAACATTTCAAAATATACCATACGATGATGGGAGATGTTATTCTGTATATATGTTTCTCATACTGGTTAATAAAACTCTGTGGCCAATGAGATAGCAAGATAGGCGGGACTAGGAGACAAGGAGGAAAGAGGAAGTGTGGAGGAGGGGTGGAGATGTAGCCCAGGAAGAAGCAGGACGACGGCCGCGGCTCCCCAATAAGACAACCACATGGAAATACTTAGATAAGTAGAAATCGGTTAATAATTAAGACAGAGCTAGCCCATAAACAGTAATGGTAATTGGCCAACAGGAGTGTATCAAATACAGAGTCTCAGAGTGTTATTTGGGGCTGGCGCAGCTGTGGGCCCAGAATGGCGGGCGGCGGGCTAGCAGGCTGGCGCCCGGCGGGAACAACCTGCCATAACACCATACAACAGTTATTAAATAAGATTCACAGTTAACAATATTTTGTCCATTAACATTTAAAGATTTAAGAAAATATGCCATCATCTATCCTATCTTATGAGTCTGAAGTCCTATATGTAACTTTTCTTTAATTCTAACTAAGGAAAACTAAAACCATAACTATCTGCCTTCAACTCCTTCAAAGTCCACAGAAGGATAATATATAAAGTCAAGAAATGACAGAGACAACTCACTGCCTGATCAGCCACCCGAAGTTCTTCCGTAATGTTCCATCTTCAGCCCATAGGCCATAGTGTGTCTGGCTGACTACTCAGCAAAGCAGAAAACTGTCCATCTGTATTGGTAGTTTCTCAGTCAGTTTTCTCTGTGTCCTGTAGACTGTCTGGCAGCTTCTTCCATGAAGCACGAATCCTGTAGCAATCTCCATCTTGTTCCAGCAGTAACTTTTCTGTGGGTCCTGCAAGTTCAGTTTATACGGCATAAAGTCAAACAGTTCCGACAAGATCAGTACCTTGCCAAACTGGCTAGTCTTGCCATATTAGAAACAAATTCAATAATGCATGTCTTTAATATCCATATTCCTTTCTGACACAAATGGTGTTGCCAGGAGCAGTTGTGCCTCACTGTCAAGAAAACCCTAATCCATTTTATATGCCATATTCTGTAGGTCTTTGAAAGGTTTGAAGAATGCCTATTCATCTCAAATACATCTCTGCATATCTACAAATCCTAACTAACTTAACTCCAATTTTGACTATCATAGGTAACTCCCTATAATCTGTATGAATTGTACATTATACTTTTCAGTGAGCTATATAAACACAATACCTAAACAAGAGGAGAAATATACATATCACAAAATTGACCTTAAATTTGTATCAATAAATGAAAATCCATTCCAAACAAAGAATTCATATCTATACCATAATTCCCTTTTTACCTTTAAAAAGATGGCTTGTGGTCATTAACCATTTATAACCAAGCCCACTTAAATGAAAACAAACTTGTATAAACAATATTTGGGAATTTGGGCATCGTTCTTTCAAACTACTTCCTGATGGTAGGGGGCACTGTCATGGGGATTCTAAGAAGATGCAGAAATCCTGGCTGTAGTGGTCTGCAAGGCTACATTGTCCCATTGACATTGCTTCAGGGGGTCTGGCTTGATCAAACTACATTGGTCTGGAAGGAATCCACAGCTTTACATTTTCTGTGGAAACAAAATTATAAATCCATTTCCCCAGTAACTTATCCTTGAACTTAAATTTTGGAATCAAAGCATTAAAATATATTAATTGGATTAATCCAGCAGCAATTTTTTATCAGTAGTTGTTATTTCCTCAGTGATCAAATAATTTAAAGATGACAGAACAGCGTACAATATCCAAAGTTTCTCTGTGCTTTTCATCTTTACTTGGCTTTTTATTACTCTTTTTTTTCTACTTTTCTTTTTCCATATTTTGAGACAGGGTTTTTCTGTGTAAATTTTATCTGTCCTGGAATTTACTCTGTATACCAGGTTTACTTTGAAATCACAGAGATCTTCTTGCCTCTAACTCCTGAGTGTTGGAATTAAAGGCGTGTGCCACCACACCCAGTTACTTTACTTCCTTTTTTACTTTTAAACCATTGTATCCTGTTTCTTTTTCTCTCCCAAGCCAAATTATATTTTAAAACACACTGTAAACCTTCATTGCAGCTTGTGTACATACCAATGAATTGTTAGCATAGTTCTTTAAAAGCAATGCGGTTTTTTGCAGCTTAGCTAATTTTGGAAACCTCTGTTGAAGGAGCAGTGCAAATGTCTGTCTCTAGCAAAACAACGTCCAATGGAGAAAAATGCTGCTACTAAGAAGTCTTGCTTGTCTTTGTTACTTTGTTTATAAAACATTTCTTAAGCTTTTCTTAGTTTTAAGTGAAAGTTCTTATTAGCCATAATGTGCCATAATATAAGAAATGTAAGAGTGTTTCCGCCAGCTTCTGGTCTGGTCCCACCACCATGCCAGCCCCCAATAACATGCAAAGACTCTGCATTAGATAGAATTCTGTTGTCCAGGTACTAGTTTCTTACCAGCTAGCTCTGTCTTAATGATTAACCCATTTCTACTTATCTGAGTATTTTCACGTGGTCATCTTATCTTATCAGAGAGCAGCCAACATGCCGTTCTCTCTAGGCTATCCATGTTGACTCCTCCTCACTCCTTCTTCTATCCTCCTAGTCTCCTAGCCCCACCTATTTTGCTTTCCTAATGGCCAACAGTGCTTTATTCATTAACCTGTATGAGAATAAATTACAGAATAACATTTCCCATAATAGCAGGATAAATTAAATAGAGAGAGGGAGAGAGAGAGAGAGTAATCCTCCTAAACACAGATGACAGTGGGATTAAGAAAGAAAACTTCGAAACAAAACCTTTCACAAAAGTCCATTATTTTTAAATTGAGCCATATACTAATTCTAGGGAGACTGTCATAGTCTTTTTCAGAATCTGGCAGAAAGGGGCCCCCTAATCCCATAAAAGCTTAATATGACATCTACAAAACCTCATAAGCCTATCTACACTGCATTAATTCTCTGAATTTTAGTTCTTCCATGAGCCCACCACAAAATCAGAGGGGTTTTTCAAGCCAAAAGTTCCAAAGTATTGAAAGTCCATTTCTCCCACAAATCATTTCTAAAGTTCTATAAAATGCATTTTCAGATTAATCTTAACAGTGGGCCCACTTCTCTGTATCAATTTTCTGTATTATTTACTTGTCTGCTTGCTTAACCAAATGCCAGTTAAGAAGCAGTTTATGGGAAGAAAGGTTTATTTTCCCTCACAGCACTAAAGTTATAGTCCACTGTGGCAGAGAAGTCATGGTGATGGGAACTTGTGGCAGATGGCCATATTGTCTCTGAAGTCAGGGAGGAGAGATATGTGGAGAATAGTACTCATGTCACTTTCTTCACTTATTGGGTCTGCAAGTTTGGGTGGGCCTTCCTGTCTGAATCAGCCTATTCCAGATATATCCCACAATGACTTGTTAGAGTACAATCTAGTGTAGGTTATCACTTATAGTCATGCACAGAGGTTTATCTCCTAGATGACTTTAGATCCTGGGGAGTTGACAAAATTTTTCATTTAAGTGCTTATTAAATGTTCAAGCATTTGTGAATATTCTTTAAGACCATATCTGAAAAATGATAAATTCAACATCATTAATTTCTAAGTATGCTACCAGTTCTAGGCTGACCTCTTGGGAAATATGTAGTGGCTGCTGAGCCTCAAAATGAAACTAGGACCATCATGGGTGTATTCCCAGGACATGAGGTCCTGTAAGGAAAATGAGGCAAGCCTGTGAGAGTCTGCATAATTTAGCATCTTGTGTTGAGTAACAGACCCTGGAGAATCAAGAAGGTCTCTGTGGAGCTACTTCAGGAATTCCCTATGGAACCCATGCATATAGTTAGATACTCACAAGTCATGTCAGTTATATTTTTTCATTTCTAAGCACAATTTTCAAAAGACAAGTTTTCTATGTTCTGTTATGGTATGCTTTTGTCCATGTATATAATTATGTCATGCACAACTAACATGAGCTTTATTATTTCCTCTTTATAACTTAGACATTTATTTTTCCTCTTAGGAAATGGGAGATGTGTAGCTCATGTACTAAATGAAATTAGTAAGAATCAGTAGACTTTTCTCATTCCTGAGTTAAGTGAGAAAATGTTCCTTTTTTCTAATTCATTATCAAATTTTGGTGCAGGTTTTATGAATTCCACATCATAATTTTTTTTCTAATTCAGTTTTAGGAGACTACTTCAGCATGTACCTCAAGTTTAGGCACTGAGCTGACAGGGTTCCAAGGAATAGTACAATGTGCATTTCATAAGATATTTTGTTAGAGCTGGGTCTAAGTGTCTGAATCATTACTTCATTTTTAACAATAGCTAATTCCCTTAATGGCTTTTGTCTGGTGAATATCTTGCTAATATCTACCACAACATACACAATGCCATCCTAGAGGCTTCATCTAGTTACTGATGGAGGCAGAAGCAGACACCCACAGCTAAACACTAGTAGAACTCCTGTAATCCACTACAGATAGGGAGGGGTGATGAGTAAAGGGGTCAAGACCAGGCTGGAGAAACTCAGAATCATCTGACGTGAACATGCACCCAAGTCAGATATTGGAGAAGACATCCTAGGACTGACCCAGATTTCCTGAATGCAGGTGTTGTAAGGAGGAATAGGCAGTCTATGGGGCCTCTGGTAATGGATCAGTGTTTATCCCTAGTACATGAATGGGCTTTAGGAGCCTATCCCACACATAGGGATAATTTTTCTGCCAAGATATGTGGGGCATGGCCGAGTCCATGCCCCAAATGATATGAAAGACATTAAAGAACCCCATAGATGGACTCAACCTTCCATGGGGAACATAAAAGTTATGGGCTGGGGTTTGGTGGGGGTGGGAGACGATGGGACGGTGAGGGAACTGGAATTGCCATGTAAAACAAGCTTGTTTCAAATTTAAATAAAAAGGGGGAAAAAGTGCCCCAAGTAGAATAAAACCTCAGTTTGATGGAATTAGTAAAGTGTAACACACATGAGATTAAAAGAAAGGTAAGAAAAAATGAATATGTTGTGTTATATATCCAAATCCCAGAAAGCAGAGTGATGTGTGTCATAAACTCAATAGGAAGGCTGAGGTCTTCTGGAGCAGCCATGCATTTGGATGGCAATACAGTGAAAAACAGATCAGTGGGTCAAAGCTTTTATTTTGTCTATGGCATTACTCCTACAAGTGTCTTACAGGTTATAACTAGTTAATTTAATGGGTCATAAATTTCCTGAATTAATACTGCGGTGACTGTGATCTGCCTATGTGGAGTTTTGTGCAGAAGGCAAGTAGACTTCATCTAGCTATTCCATGTAGAGATCATCCCTTGGAAATGCTTGTGTAAGTAAAATATTGGAATTGACCATGCTGAAGATCCAATAAGCTAATGAAATAGGAACTGTCAAGGAGGCTGTAACCTCTTCTTCTGGCACAAAATAGCTCTATTTGTATTTAAAATTGATCCTGAAGAAGCAAAGCAAAATTATAGCCATTTACCATTTCTTCGATAGAGAGAATGACCCTGGAAAGATAACCAATCACTAATGTCTGGAATCCATAATAAAGCAGGTTTTATGACAACAAGGATATAGTAAAGACAGTCATTGTAAAATACTGGTATTTCCTGACTCCAGTCTTTTAGGAGACCACTTACTCTGAGTAAATGTGGACACACAGAATTTAAGAGAAATGTAGATGAAAGTAAGCTAGGAGATTCCTAAAATGAGAAGGGTTCTGGACAGCAATGCTTTGACAGTATTTCCATATTCTACACCAAAGTTTCTAGGTAGTAAGGACAATTCCTAAATAAAAATCAACAAGGAAATAAGAACCTTAGCTTTTCAATAGCAACAAAATTAATTCTTCCAAAAGCCTACATGAGTTTTGGAAACAGATCTCTTTCCACAGAATCCAGAGAGAAATGAAATCAGTGCCTTAATTTCAGTTGAATGCATCAAGAACTCAAAACACAGAAACAGAGATGATACACTGGTGTGGTTTGAACTGCACAAGTTATGATGACTATCTACAGTGGCAGTAGATCTTTTACATATAGGCTTTATATAGTAGACACTCTCAGTTTTGAATTTGCCTGGCGTATTAGTATAAATGGTACAGAATTATTCAAAAATTTTGTATTCATCAATCAGAGGGATGACTTCTGCACATTTCTTTTACTGTAGCTAATATTAATCAATCATGAGGCGATGGGAGATGTTATTCTGTAAATATGTTTCTCATACTGGTTAATTAATAAATTCTTGTTGGCCAATAGAAAACTAGATAGGCGGAGACCAGGAGGAGGAAAGAGGAAGGGTAAGGAGGAGTCAAGATGTAGACAGGGAAGGAAGGAAGACGCTGACCACGGCTCCCCGATATGATGACCACGTGGAAATACTTAGATAAGTAGAAATGGGTTAATAATTAAGACAGAGCTAGCCCATTAACAATGATAGCCATTGGCCAACAGGATTGTATCAAATACAGAGTCTCTGAGTGTTATTTGGAGCTCACATGGTGGCGGGACCATGGCAGAAGGACCAGGAGGCCGATGGGGAGAAACAAAGAGTGGGTCAGGCAGCCGGCGGGAAAAATCTGCCGTAACTTAATGGTGTCAGAAGTGGAACTGAGAACTTTTACTTAAAACTTAACAAAAGCTTAAGAAATAGTTTTTAGAAACAAAAGAACAGAGACTAACAAGACCTCTTGGTAGCAGCATTTTCTCAGTTGGATTTGTTTTGCTGTAGACAGAGATTTGCACAGCTCCTTTAAAGGAGGTTTCCAATATTAGCATAAGCGGCAAAAAAAAAGCCTTGCTTTTAAAGAGCTCTGCTAACAATTCATTGGTGTGTATGAGAGCTGCAATGAAGGTTTACATTGTGTTTTAAAAAATACGCTGGCTTGGGAGAGAAAAAGAAACAGGATACAATGGTTTAAATAAGAAAAAAGGAAGTGGAATGGATGGATATGGTGGTGCACACCATTAATCCCAGCACTCCGGAGGCAGAGGCAAACAGATCTCTGTGATTTCAAAGTAAACCTGGTATACAGAGGGAATTCCAGGACAAATAAAAGTTACACAGAGAAACCCTGTCTCAAAATATGCAAAAATAAAAGTAGAAGAATTAGAGTAATAAAAAAGCCACATAAAGATGGAAAGCACAGAGAAATTTTGGATACTATCCGCGATTCTGTTGTCTTTAAATTATTTGATTACTGAGAAAATAACAACTACTGATAAAAGAAATGCTACTGGATTAATTCAATTTATATATTTTAAAAATGCTTTGACTCCAAAATTTAAGCCTAAGGACAAGTTACTGGGGAAAAGGATTTCTATTTTTGTTTCCACAGAAAATGAAAAACTATGGATTTCATCCAGATGAATGTGGTTTGATCAAGCAAGACACCCTGAAGCAATGTCTACAGACAAGATTTGTACATCTTCTTAGGATCCCCCATGACAGCGGCCCCTACCAACAGGAAGTAGTTTGGAAAGAACGACACCCAAATTCCCAAATATTGTTTATAAATGTTTGTTTTCATTCATTTACTTGGGCTTGATTATAAATGGTTAATGACCACAAACAATCCTTTTGACAGCAAAAAGGGAATTATGGTATAAATATGAATACTTTGCTTTGGAATGGATTTTCTTTTATTGATACAATTTAAGGTCAATTTTGTGATATGTATATTTCTCTTCTTGTTTAGGTATTGTGTTTATATAGCTCCTTGGAAAATGTAATGTATAATTTAGTACAGATTATAGAGAGTTACCTATGATAGTTAAAACTTGGAGTTAAGTTAGTTAGGATTTCTAGATATACAGAGATGTATTTGAGATGAATAGGCATTCTTCAAAACTTTCAAAGACCTACAGAATATGGCATTTAAAATGGTATAGGGTTTTTCTTGACAATGAAGCGCAACTGCTCCTGGTAACACCACCTACATCAGAAAGAAAGATGGACATTGAAGAAACACATTATGGAGTTTGCTTCTAATATGGCAAGACTAGCCATTTGGGCAAGGTACTTCTCTTCTGGACTGTTTGACTTTATGTTGTAGAAACTGGACATGCAGGACCCACAAAAAGGTGTCTGCTGATGCAAGATGGCCATTGCTACAGGATTCCTGCTTCATGGAAGAGGCTGCCTGCCAGACAGTCAACAGTCTACAGGACACAAAGAAAAATGACTGACAAACTGCCAATACAGATGGACAGTTTAATGTTTCCTGCTTGTTGAGGAGTATGGAGACACACTATGGCGTATGGGCTAAAGATGGAACATTGCAGAAGAACTTCGGGTGACTGACCAGGCAATGAGTTGTCTCTGTCATTTCTAGAGTTTATATATTATCCTTCTCTGGTCTTTGAAGGAGTTGAAGACAGATAGTTTTAGTTATAGTTTTCCTTAGTTAGGATTAAAGATAAGTTACATATAGGACTTTAGACTCACAAAGATATGATAGATTATATTTTCTTTAAGTCTTAAAAAATGTTAATGAACTAAATATTGTTAACTCTGATTCTTATTTGATAACTGTTGTGTGGTATATTTTGCTATGTTAAGGTTAAACCCTTCTTTTTATTTTAGACAGAAAAGAGAAGATGATGGAAGATGTTATTCTGTAAATATGTTCCTCATACTGGTTAATTAATAAAGCCCTGTTGGCCAATAGAAAACTAGATACGTGGGGCTAGGAGACCAGGAGGAGGAAAGAGGAAGGGTAAGGAGGAGACAAGATGTAGACCGGGTAGGAAGGAAGATGCCGACCGCGGCTCCCCATACCTTGACCACATGGAAATACTTAGATAAGTAGAAATGGGTTAATAATTAAGACAGAGCTAGCCCATTAACAATGATAGCCATTGGCCAACAGCATAGTATCAAATACAGAGTCTCTGAGTGCTATTTGCGTCTTGTGCGGTTGTGTGCCCAGAATGGCGGCAGGCAGGTTGGCGGACTGGCGGGAAAAACCCACCCATAACAATGAGGCACTATGATAATCTTCAGTTGAATATATTATTCTCTTTCACAGCCATGAATTTACTCTACTATTACCTTACTAGTTTCACATCTTGGTAAGTAGGCAGTCTGATCTGTGATTTTCTATTCCTGCCAAACTCAATTCAGATTTTAAAATTGTTAATATTATTTTATAAATATGTTTACTTTATTTAGTGTGTGTGTGTGTGTGTGTGTGTATCCAAAGACATCTTTTAGTAAATTCTATTCACTGTGTGTTATGGGGAACAAATTAAGGTCGTCAGGCATACACTCCATGAGACATTACCCACTGACACATCTCTCAATACCCTTAAGTGATGTTGTCTTCATCTTCTTTTATTTTAAGAATTATTTGCATAAAATTTATGCTATTCTTCTTAAATATTTGTATAACTTCATTAACAATGCTATGTGTCACTATATGCATGTGCATTTGTTTCTGTGTATGTAAGCATGTGTGGGCCACTACAGACACATGTGTGTGAAACATTAATACAGGGTCTTATAAAAAAGAAGCTGAGGCATAAGGAATTTTGATATCATCTATCAGTCACTGTAGCTAATGTGTTTGAAGAATCATCTGTTTCAGGCAAATTGTTAAATGCATCTGCATAAAGTTGTTCTAATGACTTTCATTGTCTTGTGATGTCTACAGAATTCATAATGATGCCCTTTGCTCTCTCTTTATTTTCTTGATTAAGCATTCTAGAGATTCATTATACATATTAATGTTTTAAGGCACCAATTCCCACTTTAGTATTTTTTTTTTGAGTTGCTTTTTAATTTGTAGACTGCCATTCATGATTTTACTTTTTGCTGCTAAAATTTATATCCAGCTTCTTAAAATAAGTTTTATTCATTTGCTATTGTACTTTTCTACCCAGTGAACTTAAAAATATTATTTTCTACTTAGGCATTTCATTTAACAGTCTCTTTCAGTCTTTATTTGTCATTTTCTTGAAATATTATTATTATCAATTCCTTCATAGCATTTATAACACCTGTTTTGAGTTTTCTTCTTCATTCATGAATAATTTAAAATACTTTTCTAATTTTCTACAACAATAATTTTAATAATTATTGATTACTTTTATTGAGATTGACCTTTATTCAGTTGTGGAATGTGAATTAACCTGGAATGATTTAATACTTAGAAATACAATGAGACTTTCCTTTTAGTAATTTTAAGCTTTCATAGCCTGGGTAGTAGCTTAATATTTATATAGTATACTATTCTTTTTATAATCACCTAAAGAAAATGGCCTACATTCCCTTCATATTTAAATAAAATTAAATTACTATCATTTTATAATACTTATTGAAACTTTAAATCACTTAAGTTCATTTATATTTGCTTTATTATTCTTTATAATATGCTATTTCGTAATGCACTTTTTTTAGTAACAGTCCTCAGAATTTATTAAGCCCAGTCACACCTAAGTACTGAGAGCTCCAGTGGTTGCTCATGCTTGGGGCTCAGTGCCTCAACATTTTGAATAATCTCACAACAGCTTTCAGCTTTCTCTCACTCGGGGAAGGGGGCATAACAACTCAGTTTTCAAGGGGAGTTTGGCTTAGTCATCCCAATCTGACACTAGAAGCCCACAAGATTCTTAGAGGTCCACTGATTCTTCTACCAGTAAAGCAATAAGCATCAGCAAGAACAACCATGCAAATCAACTTATTGGTAACAGGGAAGACTAAGCATTCAAAAGGTACATTTTATCTGGGGTTCTACCAAAAGATGCTGCCCAAAATCAGGGTGGGACTGCTTACATCAGTCAAGGCACCCAGGACAGTTCCACAATTGGGACCCCCTATTCAGCTATTTCTAATTTGTGTTATGTTGCTGTGGATAGCAAAAATAATGAAAGCTAATATTCATTTACACATATTCATATGTTTATCCATCTTGTTGCATCATGTTCTATTTAATAACATTTTCCTATTTCCAAAGGACCGGTTTACCTTTTTCTTCTAGCCACTAATGGAAATTTCTGTGTTTGTCATTATTTTTTTTTTTTGTAAGGTGTGTAGTCTTGAGTCAATGTACAGTCAAGCCCGGGTTGCCTCAACACTTCAACCCACTCCTGGTAAGACCAAAGCTTTCGTATATCATCAAGTTGAGGGGACAAAAATAGGGAGTCTAGATGGCTGACCATTCAAACTTAAAAACAGGACAAAAAAAAGTATTAAGACAGAAGATAACATACATAATTTACACAGAAGCAATACTGTCACTTCCTCAGTGTGAACTCAGGAGGGCATGGACTCAGCCATCCTCCTCTAGGGAATGGGCATGGCTTTTGGGAGGTTGAGGGACTTCCTGCAGTCATTTTGTGGGCACTTGGAATGACAAAAAAATGCATAATCTAGGTCCTCGATCACACTTTTAAAATTTGGGGGATACTTTGCTTGCTGCTCCAACCACTACTGCCACCTTTACTGTTCCAGTTCTTAAATCCTGAATCAAAAGTGCCAAAACAAAGCAAAACATAAAAGCAAAACTTTTTTTTCTTAATTTTTAAAAATCCCAGAAATCAAAACAAAACACTAAACAAATAAAGACATGCCAATTTCTCTCTCTCTCTCTCTCTCTCTCTCTCTCTCTCTCTCTCTCTCTCTCTCTCTCTCTGTCTCTCTCTCTCTTTCTCCCTCCTGTGACCTGTGGAAATTAGGTTTTGTCAAAGAAAGGTTGTAAAACTCAGCTAAGTAACAGTTCGCCTAGAAGCATTTGCAGTGGACGATGGAGAGGTCAGACTCATCATATTCCCTGCTTGCTGATTCACATTTGCTGTAAGGCAGACAGTGAGGCCAAGATGGATCCACCAATCCATAGAGTACTTGTGCTCAGGAGGAGCAATTATCTAGCCAGATGAGTGATCTGCATTTGGTCAGCAATGCCTGGGTACATGGTGGTGCCACCAGAGAGCACGTTGTTGAAATAGAGGTCTTTTTGAATGTTACCATCAAACTTCATAATGAAATTGAGTATAGTATTGTGGATACCACAGGATCCCATGCACTGGAAGGAAGGCTGGAAAGGGCCTCTAGGCAAAGGAATAGCTCATTCCCAATTGTGATGACCTGGCCCACAGGGACTTCATAGCCCTTTTCTAGTGATGAAGAGGATGCAACAGTGGCCATCTCTTGCATTAAGTACAGGGCAACATATCTCAGCTTGTCACTGATGTCATGCACAATTTCTTTCTCTGTTGTGGTGAAACTGAAGCCAAGCTGGGTCAGAATGCTCATGATGTAGTCTGTCAGGTCATGGCCAGCCAGGTCCAGATGCAGGATCACATGAGGGAGAGCTTAACCCTCATAGTTTGACACAGTGTGGGTGACCACTTCTCCAGAGTCCATTACAATGCCCAGTGGTACAACAAGAGGCATACAGGGAAAGCACTGCCTGAATAGCTACATATGTGACTGGGGTATTGAAGGTCTCAGATGTGATCTGGGTCATCTTTTCATGGTTGTCCTTGGGGTTCAGGTCCTTGGTGAGGAGCACAGGTGCTCCTCCGGGACCACATGCAGCTCATTGTAGAAGGTGTAATGCCAGATCTTCTCCATATCATCTCAGTTGGTGACAATGCTGTGTTCAATGGGATAATTCAGAGTGAGAATACCTTTGTTGATTTAAGCCTCATCTCCCACATAGCAGTCCTTCTAACACATGCTCGCTATTATGCCCTGGTGCCTAGGGCAGCAGGTGTTGAAAGGAAATACCCGGGGAGATTCTTTCCCCTCGAAGCTGGATTTGCATATACTGGAGATGTTGTCAACCATGAGTACAGTGATATCATCATCCATGGTGAACTGGTGGTGTGTGTGGAATGGCATAGAAAGAGCTTTGGGAGGCCTGTGCTCACAGGTAGATGTAGATGTCTTTGCAAGACTTCAATTGAGCACACTTTTACATGACATGGCTTTCATTAAATATTGTACTTTTGGGAGATGGACAAATATCTCAGTGGCTGAGGACTTATGTTACTCTTGCAAAAGTCGGAAGTCCCTTTTGTAGTAGCATGTACATGTCAGCCCACAACCATTCATAACTCCAGTTCACGGAGACAATCTGATGCCCTCCAATCTTCTGACCACACATCAAGCTGTCTTCACACATGTACCATTCACATATATAGAGTCAGGTAAAAATTGATATATGTAAATAAATATAAAGCATTTTTATATCTAACATTCTTATTAATTTTTGAGGAGTTTTACAACATCCACTCCAATTCTGTTTATCTCTCATTCCCCCCATATCTCATTCCCCCTAATCATTGCAGTGTTGCCTGCCCCCATCAAAAGAAAACAAAGCAAGTAAGCAAACAAACAAGATGAGAACAAAACAAAGCAAAACTTTTATTCTCCTTTTCTGCCCAACTCTCCAACACCTCTTCATTCATCTTGTTGGCTTTGGGGGATTTAGTGTGTCATATAGTATAGCCTTTTGTCCTATCAGCTTTACTAGCAATCGTTCATTGCACCAAGTCACAAGTGTGGTTCAAGATCTCTGGTCTCTTGAAGACAGTCATCACAGAATCCTCACTGGAACTCCTTTGAGATATTCCCTGTCTGCCCTGGGTCTTCAAAATCCTAGGGATAATATAACACAGTTCAGTCTCTTCATGAGTGCCAGAGGGTCCTAGATAGGGTAGATGCTAAATAAAGTGGGCCAACCTAAATCAGCTACCCTATACCCATGCCTTCACAGGGTCAGTTCACTCTCACCTGTGGTGAGGTGTGGGGCCATCTCTCCCTCCCAAGTGAAGGGGCCAGCTTTCCCATGAAGATTGGGGCCAGCTCTGCTGCTACAATGTCCAGTTAGAGGCGAGTCCAGCTGCCTGGGCCAATGAAAGGAGGGGCAGACTCAGCATGACCCTCTGATTTCATCTCACATGGTTCCTAAGACTTTCTAACATGACATGGGCCATAGACATGAACATGGCCCCAGGAGTAGCTTGATCTTGGACCCAGACATGACCCCCAGGAGCAGCTTGGGCCTGGACTACATCCTGGCTCTGGGTTGTAGGAAGCATTGGATATTCAGGTCAGGATAGTTAGTTCTGGCAGCAACATGGCCCTCGACACCAACAAAGCCTTGTGTTGTGGCCACAACACTGGGGTTCTATGTCACCTTTGGTGGCATCATGGGACTTAGACTTTATAGACCCCTGCCATAGTAGAACCACAGATCCAGACACTGTCCACAGAAGCAGCAGGGTCCAGATATCACTATTGCCTCAGGTGGCAGTACAGAAACTCAGATATGCAATGGGTCCAAGTGGTGGTGTGGTCTTCAGAAATGAACATGGCCCTTGATCTTCGGCATCTGCATAGCCTTTAGTGGTAACAGGAACCTCGATCATCAACAACACAGACCCTGGCTACAGTAAGTCCACAAAGCATGATGTGTCCCTCGGCTGTGTATCTCCAACCCAGATGTCACCATTACATTGGGTAGCAGCACAGGCCAGTCTGATCTGCATGCATCATGGCCCTACATATCAACCTGGGTGACTGATCTGATTCTGGGCATTTTCATGGCCCTCAGTGGCAACGGAAGCCATGAAGGTCAATCCAACCCCTGGTCCCTATATGGCCACAGACTCAGACATGCCCCTCATAAGCCAACTGGGCGTGATTACACCATGGCCCAGGTGGTAGCATAGGCCACCCAGATCTATATGGCACCTGCTGCAGCATGGCTTTCAGACTCAAACAAGGCTTCAGGGTACATCCCAGATTCTGGGCCTCTGTGAGGGCCCTAGTGGCAAACTGGACCACAGACTTCCACAAAGAAGCAAGCTGGACCATGGACCCACACATACCTGCAGGAAACCTTTCAGCTTGAGTAACATCCTAGGTCTAGGTAGTAGCCGAGCCACTCAGATAAGAATAGTTCTGGCATCTACATGGTCCTCTGACACCAACAAGACCACAAGATATATAACAGACCCCAGGCTTCATTTGGCTTCTGGTACCATCATGGGCTGTGGATATTAACACAGAACTCTGGCTGTGGTGGCCCATGGACCCAGACATGGTCCTCTGTAGCAGCTGAGGTCTGGTTGCCACCATGGCCCCAGATAGCAGCTAAGGCTACCCATATCAAAACAGCTTCTGCAGTGGCAGCATAGCCCCTGAACCCCCAACATGGCCTTCGGTAGAGTTGAAGACCACTGGAATCAGCATTACCCTCAAAGGCAACAGGAACCAAAGACATCAGCATAGATCCTGCCTACTGTAGGACAAGAGACACAGACATGACCCTTAGGAGCAAGGTATCATCATGCTTGGGTGGCAAGCAGACTGCCCCTATCAGCCTGATCCTCCCTGCCTTCACCATGTTCCCAGGTTGCAATCAGGGCTCCACCATCAGTCTACTCCTCACTGTCTTCATTTCTTCTTTGCTGCCTCTTTCCACAGGCCATGAACCATCCTGCTTCTCTTTGTCTTCCGTTTATCCAAAATTATGGTGTCCACTTATGAAGCTGCATGGTGCAGGGAGGTGTGCCCATAGAAGTCTTCTCACCATCCAGGGCCATGAGGACCCTGCAAGGCTAGCCCCACCTACACAGAACTGCACCAAGGGGGGTGTGGATATAAAACAATATTTTTTAAATGTTATGGTTCTAATTTTAATTGATTTTTCTGTGTTTTATTTTTTATTATTTTTTTGAAACAAGGTTTTGATTTGCAGCATATGCTGGCCTAGAACTAATTAAATGAGTCTGGAACTTGTGACAAATCTCATAAATAAACCAGGTGTTATGCATATAAAATCAATTTTTTATTATACATATAATGAAGTACATGGCTATGGTAAAGACATGTAAAGTGTAAAGCAAATAAGATCTAACCACCATTTAGACACTCCAATTAGCTACCAAGTCTATCTCTGTGTCACAATTTAGGTTGTGACTCTCTTCTAATTAAAAAAAAATGATTACTAATCTGACACTTTCTCATTTTGTTTAGAGGCATAGTCTCACTGCGCACCTAGTTGTTTTGGAATTCTTCATCCTTCTCCTCCCTCATTGGGAGGGCTAAGATTATAAGCAGGCACTTCCACACCTAGTCTACTATGACTTTTATAGTTGTCACTATTTAGCTCTTCTGGGTGAATTTGTTACTCAAATGTCATCACTAAATAGAGTAGTATAGTACAATCTAGGCTTAGCAAATGATAAGATGTATCATAAGTAATATGTCTGCTAATCTCTTTTTATCCCCTCACAATTTATTTCTTGAAGAATCTGAGCTACTAAAACTATGTAGACTTTAAATTTGTAGATTAAATTCACAATGTTATTCATTGCTGTTATTCTCTAAAAATTATCAGATAGATCCAGAGATTGATCACACTTATACTCAAACTCATCAGAGAGAATACAGTCTATATTGGATGCTTTTATCAGGAGGGAAGCAAAGCCTATTTGTTTGGGGGTTTGTTGTTTACTTTTATTTTTCATTTACTTCCATTTGATTATTAACAATCTCTGACAACTTGACTGGATTTACAATCTTCTAGGAGACATATCACTTGGAATGTTTTTAATTTTGTTTCATTTAAATAACGAAGAAAATCCCACACACACTAAACGTGGGCAGCACCACCCCATATATTCGAGTCCTTGACTGACATAAAGAGGGAAAAATGAGAAAGCCAGATACCTACCATCATTCCTCTTTCTCCTTCCTGACTGTGATCCAATATCTATAATATGCTAGTCATACTCTTGCTATGTTAGCAATGAGCCAATTTTCACCATGATGTTTGCCCTGCCACAACAAACTGAAATCTCAAACCATGAGCTAGAGTAAACTTATCTCTTTGTTTTGAAAACATCATCAGAGCAAGGGTAAGGTAGGTAATACATGTGTCCTTTCTATATATATGTGTTTATCTTAGAAAACATTCAACTAATGTATAATTATTTGTTGGTAATGTTTATACAAAAATATGAATATATGATTTATTCAATTTAGCTACTCCTGTTTCAATATATTAAGTCACATCTCTGTCACCCTCAGTATTTTCCTGTATAATGAAATTAAAATCTCAAGGGATTAAACATTCTTGTATTTTAATGTTTCACAATTTATACTCCTATTGAAATGGAAATTTTCTTATTTTGGCAATTGGGGCTCCTTTATGTTGTCTTTAAATCTCTTTTAAAATAACCTACATAATCACAGATACCTTCTTTTCCATCTGGCATCTCAAGATGTACTAGGCTTTTTCTTTTACATTTCCTGCCTCAGATTTGGATTTATTCACTTTCCATGAGAATTTCTGGCATGTTAGAATAAAAAGTTATATTTCAATTGTACAACTAAATGTACTAAGGACACTTACTTGTCTTGAATTGACCATTACTTCTAAATTTAAAAAAAAAAAGCGAGGATACATAAATGAATGTTTGGGTGGATAGACTGGTGATTATAAAATGCTTCTATAGGTTCAGAACCTTCTCTCACCTATCTTCTACTTTATACCTGCTAACAAATATTCATCTTTCTGTCTTTATAAACATGTGTTTTCTTTTTGTTCACATAAATATTTTAATTCCTTCTTTGTTTTACATATTGGCAAGTATCAACCACACTGTCATGTATAAAATCCATTAATTCTACTTCTATATGACATATATATATATATATTACATTTTGAGTATTTGAACTCAGTTGCAATCACATTCTAAACTGTAAACTCTCCTTCTCTCTCTCTCTCTCTCTCTCTCTCTCTCTCTCTGTGTGTGTGTGTGTGTGTGTGTGTGTGTCTGTGTGTGTGTGTCTGTGACATGAGTAATGATTATTGAGATGAGAATGAATAAGATGCTACCCAGTTAGGTGGTAGAGCAAAAGAAATAACTTCCAATAATACATGTGTGAAAATATCACAATAAATAAAAATAAATGGGACATATATAGAGATAGAAATAGAGACAGTGAGAGGAATAACAATATAAAGAGGGACGCTTTACTTTGGCTTACATTTTCTGAGGGTTTGGCCCATATATAACTAAATTTGTATTGATCTATGTCTGTGTTTTCTATATATTAAGAAATCTACCTTTGAGCAGGAAATATTTTTATTGAGCAAAATAAACTAAATACATATACATATATATGTATATATCTCCATATGTACATATACATATACACATAAATACACCACACACACATATATATGTATGTATGTGTATATATATATATATATATATATATATATATATATATATATATATGCCATTGCCATAGGTGAAAAAAAGAGGTCATGTGTAGCGTGTATATTTTCAACCAGACATTCACCAATAACATGCAGAGACTCTGTATTTGATACAACACTGTTGGCCAGGTACTAGTTTGTTACTGGCTAGCTCTGTCTTAATTATTAACCCATTTCTATTAATCTATGTATTTCCACGTGGCTAATCTTACTGGCCAGACTCTCAATGTTGACTCCTCCTTCCTAGTTCCTCTTTCCTCCTTGTCACCTAGCCCCGCCTATCTTGCTTTACCATTGGCCCACAGTGGTTTATTCATTAACCAGTATGAGAAACATATTTACAGAATAACATTTCCCATCATCCATGGACTTGAAAGCTAGAATATTCGGGTTCATAGGAAGGTTTGAAAGAATAAAAAGAAAAGGAGATATGTAATTGTTATCTCAAAAAAATGCCCTTATATGTCTATGTGAATAATATAATATTATTCTAGAGTACTTTAATGTAAGCTCTAAAGCCACAAAATATTTTACAAAAACACACATGTAAATATTATTTTGTTACTTGATCTGTATGGAGGTTTTGCCTACATGCATGTCTCTGTACAACATACATGCATGGTTACTGCATAGGTCAGAAGAGGGGTTCAAATCACCTGGAGATGGAGTTTCATACAGCTGTGAGCCACCATCAAGTTACTGGGAAACAAACCGAGATCCTCTGGAAGAGCAGCCAGTGCTCTTAACTGATGAGCCATCATCCCTCCTGCCTACCAATAGATTGTTTTGCATGTATATACTGAATTCCAAGCAATGAATGCCAAGTGCATATGACTAGACTTCTTCAGAATTTAAAGTGTGTGCTGGGGATATATTCTGTGATAAAGAACAGGACTAACATTTACAAGGCCCTGGGTTTACTTTGCTGAACTGCAAACAGAAATTATTAAAAGGGTGCAAAAGGAGAGAAGGATTAGGAGTATCTGTTTTTCAAATGTAAATCCCAAGAATATGAGAAAGATAAAACACATATTAAAGTGTTTGTAGCTAAGAAGAGAGCTCAGCATATATTACCCCTTGGTGCTTTAGCATGAAGCCTTTATTTCAATTCTCTAGCATAGATAATTCTCCCCAGCACTGGACAGGGGAAGCAGGAAGATTGCTGGGGTTTGCTGGATGAAAAACTATAGCTAGGATCAGTGCGAGAAATACTGTCTAAGAGTTAATAATATGCAGATTGACAAAGATGGATACCTGATGTCTTCTTTCATCCTCCTTGTGAATGCATGTACATTTACTCACACACACACACACACACACGTATAAACAATATAACAAAATATAAATGTTACAAATTATATGTGGTAAGAATATCAAATTTATATTCAGAAAATTCAAATAAGATATCTCAATATTATAAATCAACTCAATTATAAAGTGGAAAAATATACATACAAAAATCTATGCAGTGATGCTGTACATCATTAGTAAAGAAATGCAAATCAAAAGCCCAAAAAGCTACTTCACATTCATTAGGCTGTCTATACTGAAAGAGGAAAATAACAAGTGTTGACATGGATACCAAGGAATTGAAACTATCTTACACTGCTGGTGGGAATGTAAAATAGAACAACTGCTATGAAAACAGTCTGTTAGATCCTCAGAACTGACACTTAAGTTTCCATATGATTTATTAATTCTATTCTTAGGTACATACCAGGAAAATGGAATTAATATGTCCATGCAAATACTTGTAATGAACAGTCAGGACCATCATCATTCATACTAGTCTAAAGTGAAAGAAACTCAAATGTCTATCAACAGGTGAATGAATAACATGAGGCAAAAGATTACAGGGGAAATAGTCCTTGCCTAATCAAGCAATGAATACAAGCTACAACATAGATGAGTTTTGAAAAGATAATGTAAAATTTTGAAAACAGAAGAAAGAAATAAAAGAGAGGCTGCATATGGATGACTTCATTTACAAGAAATTTCCTTAAAAATGAATCTATAGACACAAAACTGTAAATTCCTGGTTTCCTGTGATGAACTGGATATATTGGAGGGCTGAGGGAACATACCTGAACTGTTACAGATTTGGGGTGGTGGTGGTGAGCATGTTCTGTAATTAGCTGAAGTACCAGTTATATAACCCAGAATACAATGAAGATTTATTGAATTATGGCATTTAGAAATTTATGGCAGGTAAATATCTCCACAATGCCATTGGCAAAGCATAATACATCTTTGATTATGACTATCTATGGTCTTTAGTAAGACTTTTTTTTATAATATTTCATAAGACTGCTTTTATAATATGTCATAATAACATTCTAAATAAACCAAATGCCTATTTATTCTTTCTATTTTCATGAAGATACATACTATATGACTTCCTTCATACTTGGATAAAATGAATTTATTTACTTGTGTGAATATTATTGTTGACAGGCTGCAATGTAATGATTTGAATGTATTCAGTATGTTGAAGAAGTCTGAGGTAAATCTTAACTAGTGCTCATAGTATATAATTAAGTTGGCGAGTGGAAGCTGAAATATAAAGACTATTTGGATGTAAACACATCCTAACACATTGAAAAGTCTGTGAAGCTAGATTCACATCTCACCTCTGAAACACAGGCATTTTCTCATGGTAAGATCACTAGATACTAGAAGAAAAGAATTAAGAATTTATGACGAATAAACATAGTTGGTACAGCTAAAATATTCACTACGTGGATAATGTTACTCAATTTTAGAACTTTACATGTATTAGTGTAGTAAGTTACCTCTTTGAAAGCTCAGAATGAGGGGGTTGGAGACATGTTTCATCAGAAGAGAGGGCAGATTACTGTTCCAGAAGACAACTTTGGCAACCATCACTTATTTTAGGCAGATCAGAATAACTCCAGCTCCAGAGGACCAACATCTTTTTCTGGCCTCCCTGGCAATGTACATTCTCATAAACATCTCCCACACAGACACATAAGCATAAGTCAAAAGAAAAGAAGTTCCTTAAAGGGGAGAATAAAAAATTAACAGGTCTGATAGCCTGGATCATATAATTGAAACGAATTTTAACAATTCTAAATAGCAACACCAAAAACAATGATGATGATTATAATAATAATAATAAACAAGATTAGAGATATTTCTACCTTACAGATATGACAATTTTGTTTTCTTAAGCTAGCCCAACTATCCTGGAGAGACTTAGAAAACCTGTTTGCTTGAGGAAACCAGCTCTAAATCAATGTTTCAGGTCAATCAATGTTTTGGGCACTTTTAAAATAATAACTCAAATTATTTTGGCACCAGAAAGAAACTGACATTTGCTAGCTTCCTTCTTTTTATTAACACTTGACACTTTAACTCCACCTTTAAGAAAAATCTCTATGACTCTTCTACATGACTCACTTTGATCCCTTAGGTTTTCATTAGCAATATCTTTATGTCCTATTTGTTTATGCATTTTAAAAAAGGGATTGAAATCTACAGTAAAAACTAAGTAAAAGTAAAGTAAAGTCTAAGTAAAAACTAAGACTTAAATCATTACCAAATTCTCCCTCTATGTTTCTGTATTTTTTTCATGCTTTCACATATTTCATACTTGGTGTTGGTATGAAAAACAAATCACCCACTATTTTCTACCAGCCTCTCATATACAACCTACAGAGAATCTTTCTTACATTGTCACAGGATAGAATATGCAACTGGGCTGTTGTATTGTTTTAGAATAGTAAACAATGTCTACAGGCTGTCCCTAGTAAATTCAAGACAAATAAATCAATTGTTTGTTGTGCAATGTATCCAAGTCTGTCTGAGTTGTTTTTTTGTTTATGTTTTATAAAATTATATACATACATATGCACATACATATTTATATATGTATAAACACTGTGATCTATGAAATTATTCTCATATCATTTGCAAGTTTTGTTTTCTATTATATGTATGCATAGTTTTCTGTGTTCTATAATGTCAGCAATTAACTGGCATATAAAAAAGGATACTTCCACATATAATACCAAGTGTCTAGCTGTAGTAGGTATGTGCATGTGAGTGTAGGTATCAACAGAGGCCAGAGCTGTCAGAACCCCTGGAGCTGAAGTTTAAAGAATTTCTGAACCAGATGGTGTGGGTGTTCTTAACCTCTGAGCCACCTCTCCCACCATATTTCAGACATTTTAACAAATGTATCACATCATCCTCAGCCTTGTAAATGGTATTTCCCGTGTTAAGCACAGTCTTGCATACATAAGCTTGTTTCAAACATTATATATGTTAAAAACAAATTTGATTTGAGAAATTTACAAATTGAATTTCTACATAAAGGATGATAGCATGCATTTCATCTGCTACTAAAATTATTTTTATTTTTTCTCTTTTTATTTTTGTTTTTTCATAAAACAATGAAAACCTTTATGCCAAGAACTCCATTTTCTATAGTTCAGAAATTCTGGTCCAGGCTCAATATTCCTAATGTCATATTAGTTAATATCTTTGGGATGGTAACTTCATTAATGACAAATGTATTTGACATGTAAATAATATTTTATTCATTGCTCTGTTATTGCTTCTAGGCATAAAGCTCTTATTAAAATTGCAAGAACAAATGGTTTAAAATAGATCCTCCAAGAAATATATTTTGCCATCCCTGTGTTCTGTTCCTTTTGCCTCACTCTGATATTCAACTTCATCTCTGAATAGTCTCTAGTTATTCCCTTCCAGCGCACACTTCATGCCTCTGTTTCTTAGGTTTGATAGCTTCTCTTCACAGTTTTCCCTGAAGTCTCTGAGCTCAAATAAGCCTTTTTCATTATCAATCACCATATTTCAACATGCAGCATGAGTTTTTGAGTGACTATCAACCATCATGCAATAAAGCATGAGATATATTCACACCATACAATACAAATTAGAATAGATTTCATGAGAAATGTTTAGAAAACAAGATGATTGTAGGGAAATATGCAACTTACCCATTCTTTCATTTTGGGATACTTGCATTTGTTGAAAATCTTGACCTTTGATTTTTTGATTGAGCAATGCCAGAACTAAATTCAAAAAATAATCTTTTTAGTCTATGTTAGTATAACTCTCCTAGTATTCCTGAAAGTACATCCTGTGCATGCCAATGATTCATCCAGTTCCTCGTAGAAATGCAGAGTAAACTTATTTCAGCACTGGCTCTGCTTTTCTCCTCACTCATTTAAACACATGAAAGGCACATGTTCCTAAGTTTTAAAAAACGCTAAGGAGAAGAAAGAGGAAAATCCCATATTGTCACAACTTAAATCAGGTCTCTCCATTTCCCCCCCTCCCTCCCTCCCTCTCTCTCTCTCTCCCTCCCTCCCTCCCTCCCTCTCTCTCTCTCTCCCTCCCTCCCTCTCTCTCTCTCTCTCTCTCTCTCTCTTTCTCTCTCTCTCCGTGTATGTGTGTGTGTGTGTGTGTGTGTGTGTGTGTGTGTGTGTTTGTGTATGTATGTGAATTAGCTGGCAAATAGAAAAAGAAGATACTTGCACATATAAAAATGATCTTCTGTCAATGCCCAGCAATAAGGAAGAGTAGTTTACTTTAAAAGAATGTAAGATTGAAGTAGGAAAAAAAGTAAGGGAAAGGCATAGTTGGCTTTATGTGCCAGGCTAACTAGTCTGAACTTTATTTGTCAAACAAAGGAAAATAATTGAAAAACCTTTGTATTAAAAACATCATATTATAAATAGTTTAAGATTAATATGCCATCATTAAGTAAAATGAATTTGAATAAGGACAAGCCAAAACAACAATCTTCAATCATCATTGTCTCAGTGGTTGTTTACTCACTTAATCATATTTTGAAAAGACAGTTTCATATAAGCCAGGCTATCTACTCATTTACCGTGTGGTCAACATTGGCCTCAAACATAATCTTCTTTTCCCACAACATATTGAGAACTAGCATTACAAGCATGTGCCATCCAGCAAAGTCTAAGAAGTATTTGAAATCTTAGCTTCAAAAAAATGTAGTTTAGGAGGATAAAGAGGTCTCTTTTATGGTTATAAGCATTCATATGTCTTTTGGACAACTTGAGTTGTTCCTAGAACTCAGGACAAACACAACTACCTGTAACACCAACTCTTGCATATCCAATGCCTTCTGCTGGCCTCTGATGAAGCCTTCACTCATTCACATTACATCTACAAACACACATACAGACACAAGCATGTTCATATGAAAACACAAATTTTCAAAATACAGTTTTCAGGCTCAGAGATTAATTCAGAGATGCATTTCAGAAATTATTCAAATATTTCTTACATTCAATGAGGTCTGAGAATTTTGGCTCTGGTTTGTCTCCTTTATATCATTTTATTTTATTTATTAAAGTTTTTTTCTCTTTGAGAGTATAATATGGCCACAACATTTCTCCCTTGCTTTTATTCCCTCCATACTCTTCACTATACCCTTCTTTTTTCTCTTTCAAATTTATTTTTTTATTAATTGTGTGTATGTGTGTGTGTGTGTGTGTGTGTGTGTGTGTGTGTGAGAGAGAGAGAGAGAGAGAGAGAGAGAGAGAGAGAGAGAGAGAGTGAGAGTGAGTGTATGTGTGTGTGTGTGTATGCATGCATATACATTCCTAAATATACCCTGCTCAGCAATGGTACTTGTATGTTTGCTTTCAGGGATGAACATTTGGTAATGGATAACCAATTGGTGTGTGCTCTTCCCCAGGGAAGATTAGTTCTCTGGCTCGGCTCTGAGTATTCTTTAATAGCCAGTAGTTCAGATATAGTGTTGAGGCTTCATGGACTTTTTCTTTCTCTACCACTTTGGCATACCTTAGATACCCTAAAGGATCCATGTGCATTTGAAGGGTCTGGGGTAGACGTCAAAACATAGTTTGTAGCTAAAGCCAGGAGAAAATGCTCAGGTGCACCCAGTAATTGCAATTCAGAAATTCAGAGTAACTTTTGTTAAGGTTAGTCTGAGGGACTAATTATTCAAGAAAAATATAACCGTGAGTTTAGATTAGCTTTTTCAAATTTTTAATGTACAATGTGCTTTTTGTGCTTGCAGACTAAAACAAACAAGTTAGTCAGTTGGTGTGATGCAGGATTACTTAATTCAATATCAATTTTCTTATCTCTATTGATTTCTGCCACCTAGAATAATTTATTTTTGTATGTTTTAGTTGACATGTGAGAAACAATTTCTGTGGTGGGTCAGTTTCTTTTCCATTGCTGTGACAGGACAAAATTCTTAGAGACTAAAGGGTTTGTTTCATTTGCTGTTCCAGAGGGATAGAGTCTGTGTTGGCTAGGTTTATCAACTTGACAAAAACCTAGACAAATCTGGGAAGAGAAAACTTCTACCGAGGGATTGAATTAATTAAATTGTCCTATAGGGGTGTCTGTGGGAAATTTTCTTGATATTTGATTGTTGTGTGAAGGGGCAGGTAACTGTGAGCTGTCTTAACCCTGAACAGATGATCCTGGGAGGTACAAGACAGCTAGCTGAACATGAACCTGGTAGCCAGCCAGTTAGCAGCTGTCTTCCATGGCTCCTGCCTCAGCTCCTGATTGACTTTCTGCTGCAACATTCCTCAATTATGAACTCTGATGGGATGTATAAACCAAAAAATAGAAAAGAAAATTCTTCTTCTAGTTGCTGTTGGCCATGATGTTTCAAATATCTATGAAAAGGAAAGTAAGACAGATCCAACAATAGAAGGTAAAACATATCAACAGGCAGAAAGGGCATGGTGGAAGGAGCAGGAACCTGGCTGATCTGATTTCATTCACACTAAAGAACCAGAGAGAAAGAACAAGAAGAAAGACCAGAATGTAGAAATTCAAATCTTCTAATACCCTGTTCCCACCCCCCACACCAAAGCATACTTCACATGGTAAACGTTAGATAATCTTCCCAAACAGTATCAAAAACTGGGAAAGCAAATGTTCAGACATGAACCTATGGGGAACATTTTATATTCAATCTACAACATCTGGTCTTGTATATTTTAGTATGTGGGTTTTGGATATTGACTTTGTAGCCATAAATCAGTCAATGACACCATCAAATCAGGCAATTAACTTACAATAAGCCAGAGATAGTGTTTTTGATTAGTGTTTAGTGGGGGAAACCTTTTTAGCCTAGTATTAAAATGTACTTGCCAATTATATCCAAAGAAGAAAATATTCACTTTGTTATATTTTGACTTGAACCTCCTTATGTTAGATATATTTATGCCTTCTTTTCTGTAACACAGTATCTGCTTGTATGTTGTGCAAATGTTTCCCCGCACTTACTTTTCAAGTGTTTCTCAGAGCAGATGTTCCCCCAAGTGTACTTTCTTCCTCTTTTACCAGCATCATTTTCTATATAAACAACAGATTGCTCTTTGGCTGTCCTTTAGATTTAAGAAGAAAAAAATTTTACCACTCCAGATGTTTGTTTCTTTCTCCCTACCACATGATTCTTAGAAAAGGTTTACAAAGGAAGATGCAGCCTTCCTCCTCCTTCATCCCTGCCTCCATAATTTTGTGTTATAAAAGTCGTCTTTTAAATCTTTTCTAGAATTATCTTCTATGAATTTTTGAAACAAATTACATTTCACAGTATTTGCATTAGATTAAAACACATTGCTCAGAAATTCACAGAGACTTACTTGTCTTAATATCAACCAATTTAGTATAATAGCTCTATAAGGCCTAGTACTAATTAAGAATAATTGTGAATGATGTTATTCACCAAAAGCTAATTCTTTTGATTGTTATGAAGGAGACCTGTGGAATAGAAATCAAAATATAGGTGTCAAATACTATACTTTACCTACCTACTTTACATTATATCACTTCTAGTCATATATAATAATTTAACACTTCTAGTCATATATCCATTTATATTCAAATACCAATTTGCAAAGTGTTTTACCTGTACTATTTCATTAAATATATACAGTCTTAGTTTCTTTTCTTATTGTCCTGATAAAATAACCTGATAAGAAAATTAAGGGAGCAAGTTTTTTTTTCTCTGGCTTACAGTTCAAACTACACACTACAGACCATCACCACATGTGAGTCAAGGTAGCAGGAACTGAAAGCAGTATATCACATTCCACTCTGAGAACAAAGGGCATTTCTTAATGCTCAACTCTAATTTCTTCATTTTATATAGACCAGGGTGCCCGGCAAAGGGACACATCCTACCCACACTCAAAATGAGTCTTGTCTTCACTGTTGAAGAAATCAAGTCAATTCCCTGCAGGCATGCCCAGTGGTCCATCATCTTTCAGGTAATTCTAGATCCAGTCATATTGACAACTAATACTAAACATCATATCCAGACTACCTAATATAGGTTTGATTATCTCCAGTTTCATAGTTAAAGGTTTGCACAAGCTCCCACACCTGTTAGCCTAAGGTCTCCACATTGAAGCCTGAGCTTAGTTTCTTTCTATTTTTAACATGGCATGGTATATTTACAGTGTTTTAGTATTCATTTAAGGATAATCATGAACTTTGGATCCTCTAACTCCAGTCTTCCAAATGCTGGGTTTATTCTGCTTTTACTAAACTTTACCTTGTACCTCTTGCATTTTTTGTTACCTTTGCTTTTATTAGGATGTGTGTAGGGGAGGAGGCTCTTACTATGTAGCTCTGGTACTAAAGAAACTTCATAAATGCCTGTTGAGTTAACAAAAACATGGCTAGCACTGGATATGGGGGTCACGCATCAGTACAAAATAGCTTACACTGGATGTCTATGGAACCCTAAAGTAAATAGTGATATGGCATTTTGGCAAAATGTCCCTTTTATGTGAGTCTGTATAAATATAAACTTGAGATCAGAGGTCTGGGTATTTTGCTTTTGCCTCACCAGCCAGCCTATATGTGCTCATCTATTGCCCTGTGTGCTTATCTCTGTGTAACCTATGTGCCTATCTGCACATCTGTCTAAGCACACCTAGATATGGGCTGTGTAGGCTGTGTTTACTTGGTTGTTTGATAGGAGCAGTCTACCTAGAGGTCTTCATCCAGAGTGAATAGACTGCTTTTTCTGCCCTTGAAATCTCTTCAAGCTCCTTACCTCCCAAGATCCTCCTCTTTTTTTTTTTAGAGTCAGTGCTTATATCTCACGTCTGACTAGCCTAGAACTTTTTAAATAGATCAAGTTAGACAAAACCTATAGACATCCACCAGTCTCTACTTCCTCAGTGCTGAGATTAAAGGCATGTGCCACTATTCCTAGCCCTTGACTTTGGTTTCCTTTTGTCTTTATTTGGACCTGTCCATGGACAGAAGTTTCTGTTCAGCACTGTCCCACAGCTGTTTACTTCCCAAATAAACACACAGAGACTAATATTAATTATATGGTGTTTGTCCTATAGCTCAGGCTTCTTATTGGATAGCAGTCTCTTGATTATCAACCCATTTCTAGTAATCTATGTACCTTCACAAAGTCTTGGCTTATGGGTGAATGTCTGGGCATCCTACCTTCCCGGTAGCTATATGGCATCTCCTTCCTGGCTTACTCTCTGCTATTCTTTTCCCAGAATTCTCCTAGTCTGATAGCCCCACCTATATTTAGCAAAATCCTCCTGCCTCAGCATCCTGATTTTTAGGACTAGAGATGTGTGACACCATGCGCAGCTTCCTTTCTACTACTTCTATGATTAATTCTAAAATGTCCTCAATCAAATCATTCAACAGCATTATTTAAAGATAAATAAAATATGTGATATTTTGGTTTCTAAGTTATATAACTGAATGGCTTTTTAGATTAACATTCTTCTATAGTCACCACAAAAATTAAAACATAGAATGTTGTGATACAGAAATATCACACCTATCAGCAACCATTTCCCACTCTACCTTCATCAAGTCTTTAATAACTATTGATCTTCTTTCTACCTGTCTGCCTCTCTCTTTTCTTGCCTATTAAGAAAATTTCACATAAGTGCAACTAAAAAGGGAATTGTATATGACCTCAGTTATTTTGTAAGTGTTCTCCTGGGACTAGCCTCTTTCACTCATGTAGTGGTTTGGGAAGGATTAGGAGGTATTACCTTTTTGGAGGAGATGTATCACTGGGGCAAAGCTCTGGAGTTTCAAATGACCATATCATTTCTAATTAACTCTCTGCCTTATACATGTAAGTTAATATTTGACTTCCCATCTAGTATTCCAGTACCATGTCTGTGCCTGCTGCTTGATGTCATGCTCCCTGCCATGTTGGTCAAGTAAACCCTTTGTAACTTTAAGCCCCAAATAAAATATTTCATACTGAAGTTTCCTTGGTCATGGGGTCTTATTATAACAATAAAAACGTAACTATACCACTCAATAAATTTTATTCACATTTGGTTCACATTATAAAATTAGTAGTAATTTTTTGGACTGAGTGATATTCAATGTAGTAATTTCTTTTTGTATTATTAAATATTTTTGTTTTGTTTTGTTTCTTGGGATTGTCACCTGCAATACTTATTCTATTATATTTGTTTGACAAATGATCCTCTTCATCTGGCACAAAAGAATGGCCTGTTCCAATGGCCTGCAGAATTAAGATCTTTAGCTCATTTTGGTATCTACGGGAAATTAAATGTGAATTGTGACTCATAATAAAGATTTCTAAAGTACAAGAGTGTACATTGATTTACACAAGAATTATAGACTACTTTAATGTCTGTCTTTTTCTAGAAGACATACAAAAGCTGTAATATAATACATTTGAAATTGCAGAAAAAAAACTTTGGTTACATTATGGAGAAAAGGTCAAAAATGGTACTGGAAGACTTATTGAAGTTACAATTACAACATTGCATTAAATAGTTAAACACATGCATCACTTTTACCTGAAAGATGTTTGCTGCATTTCTGAGGATTCTCTACAGTCCTGTCAGGTCAAATGTCTGGTATAATAATCATTTTAAACATTCCTAAATATTTTCACAACTAACATTCATTGTGATAAATAACCGTTTTCTTTTCAAAGAGCATTTTCTTAGAATTCTTGCATTCTATTAGAATTTAAGAGCTTTAAAAATATCAGAGATCATATCCTTTGATACCTTCATATTATAGGAAAGAAAACATTATTTTGAGATTTAATTCTCAAGAACCCACAACTGAGTAACTTGCATCTTTTTATTTCTCATGTAATGTTTCTTCATCTGCCGCATTCCTCTTTTTCAGCTACTTATTTGGAATTCAATAAGTATTGGTGCAATACCTAGAAGAGGCAAAGGTCTACGATAATTGTTAAGGGTGCATTTATGCCTCTGTAGCACTGAGAAGTCCTAGAAGAGATAAAGCTTAGGTTTCTAAGTTTCTAGTATTATTATTTAGGTTTCCCCAGAAACATGGCACAGTGTGAAATCTGGTATAAATTAGAATTTTACCCTGAGGCAGGACATCTACTAACATTGCTGTCTCAGAAGTATTTATGAATAATAATGATATAATGTGTGCTATGTCTTGAACAAAGCTCAGTAAAGGTTTACAGTAATGTAGGAAAGAAAGTGCACTAAAATAATCCCAAAATGATATTAGTGAAGCAAGTAATCAATACATGCTTGGGTAAATGGGGAAAGATTCATGGAGGGAGGGCTCTTCAATCTGGGTTTTGCCTCTTGTGAAAGCACTGTTGGAGGTGGTGGCTGATGGCACATGTTTTTAATCTTAACACTCAAGAGAACTAGACAGACAGAGCTTTGTGAGTTGGAGGCCATTCTGGTCTACAAAGAGTGTACCAAGACAGCTAGGGCTGTTACACAGAGAAACACTGTTCCCCTTTCTGGAACAGCCAGAAAAAGAAAATTATTAGAGAATCTGGAATCATTTGCTAGTGTCTGTCTAATTCCTTTTTTTTTTTTTGGCCATTTGTAGGATGGAACCATAAAAATTAACAACATGTTTATCAGTCACAGAACATTATTTGTAAGTTGGAAGAAACAGGAGTGACTTTAAAAAGACATTTTAAGAAGACATTTTATGGCCTTTCAATGCATAGTTC
This sequence comes from Cricetiscus sungorus, assembly GCA_030556225.1. Taxonomy (NCBI): domain Eukaryota; kingdom Metazoa; phylum Chordata; class Mammalia; order Rodentia; family Cricetidae; genus Cricetiscus; species Cricetiscus sungorus. The sequence continues at coordinate 43,818,223 of JANBXA010000726.1, forward strand.
AAATTTCATCTTTCATGGGCTCTTGAGGTAACAGTTTCATAGGGAGTTGAAAGCTAAACACAATTTTTAAAATGATTTACTCATTTCTGTTTACTGTGTAAATCATTGACATGAATTGACCTAGAAGCTTAATTTTTCTTCCTCCAAGGTTTTCTTCAATAAAATATTCCATATCCATGTTGTGATACCTTTGTTTGTGGACCAATTACAACAATGATAACTATTTAAAGGCTTTATCATCAGGTACTTTATAGCTGATCAATGCAAATTATGTCAATATCCAGACTTCCTTAGGCATGTTATACAGATTGCACAAAGACCAATAACACAGTGTTCTTTATTGACTGACAGGCACCTGGAAAAATTAATGCAGACCACCTCAATTATCTGTCACTTTGTATGATGAAATTTGAACAATGGGTTAAATTGTATATAAGAAATTTGTAGCCGTTAAATAACTATACATTCCCTTTTATGAAACCTTACTTTGAAAAGTATTCTGTGGATGGGTTGTATTAGCTTCCTATGGTTGCCATATCCAAACACCACATGAATGATGGCTTATAATATCAGAAGTATATTTTCTCATGGTTCTACAGGTATGAAGTCCAAAAGTGATGTATTGACAAAGCCATGGTCCCTTCTTTGTTCCTTTGTTTTATTTTATATTTCTTGGTATTTCTTGGCTTTAAGATTCATCCTATCAGACACTGTCTCTTCCTTCACATGACTACTCACATTCATTTATATGTATCCCTGCAAATTTCCCTTTTATTTTGAGGACAGTCCTATTGTATTAATGACCCTATCATACATAATTGTAACATTTTATTTCCTAATAAAATCACATTAATAGTTAGTAAATATTTTTGACTTTTGTTGACCTATGCACATTAGTCTGGGAGATCTGGAGTTTGAAGACCTGAAAGAACAAAGCAAACTATAGTCTAATACTGTTGACAACCTTGTTTCAGTTTCAGGGTAATTTTATACATGACTATAAACAAAGAAATCAATGACTCAAGGAATGATGATAAAAGTCAGTAAGCACATAGTAAATACTAACAGAGTAACCATTTCCAGAACTTTCTCAGGACTGAACAATTTAAACATAATTGCCTTGCATGTACTATAGATTATATCTGGGAAAACATGAAAGCATGGCAGAAGGATGTATTCAAATTCAGAGTACCCTTTGGACAATACACAGCATATCATTTCACCATATTAGGTTCTATAGCTATGTCTTGACATCCAGAAAGAATCAACATATCTTATAAATAGTAAGTCTGCCATAAGAGGCATGAAATAATGTCCAAGAACAATCCAGTGAACAAAATTTACCTGAGGTACAAGACCAGACCCTCTTGTCTTTTTTCCTTCAGCCTTTGTTACAGTGCCCCAAGGTATTGTTCATCATTGGTCATTCATTTGACCCTGTTCAAACAGACATGAGGTTATTTTATTCACAAATTACCCTTCTCTGAAAATTTTGTATATGTATGTAGTATGTTCTGATTTCATACCATATTCTGACCTCTGCAGTCACCAGACATACATTGTGCACAGCCTTACATGTGAACAAAACCCATACATATAAAATAAAATTAATAACAAAAATGGTTAAGCTTATAAATAAAGATATTTAGCTTCCAGTCCTGGGAATGGATTACATCTTACTAAGTTTTTGGCCCAAGAGGTCCCACAAGAATTCCAAAAATATTTTGTTGCAAACACTATAGAAATATAGATTGTCTTCCACAAATTGATGGAAAGGCCCCATTGCTGAAAACAGCACCTATATAACTCATTAAACATGGAGAAATTTAGCTGGTGCATAATAGAGCCTTTGCTCCTATATTCTAGTGTTTTTGGTACAAGAAGTTTCTCTGCATGCTACCAAGAGATAAAAAATAAATACTACCCCAGACACAAATCCTTTGTTCTACGATGATTTCCTGACTGCAAGATAGCCTAGGGCAATAGTGGCATGAAGTTTGTGAGCTTAATCACTCAATAGCTGAGTTGACTTAAGACACATTTTACAAGATTGGACCTATATCCAACACTGTGTGGGTGACCAAGAACCAGAGACTAGCTAGCTCAAGGGCCCAGGGAAAGACCAAACATTACAGTTCAAACAAACAAAAAATCAATAAAATGCCTCCTGATAATATTCTGCTATATTCATACATTCATGCCTTGTCCATCTATCATCAGATCATCAGAGAATCTTCCTTCTGAAGAATATGGGATCAAATACAAAGACTCATAGCCAGACATTATAGTAAAAGACCTTAGAACATAGCCCTAAAGGGGATGTCTCCATCAAATCCATCACCTCAATTCTCAGAGAACCCCACAGAGGAGAAGACACAAGGAGTAAACATGTAATCACTTGCTTGAGTCCAGTGTGCACCAAGCCAGGCTGATTTGTGAATGTAAGATCTTTAAGATGTTTACTTCACTGTGTAGGGTTTGTTGATTGTGTGCTCATGGAGTTGTGTAACACATTCCTTAGCTGTCCGTAATATCTGTACTCACTTGGTGTTACCTGCACAAGAGGGGCTTCCAGAATTATATTTCTTGCTATTAAAAAATAACATCATGAAAAACAAGACAACTTTTTACCTAAAAAATAATTTTTTAAAGAAACCATGTCATAAATAATAATTCCTTGCCATTTAGGATCCCCTGACATATTTTGACACTGTGTCTTAGACTTGTACATATTATTGCTGTGTTCCTTGGTGTGAGTTTTAAAAGTACAATCCCATTCTAGTCTTGTGTCCCTTAGAAGCAGAGCTAGAGGTATATGCCAACACTCAATTATTAGAGAAGTTCTTGAAGTGCAATGAACAAAACACACTGAGAAACTCTTGGCAAAAATGGTTTAATGCACTTATGGTCAGGAAACATCTTGAAACCTATGTTATCATTAAAATAATGAATTGCTTTGGGTCATACTTTGATGGGAGATGTTATTCTGTATATATGTTTCTCACACTTATTAATAAAGCCCTGCTGGCCAATAGAAAACTAGGTAGGCGGGGCTAGGGCCAGGAGGAGGAAAGAGGAAGTAGTAGGGAGGAGTCGAGATGTAGCCCAGGGAAGAAGCAGGACGCCTGCCGCGGCTCCCCATAAGACGACCACGTGGAAATACTTAGATAAGTAGAAATGGGTTAATAATTAAGACAGAGCTAGCCCATAAACAATAATGGTAATTGGCCAACAGGATTATATCAAATACAGAGTCTCTGAGTGTTATTTGGGGCTGGCGCGGCTGTGGGCCCAGACTGGCGGGCTGGAGGGCTGGCAGAAACATACACGCTACAATACTTGATTCTTTAAATACTTTTCTATAACAATGAATGTAATGCAAAAGAAAAGATTGGAAAACATCTATAGTATAATTTTCTAAACACAATTTCCAGTCCTAAAGTAAACATTTTAAGCAAAATACTCAGTCTTTCATATATGTGCACTTACATATGATGACATACATATGAAAATATAACCAATTTTATGTATATTTTTAACATGATGTACTGAGGATATTTTTGAAGTAGGGAGAAGGGAACAGAAAGTAGTGTGAAGCTGAAAGATTAAGGCTAGACTTCTCAACGAATAGTGGTACAAATATAATCCTTGCAAATTTATATACAATTATACATGGAGATTAAAACAAACACTCTAATATAGGAAATATGGTTGTTGGATTGGTGTTTTTGTGGGATTCTTGACAGTTGTGGTAGGGTTTCGCTGATTCTCTTGCCTATGTTTGGGACATTTTTTCTCCTACAGGGTCGCTTTGCCCAGCTTTGATGTGAGGATCCATGTCTTTTTCTTTTATTCTATCTTTGTTATGCCATGTTTGGTTGAGGTCCATGAGAGGCCTTCTCTTTTCTTGTGGGAAACTGGGAGGTGAGGGCAATGAGGGAGAGTGGTGGGAGGGAAGTTGTAGTTGGGATTTGTTGTGTTAGAACAGAATTTAAAATATCCTAAAACTCAAATGATGGTCTGTAGCACAAACTCATCCACCACTTTATTAAACTCCATATTTTTTTGCCTCTTTAAGGCCTAAAATTCTATCCTGTACTTCTTGTTGTAAATGCCAAATAGTAGATGAGATTCTGTTCCTATTCTTACATTAATTCTCATACTCAAGCTGATTATAGATATACAGAGTATCATAAAGTTTTACATATAAGGTAAGAACAATTATATTCATATTTCAGAGATGTGCATTTTTCAAAATATTTATACAATAATACATCCTAGTCTAAATCCTAAATAGATTTAATGTAATTTGTTGAGAGTTTAGGGGCTTCTAAACAAAGATCAGAAAAGTAAAAGGATTATGTATGCTTATTTCATATAACTGGCTGATACATAAATTCTAGAAAGTAAATAGAGCTTAATAGTGTCTTTTCTGCTCTAAAGGAGATGAACCCAACATGAAAGGGTGATTGCCACATCCAAATAACCCCCTATTTGTAAATTTTGTAACTGTAGTCAAGGAATGTTTTTTTTTCTTTAATTTATTTATTTTACATATCGATCCCAGTTCCCTCTCCCTCCCATCCTTCCATGACCCCCACCAATGCACTATCCCATCCTTCATAAATTCCCCAGGAAGGGTGAGGCCATCTATGAGGAATCCTCAAAATCTGTCAAGTCATTCTGGGTAAGGCCTAGACCTTCCCCCTAAGTCTCTAGGCTAAGGTAGTATCCCACCATGGGGAATGGGCTCCCAAAGTCTGTCCCTGTATTAGGAATACATCCTGGTTTTATTGCCAGATGTTACACAGATATCATTCTAGGGTCCATGAGCTCCCCCTTGTTCAGTATAGTTATTTCTGTGGGTTTCTCCAGCCTGTTCTTGACCCCTTTGCTCATCACTTCTCTCTTTCTGCAACTGGATTCCAGTTCAGGTCAATGTTCAGTTGTGTGTGCCTACTACTGCTTCTGTTAGTTACCAGACGAAGGCTCTAATGTGGAATATAAGGTAGGCATCAATCTCCTTATGAGGGAAGGCCTCTCCACTATTGCTTAGATTGTTAATTGTAGTCATCCTTATAGGTCTCTGGACATTTCTCTAATGTAATATTTCTCTTTGAACCTATAATGGCTCACTCTATCATGGTATCTCTTTTCTTGTTCTTCCCCATTCTTCTCTGACTCAATATTCCCTATCCCTAATGTACTCTTCTCCCCTTTTATTCTCCCCTTCTGTTTCTCTGAAACCTCACCCCTTTCCACCCACACCCCCACTCCCAGCTTGCTCAGGAGATCTTGTCCATTTCCCATTCTGTGGAGGACCTTGTATGAATCACTTAGGATCTTCCTCATTTCCTAGTTTCTTTGGCAGTATGGATTTTAGGCTGATGATCTTTTGTTTTATGTCTCAGTAACAAAAACCTCAAAAACAGAAAAGTTCTGAATAGAGAATGCTAACCACGAACAAATTCCCTTAGGATGTATTTTGTCTAGGCTTGATTGAAAGTCTTCTTTGTTACGTTTTTAGTTTTTGTTTTGTTTTGTTTTGGCGAAGAACTACAGGTTTTGTTTGACCTCAAAAATTTTCCTACAAATCTTCATTCTCATTTAAAAAGCTACTCTTCTGTGTTATAATTAATCCATTTATTTATTATATTTACATAATAATCTTGAAATAACTTTGCAAGAATCAATAATAATAATAATAATAATAATAATAATAATAATAATAATAATAATAATACTTCAGAAAGACTTACAGAAAGAAAGCAGAAAGTAATGATATGTAGACCTGTGGTCTTTGATGTTGCTTTTCTTAAAAAATGGCAGTTCGTGGCAGCTATCTTGCATATTTGTAAGATAGACTTTTGTGTATAGAAATTGAGAATAATACTGACATCATTAGCCAGAAAGCAGCAAGCAGATGGGAAGAGCTGTGTCATACCATTCAGCTTAGTTACATTCACACCTAAATGATTTTTATTTATTTATTTTTTATAATATTCTCTTAGCTCATTACATCACTTATGACATTGATATCATGGCCTCAAAATAAACCTTCCATCAATTTTCTGCATCTCTCCCTATGGTGGTATAAATATTTGAACTTTTAAAGCTATGTTGTCTGAATGATATTCTCTTAAAGAGTAACCCACATTGTTCCTCTTTTCTGCTAGTGTTAATTTCAAGAAAGTTTTACTTTAATTTTAAAAAGTAATTTTTAATGCATATGATCCTCTCTAAGATTTCTATTCTATTTTGGTACTATCTGTGGTTTCTTATATTGGAAAATCTAGGTCAGCATCAAGCCTCTTGATGCTATTTCTATTTTACTGATTAAGAAATAGAAGACCAAAAGGTTTTCATGACCTGTTTGAGATGTCACAGCTACTAAGAATCAGAGCTGGGATAGAACTAGTCCCTGATATTCACTTGCGGCACTTTACATTAAAATCTATAGGCAGCATTTCTTCTAGCTCTCAGTTTCTGGCAGTCATTGTGTCAGGGAGTTATGAAATAACAGAATTTCCTTTTTTATTATCAGGCATTTGACACTCATGGAATTTCAGGGACATTAGTTATAAGCCAAATTCTTACTATGGGAAAAGTCATGGCAAACCTTAGAACTAGATGAAGTGATAGAATAAAAGCTGGGAAAGTGCTTTGAAGGCAAAGGTTATATGAGCATGAAGGAAGGTTCTTCTTGCACATCCTGTCGATGGGATAGGGGAGAGTAATTTCATGGTAAAGAAAAGTCATAAACTAACCAAAAGTTTCTGCATCTTTTACTGTACAGCCACTAAATATATAAAATTACTTTGGAGTAAGAAAGAACTACTTTTACCTCAAAAATAATGACCAATTCTCTGCATATTTACCTAACTATAAACCCCCACCGTTTCTTTTTTCTGCTAGAGTTTATTTAAAGAAAGTTTTACTTTAATTTTAAAAAGTGCTTTTTAATGTATATGATCCTCTCTACCTTTTTTCTGAAGAGCAACTTTTGGGAAAAAAAAGACATGCTAGAAAGCAAAATGCAAGAGTTAAAGCACCAGTATTTTTATTGCGGTGTTAATACATTTCAAAATAATTTCACATATCCATTAGTCAATCGTGTATTTCCTTAAAAGAACCCTTTATATCAGCTTTAATAATTTTCCTAGTTTTCTATCTCATCACTAATTTTTATGAGATTTTGTCTGTTAATTTTATGGTTTGCAACAGGATTTCTTCATTCTGTTTCTTGCTTTTTAATTCTTCTGAAGGTGTTACTTTATAACCAGAATGTTTCAGGTTTTAACAGCAATGTAGAGACAATTATGTAAAATGATTATTTATTGACTAGGTAATTTTGCTTATTTATTTGAAATCTCTGTTGCACAAGTAAACTGCAGTAGCCCTCACATAACTATGAATATATCTATAGGAAAAACAAACAAGCAAACAAAAATATGATAGTTTCCTTTCTGCACTCAACTACCCATCTAACCCATCTAAGGTTAATCAGACTGGGTGGTGGTGGTGGCATTTATGTTTGTGAACAAAGACAATAAGAGATCAAAGGCACTGCTATATGGCCTTGACTATTTGGTTCACCTTGTTCTTTCTGTGTATTTATATTTTAAAAAATGAAGGTATCTACTTGTTAGAGTTTCATGATGTTAAACAGTACCAATGCAGTAGAAACATGACTTACTCCAATAACACTAAGAGATAACATATATTTAGCCCATGCTATGTTCCAAACACTCTCCATGTAGAAGTAATTTATGCAACCTCTGTATACATTGATTTTCTAATCCTTGTGATTAAATACCTGGCAAGAAGCAGCATAATGGAAGAAGGGTATATTTTGGCTCAATGTGTGAGGAGATATTACCCATCACTGCAGGAAAGGCAGGGGCTTGGACAGTTCCATGCAGCATGTGAATGGTACATGATACCAAGTAACAAGCAGAGAGAGACATTGACCAGAAGCTAGGTGAGGATATTATACAGATAAACCTGCCTGCCAGTGATGCACATGCAAAGGTTCCACAGCCTCCTGAAAACAGCACCACTAGTTAGTGAGTAGGAGTTAAAACACACAAACTTATATGAAACATTACACTTCTAAATCCAAACACTCTTCTGTTAACTAAATTAAATTAAATGTATATTTTTATTTGAAGACCAGTAATTGAAGGCTAAAGTTACAGTTTTGTGCCCAGAGTTTATAGTAATTTCCTTCTCAAATGGGGTCAATAGGTCATATCAGGCATTGTGTGATTATGCAAAGATACAATTTGATATGCTTTATCATACAAACAACACCATGATACATATATTGAGGTAGTAATTGTTTCCATAATTTTATTGTGAAAATAGATGATACAATTTTAAACATATTCCATATAACAGTATAGCATTACTAAATATTAGGAATATTATCTTCTCATTATTCTGTAAATATCTGCTGGTATGTCATAGAACAATTCCCTATAATATGTGTCTAGGGACATTTAGGTGCTTTCTATACTTTTGCTATTACAAGGCAAAAGTCATCCTTCTACAGATACCTTTCTGTATGTGTGCACAGATGTTTCTGCAGAGAAGATACTTAAAAACAAACTTTTCTAGGCAAAGGGTTTGCTGTTTAAGCATATTCAAAGGCAGGACATCTTTGAGTAATCACAGGTTTTATAGGTTCCCTGAAATTTACATTGTAAGTCATAATACATTTAATTTCCAAGACCAGAATTTGTTGAATCTTCTTTGCTTGCTTCTCACTGCAGGAGCCCAAGTGCCTTGCTTGGCAAATAACTTTTTATTTCTTTGACTCATAAGGTACCTTTCTTTAAAAATCCCATAATACATTTAGATAAGGATTTTATGAGAATCCTATTTTTATTCTCCTTTCTTGGAGCCAACCTCAAAATGCCTATCAATTCATTTGTTTTATTAGTAAATTGCATACTCTCAAGTTTCTGCTTTCCAAATCTACAGAAATGATCTACAGTATTGGTGCAGTGTCGCCTCTGTGTCTGCACATCCTCCTCCTATTTCACAAGCTGGTTATCAATCATGTGGTCAGCAGCATAAAAATTACCTACCTGCTCAAGAAAGAGCATTGGATACAGAAACCTGTAAAGATCCCTCTGAGTTGCATTTAATCAGGGCTTCTCCTGGAAACTTAGGACAAACCTTTGACATAGTTACTAAGGCTTTAATGAAAAGCTTTAATACTTTTGTCTGCAATGAGTCACAAAAAGCAATACAACAGAATAAGGTAGCTAGTTTGTTTCTCCACATCTCCATCTAAAATGTATGTGCCAACCAACAAAATAGTCTCTCTTCTGATTTCATTTCTGCTAAATAGCCTTCACTGGCCTACTTTTACCCATTTGTATGTTTTTTTCAAAGTCCCTTCATTCCTCTATGAAGACTTTTGCATTATTGGGAGACATTTACCTGAGGGAGAAGCTACATGTTTTTAGGACAGCTACAGGGAAATCACTATCTTCAAAATCACTTTGGAAACATGGGGATTTTCTTAACCTTCTTTCTGGAGTCTGTCTTTAATCCTGAATAGGTGTGTTGTCTCCCTTTACAAAAGATTTCTTTTAGTATTAAAGTCTTTCACCAGAGTTGAAAAGCAAAATGCTTGCTTTCGTTGTAATGTTCAGAATCTTCAAGATGAGCAGTCACACCTGTGTGTTTATATGTTTGCCTGGATGTCTGCCTGTGTATCACATGCACTCAGCATCCTCAGAGGAGGGTAAAAGAAGGCATTGTATCTCCTGATACTAGAGTTACAAACAGTTAAAAGGCACTCTGTGGTGAGCTAAGGATTAAATAGGAAGCAATAGACTCTGATTTAGTTTCCTCAGTCTTAATACTCTGGTCACTTTAACGACTTTGTAAAAGTATGATTGAAAGAAGGTAGTTTTGGGGAGGAAAGTTTCAAGTACAGGCAGTCAAACAGCTCTATTTCCGGTTTTTCCCCTTGGTCTTCATTGTAACCCTATTAAGCTAGGAGTAGATGGAAGGTTGATGCTTCCTCTGTGCATACCCCAAAATATAAAAAGACAGAAAGAAAAGAAAGGGCATAGGGAATATATGAATATATATTTTGGTGCATTCATACACAAAAAACTGAATTTTAAACACTCCAATTAAAAAATGTATCTCTTATTAAATGTAGTTCCGATCCATACTAAATAAAAACATTATGAGAAATTTGTGATGTCTTTATATCCCTTCTTAGGCTAGAGTAAGCCATATACAAGTGTTATTTGTTGGTGTTTTAAGAAGAATTACACTATGTAGCACTACCTGGCTTTAAAAGCATGTTTACCCTTCTAGTGAATTCCATAAGTGCTACAATTACAGCCATGAGCTACCATGCACAACTTCTAACGTAATCCTTTGTAAGCTGATTTGAAGTTATTATATAAATTAAATTATTTTCCATATTCTAATCATATAACTTTTTATATAACATTTTATTAAAGTCAGAAGTTTTAGTAATATTTTTCAATTTTGAATGGTTCACATTGATGTTATCCATACTGATATTGATAATATTCATCCACCACTCCCTCCCCACAGCTTTCTCTACTATATGCTACCTCAAATCCATCCCATCCCAGTTTTATGTCATTGTTTTATTGTTTATTTCTTGTTATTAACTCCCTGGGTACAATTAGTGTTGTCTATATGCACATAGGCATCTGGCCATCTACTTGGACATGATCAAACTAGTAACAACCACTCCCTTAAAATAATGTTACTCTCTCTCATTCAGAAGCTGTCAATTACCAATAGCTCCTCCTCTGACAGGGATGTAATTTCAGGGTTCCCTCTTGCATCCATGCTTTTATATTGACTGGCTTCATCTCATGAAGATAACCTCAGGTGCTCTAAGTTGATGCTTGAAATAACCATGTCATGTCAAGAAGTAATCAATAATGTCATTATTTTATGGTTCACTTTTGCCCAAGAAACCAGTAGCATAAATTTCAAGGAAACAGAACACCTTAATTGGTGAAATCTTCAGAAAAAAGGTGGCTTAAGTTGCTTCTAACATCTTTAATATAGGGTTTTTTCTTTTTAAGCTTTGACATCTTTCAGCTTTTGTCCATTTGATGATATCAGTTAGCTTGCTTCTATTTTTGTGAATTTTGCCAGTATTTTCTTGACTGTAATTCCCATCCTTTGTCCTCTTAGTTCTAAAGCAACCTCTTCTAGCAAATGGTGCAAATGACTCTCCCTTTTACTTGTGATAGATTAATAAAAATCTAAAACTAGCTATTAGGTCTTTCACACAAAGCTGTCTCTTTTCAGCGATAAAACTTTCTAACTCTGTCATATGAGTTAATTCTTGAGCCGTTTCTAACTACCTACCTAAGACTGTGGTCCTAGGTCATCTGGAAAATGTATATAATGATAGTGTTTATCTGGGTATGTCAGTAAAAGAGGAAATTACTGAACAAAACACTAAGCATGCTTTTCTGACCCTTTTCACTCTCTCTCTCTGATCCTTCCACACATATACAGGTGTTTGCTAAATTTTGAGGATAAAACTGCCTACTCTCTAGGGCCCTAACTCAAAAAGCAAAGCTTTCTCTTTGCTTCTGATCCAACTCCATCTTCCATATAGCTGCCAAAACTTACAGCTTGCCTGTCCTGTTTTCTCTATAATTTTAATAAAAACTTCTTTCATTTGGAGTCTGTTATTTATTTATTTATTTATTTATTTATTTATTTATTTAATGAACAAGAATAACAACTTCCAAAACAGAACTTCATTCCCTGGTGACAAAAGTATCTCAAATTCTAGGAACAGCAGAATCTTATGAGATAGACAATCCATTTCTTCAAAGATAAGGTTAATTATCCTTAAGGGCAAGGCTACATCCTGTAAAGAACCAATCATCTTCTTTAAGAAACTGAAGTTGTTTTCTGTGTTCTTATTCTCACTAACAAAATACTTTTGAAATGACCCCAGAATGATGCGTTTGGTATTAAGCTAAGTTACTGAAATGACAGTGTATAACTGTCAACCTGAGAAAACCAGTTACAATACTAATCAATGTCATTAATAACAATGTGTCCTGGTAAGTGAGCACTCTGGTAAATATTCAGAAAAAGCAATTAGAAAGATATGAAGTACTAAACCCTTGTTGTATGTAGTCTAGGCTGAACAATCCCAGTGATACCGCATACTGGAATTCTCAGGTTCTAGTTAGTATCTGCTAAGTGTTTTGAATATGTGAGTGCCATTGAGGTGCTAATTGTAACTCTTTGTTATCCTTGGCTAATAAAACTATAAAATATGAGGAAGATATATTCACATGATAATTACAATTCAGTCCCTCAAAAAAATCCCCAAAGCAATTTACCTATTCCTACTAAACAGAGTTTGACAATCCAGTTGTACCATGGACTTTATTGAAAATCTATGATCTCGGCAATGTTTCCTAATCAGTACTCCATGACAATTTGAGCCATTGTCAAAACACTGTGTTTGTTGAAATACTATGAGTTTCCTTGCCCTAGGCAATTACTTTTTTGCCAAAATCCTAGGTTCTGAAGTCACCTCTTTCAGCTTCTGTGTGAAACTGAGCGATAAAAGCCAATTGATTCCTTTGAGGAGCATAAACAACTGAATAGGCAATCAAGATTAAGTAGGAGACCTTCAGTCCATATGCAGTAGGTGCTCTGTACTGAATTCTAAAACTCTTTGATGGAATGTAGTGCTGGATTGTAGCATGCAGAATGCAAATATTAAGTAAACCCGTATTCAAAAACTAAAAAGCAAAGAGACAAACAAAACAACAACAACAACTAAAAAACCTCTTTGCTACATATAGCAAAAGTACTCAAAATTTGAAGTTAAACAATTTAATCCTAGAATATCTGGCAATGCATATGGACATGGGAAATGGGATTGGATAAATATTTAAATTTTCATCTTCATATATCTAGGAAAAAAATAAACCCTCTTGAATACTGTAAGACATTCTGTAACAAAACACTCATGGATGTGCTGAGTTCTGAAATTAGGTTAGGGAAATAAAATAATTCAATCATGATGATTTGATTGAATGTGGGCATGTGTTAGCACACAGAGACTTAATCAGTTCACTTAACCTCTGTGGTGTTTTTATCCCCAATATTGATTTTAAAGAATATAACTAAATGGTATTTCATAAATTCTATCTTTTAACTCTATTGTAAACATTGCTTAGTGGTCTGATATTTTTTTCCTACAAACAAGAGTAGTTCAACCATGGTTGATTTAAAGTTGAAACTAAGAATGTTCATGTGGTCACACAGGGCTTCCAGACTAACTATAAATAGACTCTGTCTATTGTTAATGCCATCTTTCTAAGTTTAGTTATTGTACAATAGAATCTTTTCCAGCTTACTCTTTATGAAGGGAATATTGTGCTGGACAGTCCTTTTCTTCGAGCTGTCTGAGAGCATTAAGAATGACTTTCTAAATGTGATTTGAGGAAATAATTCATCTTACAACAATAAATGCTCTTTCAGACAAAATGAAATGGAGACAAAATATGAATTAAATAAATTGGAAACATCCAGTCCTAATTTGGACAGTTTAAGGTTCCTAAATCACCTGAATTATTCAAACTATCTATCTCTATTACCAGTAGACTCACTCAATTGATTAATAGCTTCTTTTCTTCCTTCCTTCTTTCCTTTCTTTCCTCCTTCCTTTTGTCCTTCCTCTCTCTCTCTCTCTCTCTCTTTCTCTCTCTCTCTCTCTCTCTCTCTCTCTCTCTCTCTCTCTCAGTTGTTCTTTCTTCCTTCTTTTGTTGTTGTTTATCTCAATATAACATTAACAAAGTCCTATAATTACGGACAAATGGTGTCTTAATTTGCATGGTGGTCATTTCTTTCCAAAGTTTGCAACTTAAACTACTTTTCAGTCTATAATTTCTTCTACCATAAAAGAATAAACTTTAATTATTATGAACATTTCCTATTCATCACACTGGCTTAGAGAACAACCAGGTCCTGTATTTATGAAATTACTTTTCATCTCTATTGTTGCCTTTTTCATTTTCCATTTTAAATAATTTCTTCTAATCTTGAGGTTACATACTCATTGATTTGGATTATTTTAAATGTGTTCAGCTAAAGTCTGTAAATTCTTGTTGCTTCACTTTTAAAAATAATAGTGTTAGTGTCTTTTCTATTCTTGGAGTTCTATCTTTTTTCATAACTCTTTTATTATTTATTTTGTTTATTTATGAATCTATATGTTTCTGGGTTGTCAAGTATGTATGGAGGACTGAAATACACTCTGGGATGTTGCTTCATAGATATTTTTGTCCTCAATTATACCTCAAACATTTCCTTTATTCAGTAATGTTCAAATAATTTTCAAAGGAATGTTAGCAATCTATGTTAATGTTATACTGCTACTTATTTATAAACTTACAAATAATTTCTTTGTAATATTACTTAATTTCTGATTGCTAAAGTGCTATTTTTTCTATGAGATTGCAATGAAATGATGTTGTACAGATGCATTAGAAGACAGCACTCCACATATCTATTTCTAGTTGGTGTTGTATGAATACCAGGAACACATAGAGCTTATGTGTGTTACTATTCTGCTCATTGCCAAGATAAGCCCTATTATTTATCAACTCTTGTATATAAATTGTTGTCTTTAGTCTAGTGATTACTTTCATATAGTTGATTTTAAATACTTATATTGAAGGGTATTGATTCACAGGAGAGTAGCACCCAGTGTCTCTTAATCTTTATATTGCCATGTTCACACAGCTTAAAATTCACTTCCTCAGTCAGTTGACCCTGCATATGCAAAAGCACAGACTAGTTACCTTAATGATAAGAAAACAAAAGAAAATAAGGACTAAATGGTCATTGAGGAGCAGTAAGATGGCTTTGTGTTTAAAGGTACCTGTTAACAAAACTGACAATCTGAGTTTTATTCCTGGTCTCACAGGATGGAGCCCACAGAATCAAGAATGTTTTCTTTTGATATCTACACATTTAATACAGAACACATCCTGTACATACACACATAGACACAAATAAGTAAATGAATAAGAAAACATTTTTAAAAGGGTCTTGAATAGCTCACAAAAAATGAAAATACAGAGGATCCAAACTTAAGAAAATAGGTAGGGAGGGATGACCTCAATCACTATACATTTGATATGTATGAAATAGTAAAGAACTAAATTAAAAAATAAGATAATGAACAGTAAGCACTAACATTAAAGAGCTAAAATAATGCCAGTAGAATATCCTGGATGGATCCACAACCATCATCTATAACATTAATAAATAAAAGATCCAGTGACTGGCATTGGGGTTCAAACTTCTAGTTGAATGTCAGAAACACAAAGAAGCCCAACATCAGTTACCCTTCTTTCCTCTACATCAGGCTGAATGGGCTGATCCTGTCTCCAGGAGCTCTCACCATGCCTCACCATGCAACCTCTCCTCCGTGTGGCTACAGAATGAATTATTTTATGAGACCTGCTTCGGTCTTAGATACTTCATTAATGTTGGGATTAAAGGTGTAAACTATAATTCTCTTTTATACTGATGTACCTCTTAATCATGATTCCTAGGATTAAAGGTGTGTACTGCCACCTCCTATCATTTTGCTGCTGGAAATAAAGGTGTGTGCCTGGCTTCTAAGGCTTGTGGTTGACTTTGCATTTCTGAATCCTCAGTCAAGATATAATAAATCATAAATAATATGTCACAACAATCTTTAACAAAATCTTTGCTCTGGCAAGAAGATTAGGTCATTACTTCCTTCTTGGCTATTTTTTAAACACTCTCTATTTATATATAATGCTATGTTAATTGTCTTTCTTTGATGAGTACATATAAATGTGTCATAACATGAGGTGCTTCTTGGCTTCCAGGAACTAGGGAATGAAAGGAATTTCATGTGTCAGCTTCTATAGTATAAGAAAAATAGGCCTAGACTCTTCCCCAAATGATATGACAGACTTTGGTATCCCTCATGAATGGCCTCATCTTCTCTGGGGTTGGGATGTAAGGTCAGTGGGGGACATAGGAGAATGGAAGGGGAGGGAACTGGGATTGATAAGCAAAATAAAATTGTTTCTAAATTAAAAAATGAAAAACATCCAATAAAAAACACACATGGTAAAGAATCTTTGCCTCCTAAACTGGTAGAAGATTTGAATGCTAAGAAAATGTGCAAATCACAAGTGCTCATTAGGGGCTAGAGAGATGGCTCAGAGGTTATGCGCCCTGGCTGCTATTCCAGAGGTCCTGAGTTCAATTTCGAGAAAAAACATGGTGGTTCACAATCATCTGTAATGAAATATGACACCCTCTTCTGGCCTGCAGGGATACATGCAGACAGAACACAACTAAGGTAATATTAAAGGAATCCCTCCTCATGTAAGTAAGTCCATTTATAAAATGACTATTGACTTTCTTAGATTAAGTTTTTTCACTGTTGTACACTCTGAAATATGTTTGAAATCTTTGGCATGTGTCTTATTCACTGTTGCATTGCTTTGAAGATATACCATGACCAAGGCAATTTATAGAAGAAAGCACTTACTTGGGGGCTTGATTATGCCTTCAGAGGGTGAGTCCATAATCATCATGCAGGGAGAGTGGTGGCAAGAAGTTGTGATTGCAACAGTGAGAGCTCACATCCTGGTTAACAGGAAGGACACAGAGAGAGAAAAAAAGAGACCCATGTGAGAGTGAACTTGGCTTGGGCTTTTGAAACTTCAATGTCTACTGCCTGTGACACACATCCTGAATCAAAATCATTCTCTCATATCTTCCTACACAGGCAACCAATTAGAGATCAAACATTTAAATCTATGGAAGGGTGAGGGTGGATTCTGGTTTGAACCGTGACAACATCTCAGTAATATCCTTATCTAAGTTCCTGATTTCATAGTGTTCTCCAATTTTCCTAATGTTTTCCAGGTCTTCATATGCATTCCAATACTTCAAAATGTTTACATCAAATATATTAATACATTTAAAAGAAATCTACCACATGAGTACCAATATTTAGAGTCCACATGAGGGGTTAAAATTTGAGAAAATTTATTAAAAATATAAGGCCTTATCCAGAATGGCTTTGCTAGGTAATTCTCTGGCCATTGCCTACCTCTCCCAAGTGATAGCTACAAATAGGTAATTTTTGTAGCCTATGCTAATTATTAACAGAATCTTCTGAACATGGTTTCTCAATTTTTTTAAGTCTTAGAGAAAAATCGCATCAATGTTGAATAGTTAGTAAGCCTTAGATTTCCATATAACAAGCTCATTTCTATTTGTCCCTGTATCACACTAACACATTTGAAATGTGAAGTACTTTTCATTATAACTTTAAAATAAATTACACTTTAAGTATATCAATTAAAACACTTTGTAATTCTTAATGGCTTGAAGAACTGGTAAAACTTTATTTTCAAAGCCATGGCATTGCTAAATAAGATGGCTTCATTTTATACAAGTAATAAATTGCCAATAATATTGGTTAATTAACATTGGCTAATTGAATCATTATGGAAGCAAACACTTGCATGAACTTCAGGAAGAATTAAATGAAAAACAAATGAAGCTAGGTTGTGCATTGTAAATTCTTCCTAATAATGGATGATGGATGTAGTAATGTTCTTTCACTGTCCAACTGACTCATCATGAAGCTTTCAAATCAAGATTGTCATTTAACATTGTCAAATGAATGCCACACTTTCTATTAACATTGTACAATAATGGCCAACAATATTAGACACATATTAACTCATGTGATTTTCTTTTTAAAACTACCTTTCCTTTTCATAAAAACGTAGAAACCTGGTTTCACATATGTGCTTATCAATATGTTCCAACATTTTAATGTTAATATGGAAATTAAGAAGTAATAAGCTTGATTTGTTTGATCCCTTTAATTCTTTGAAATATATGTGATGGCATTTATTGAAAATGACAAGACAAGGTCTGCCATCATCTGAGCGTTAGCCCTGAACCCACCCAGAGAGGTAAGCTCTGGGCCTCCTCTTGCACTTGATCAGGGCATGTAGCTCCTTTCTGCCCACCAAATCCCCAGAGACGTTGGAGCAGCCCAAACCATGCAGCACTTCATCTGCCACCATCAGAGCTTTAGCCATGCACTCACCAGGAGGGGTCACACATGCACCCATTGAAAGGATATATGGGAAGACAATAGTATAAGAACACATTCACCAGAGTCTAGGGGTTATACACCAGCAAGACCTGAACATCCCAAAGCAGATAAAGCCAAAGAAAATAGCCATAAAACAACTTTATGATGATGATAGAGCACCTTACACAGGAAATGAGAAAATCCCTTAAAGAAATTAAAAAAAATGATAAACAGATAAATGGAAGAAATGGAGCAAAAGATGAAACAAAAATGCAAAAAATAAACAAATCTCTTTAAAGGGAGAAAGGAAAGCCAAGAAAAAATCAAAGAAGTGAAGGAAATAATCCAAACAGTTCACGACATGAAAACTCAAACAGAGTCTTAAAGAAAACCCAAGCAGAAGGAATTCTAGAAATGGAAAATCTGGGAAAACAATCAGGAACTAAAGATGTAAGCATAACTAACAGAATATAAGAATATAATGGATAGAAGAGAGAATCTCAGGTGTTGACGATACACTAGAGGAATATATTCATCAACCAACAAATAACTTGATACAAAATATGCCATACATATATGGACCCCTTGAAAAGGCCAAACCTAAGAATAGCTACAGAAGAAGGTGAAGATACTCAACTCAAAGGTACAGAAAACATACTCAACAAAATCATAGATTAAATAGAAGAAAAATTCCCCAACCTAAAGAAGGACTTGCCTATGAAAGTACAAGAAAGTTACAGAACATCAAATATACTGAACTAAAAAAATGTTCCTTTACTACATAATAATCAAAACACAAAACACAGAGAATAAAGAAAGACTATAAAGGGCAGCAAATAAAAAGGCCAAGTAACATACAGGCAGACCTATCACTATTACACCTGACTTCTCAATGGAAAATCTAAAAGCTAAAAGTCTTGGATAGATGTTCTAAAAACACTAAGGGACCAGAGATATCAGCCCAGACGACTATACCCAACAAAGATTTCAATCACCATAGATGGAGAAAACAGTTACTCCAAAAACAGATTTATACAATATATGTCAAAAAATTCAATGCAACAGAAAGTTCTGGAAGGAAAAGTCCAGCCTAAGCAAGTTAATTACACTCACAAAAACAAAGACACTAGATAATCCCACATATTCTGCAATAAAGCAAACCTTAACAAGTACAAAAAAAGAGGAATAATCCCCTGTATCTTATAGGATAACCATAGTGTAATGTTAGAATTCTTTGTAAGAAAACAAATTGCAGGAAACCCTACAAACTCACTGAAATTTAACAATCCTCAGTTGCATCACTCCTGGGTAAAGAAAGAAGTAAAAAAAAAGAAATTAAATACTTCCTAGATTCAATTAAAGTGAAGACACAACATACCCAAACCTATGGGTCACTTTGAAAGCAGTGCTAAGAAGAAAGTTCATAGCACTAAGTGTCCACAGGAATAAACTTTAGAATAGCCAAAACTAAATAATTAACACACACCTGAAAGCTCTATAACAAAAACAAGCAAACTTACCTAGTAGAAGTAGTTGCCAGGAAATAATCAAATTGAGGGGTGAAATCAATAAAGGATGAACAAAGAAAACAATACAAAGAATCAATGAAACAAAGAGTTGGTTCTTCAATATCAATAAGATAGACAAATCTTTGTCAAAACTAACCAAAAGGCAGAGAGAGAGCATACAAATTAACAAAATCAGAAATGAAAAGGGGAAAATAACAACGGACACTGAGGAAATCTAGAGAACCATCAAGTCATACTTGGAAAACCTATACACCACAAAATTGGGAGATTTAAAGGAAATAGACAATTTTCTGAATAGATATCACTTACCAAAAATAAATCAAGAACAAATAAGCAAACTAAATAGAAGTCTAACTCTTAATGAATTAGAAACATCCACAAAAAGTCTCTCAAATTAAAAAAAAAAAAGACCAGATAGTTTCAGCACAGAATTTTACCAGAAATTCAAAGAAGTGCTAATACCAATACTCCTTAAATTGTTCCACAGAATAAAAGCAAAAGGGTCACTGCCAAACTTTTTTTATGAGGCTACAATTACTGTGACATCTAAAACACACAAAGATACAACGAAAAAAGAGAACTACAGACTAATTTCCACGATGAAAAGTAATGTAAAACTACTCAATAAAATACTACCAAATCTAATACAAGAACACATTAGAAAAATTATCCACCATGATCAGGTAGGCTTCATCCCAGACATGCAAGAATGAGATGGTTCAACATATGAAAATCTGTCCATGTAATATACCATATAAGCAAACTGAAAAAGAAAAAAACATATTATCATTTCCCTGGATGCCAAAAAGCATTCCAAAAAATCAAAAACCACTTCATGATAAAGGTCTTGGAGAGATCAGGGATAACAGGAACATACCTAAATAGGATAAAGGCAATATACAGCAAGCCAATAACAAACATCAAACTAAATGGAGAGGAGAAACTCAATGTGATTTCTCTAAAATTAGGAATAGGCTAAGGCAATCTACTCTTTCCATGTGTCATCAATATTGAACTTGAAATTCTAGCTAGAGCAATAAGACAAGAAAGGAAGATCATAAAAAATGGAAAGTAAAAAGTAAAACATTCACTATTTGCAGATGATATGATAGTACACATAACTGACCTGAAAAATTCTACCAGGGAACTCCTACAGTTGATAAACACCTACAGAAAATTGGCAGGATAAAAGACTAACTGGAAAAAATCTGTAGTCCTACTATATATAAACGATAAATGTGCTGAGAAAGAAATCACAGAAACGTTACCCTTCACTATAGCTACAAGCAACATAAAATACCTTGGGGTAACTCTATCCAAACAACTAAAAGACATATAAGACAAGAACTTTAAATCTTTAAAGAAAAATGAAAGAAGATATCAGAAAATAGAAAGATCTTTCATGCTATTGTATAAGTAGGATCAACATAATAAAAAACAGCAATCTTACCAAACTACCAATTCAATACATCCAATCAAAATCTCCACTCAATTCCCAACAGGCTTTGAAAGAAAAATTCTCAACTTTATATAGAAAAATAAAAAACTTAGGATAGCTAAAATAAGCCTGTACCATAAAGAAATTTCTAGAGGGATCACCATCTCTGACTTCAAGCTCTACTCTAGAGCTATAGTAATGAAACAGCTTGGTATTGACAGAAAAACTGACAGGTAGACAAATGGAATCTAACAAAAGACTGATGCTAATCCATACACCTATGAACACCTGACTTTTGACAAAGAAGCTGAATTTATAAAATAGAAAAAATAAAGGACCTTCAACAAATGGTGGTGGCATAATTGGGTGCTGACATGCAGATAATTGAAGATAGATCCATATCTATCACCATGCACAAAACTTATGTCCAAATAGATCAAAGACTTCAACATAAATCCAGCCACACTGAAGCTCATAGAAGAGAAAGTGGGAATGGCCTGTTTGCAAGCTAGAACAAGAGGACCACTTCCTGACCATAAGACCAGTAGCACAGACACTGAGATTGACATTGATAAATGAGATCTGAAACTGAGAGGCTTCTGTAAGTCAAAAGACACAATCAACAAGACAAAACAACAGCCCACAGAATGGGGAAAGATCTTCACCAACCCCACATCTAACAGAGCGTTAATCTCCAAAATATGCAAAGACCTCAAGAAGCTAATCACAAAAACACCAAATAACCTCAAATGGCAGAAAGGTACTTAAGAATTTGCTCAATATCTTTAGCCCTCAGGAAATTACAAATCAAAACAACTCTGAGATATCATCTCACACCTGTCAGAATGGCGAAAATAAAAACAACAGTTTATGATGTAGAGGATGTGGGTAATTGGGAACACTCCTCCATTGCTGGTGGAAATGGAAATTTGTACAGTCATTTTGGATATCATTATAGTGGTCCTCAGGAAAATGGGAATCAGTCTACCTCAAGATCCAGCAATTACACTCTTAGGTATATACCCATGGGTTGCACATTCATATCACAAGTATATCTGTTCAACTATGTTCATAGCAGTATTATTTGTAATGCCAGAACCTGGAAGCAACCTAGATGCCCCTCAACTGAAGAATGGATAAAGAAGATGTGGCACATTTACACAATGGAATACTTCTCAGCAGGAACCAAAAAAAAATGGAATCTTGAAATTCATAGGCAAATGGATGGAAATAGAAGAAACCATCCTGAGCAAGGTAACCCTGTCACAAAAAAGACAAACATGGTATGTACTCATTCATATATGGATATTAGACATAGATCAAAGGATAACCAGCCTATAATCCACAACCTCAAAGAAGATATGAAACAAGTAGGACCCTAAGAGAAATATGCATAGACTCCACAAGAATGGGAAAGATACAAGATCTGCTGAGAAAATTGGGAGCATGGGGGATTATTAGGGAAGAGGGAGGTAGGATAAAGAGGAGGGTAGAAGTAGAGCTGGGACGAGAACATGAGGGATTAGAAAGGCTGAGTTGGGAAAGTACAGAAAAGGAAAGCAAGGTAAGAGAACCTTATAGAGGGAGCCACTATGGAATTAAGAATAAATCTGGCACTAGGGAAATATCCAATGATCCACAAGTATGACACCAACTAAGAATCTAAGCAATAGTACAGATGCTACCTTAAATGCCCTTTCCCTTTAATGAGACTGATGACTACCTTATATGTCATCCTAGTGCAGACTGCTACAGCTAAGCATTGAGCCAAACTCCTGGAATCCAATTGTAGAGAGGGAGGAAGGATGAGCAAATGGGGTCAAGACCACTCTGGGGACAACCACATAAACAGCTGACATGAGAAAACGGGAGTTCATGGACCCCAGTCTGACAGCTGTGAAGCCAGCACCCTGAAAGTCATTGTTAGTTGGGGGGTTCTTGGCAGTTGATGGAGCCTTTGGCAGAGGAGCCATTATTTATTCCTAGTGCACAAATAGGTTTTGTGAGCACGTTCCCTATTGAGTGATACTCTCTCAGCTTAGATATGCTGGGGAGAGCCTAGGCCCTGTCACAACTGATGAGCCAGACTTTGCTCATCCCCCATGGCAGGCTTCATCTTCCCTGGGGAGTGGAACGAGGCTTTGTTGGGGAGTATGGGAGGACAAGACAATGCAACACATTTACTATGTGTTATTATTGGAGTGTACTGGTTCTTTTAGTGCATATACTACTTTGAATACATACATTTTCTTCTTGAAAATATGTAAAAGCAAAATCCATGGTATGCTGCAGGGATTTACACATTATAGATTGTCAGTAAATTTTCACATTCCACATATTCACTATTTCCACCAATGTTATACTTCCATTCCATTAGCAACCACCGATTATTAGTTTTGACATCTATTTAGTCCCAGACTCCTTGACACAATAAAGTCTGATATGCAACTGACATCAAAGATTTTCTCAATCTTCTACAGGCAACCACATATTGATCATACATAAAAGGATTTCATATCCATTTATATATACCCAAAAATATATATTTATATTTACTATGTCTGCATGGATTTTCTGCCCAGGTGTGTGTGTGTGTGTGTGTGTGTGTGTGTGTGTGTGTGTGTGTGTCTCTGTGTGTGTGTGTCTGTGTGTCTGTGTGTCTGTGTGTCTGTGTACACTCAACGGGAGGGAAATCCTGTCTGACAGTTGTAACTTAACCAAGTTGCTGGAGCTCATTATGTCATGAAATTTAGAAAAGCATCTATTGCCACCACTTTGTTAGATCAGGATAATTCTTTACTACATTAAAACCTTATCTTTATACTCATAGGTAGGAGTAGCTACAACCACTCATCAAATAAACTTCTTATAGCAAGTGCAATCTATCACAGAAAACCACAAGTGGACACAATGCAGTGGGCAACATATCTTGGGAAGATCAGGACCAATGAATACATCTACAATAAAGTACCTGCCTCAAGGGCTCATGAACTGCCACAAAAAGGGGTCAGAAAGACTACAATATTCAGAATACCAATGCATCTTTTAGGGAAAAACATTTTCTTGAAATGGCTACATTACCAAAACAGGAACAGTAGCAGTGTCTTGGATATGGAAACAGTTAATTTTTGTGGGGCCACACCCCTAAATAAAGAATGATAGGCAATATTGACTGCTAGAAAGAGAATTAGCCACTTCCATAAAAGAACCCCCAATGGTTGTTCAATAGAGAGTAGTCAGTCTTAAAGGCATATATAAATAAAAACGTGATTCATCAGTTTTATTAATATACAGTGGTGTACATAGATACATTCACCACTGTATTATGTAACAATTATAATGAAGGAAAATGAAGCTATCAAAGATTTTAGGGAGAGAATGGTATGATTTTGAGGAAGAGACTGGAGGGAGGGAAGGGATAAATTCTATTTCAATTAAAAATGAAGAAATATTACATTTGTATGCATATATAGTTTACATATGTGTTATATACAATGTATTTCTTTACACACACACACACACACAAAAAACACTGAAGGTACAAAAGATAATTACAATTATGAGGAATGTAGATGACATATGTATTTATATCTTAATGAAAAAATTTTATGC
Source organism: Cricetiscus sungorus (assembly GCA_030556225.1). Taxonomy (NCBI): domain Eukaryota; kingdom Metazoa; phylum Chordata; class Mammalia; order Rodentia; family Cricetidae; genus Cricetiscus; species Cricetiscus sungorus. The sequence continues at coordinate 43,842,965 of JANBXA010000726.1, forward strand.
TAGTTTAATTCTTGAAGACATTCAAAAGAGAAAAATTATTATGAATTCTGCACATAGTCCAAATCTAATATGGTTAACAACTAAGAGATGAATCTTTAATATATTAGGAAGAATCATTAACCTGGGCCCAAAACCAGAATATTAGGTAGAACTTCTGAAAGGGTGTCTTTAAAAAAAAAAATGACCGTTTTTCAGAATGGAACACAACAAAGGATTCAAATGATATTTGGTAAAATGAATTAAAGAATTAGAATAGTATTTTCGAATATTTACCACAAGAGGAAGTAGTGATGAGAGTTCTGAGACTGGATTTGAAGCACCTTTGGTGGACAGTGGACTGAGGTGGGAAAAGAAACAATACAGTGAAATGGTCCAAAGAGTATAGAAAATTGTGGACTTGATCAATAGATTCATGTCACCTTCATCATTTTTCTTGTTTGTCTTTTTGTGCTCACCTGGTCACTGGGTTTTGATCTGATATCAGCTGCTTTGCTGCCTTTGGTACCTCATTTGTTATACTTTTCATTAGACATCGGTAGTTCTCACCTTCACAAAAGACTTGTCTTCATGAGAAATCATGATGCTTGTTTTTTCATACAAGGTAAGGTTTGAAGCATCATCATATCATGAGAAAGCATTTTGCTCAGACTTAAATAATATATGATTTGTATTCTCTCCATATATCAGGCACTCCTAGGAAAAGCTGGAAAAATTCACACATAGAAATTAGGTAATTAATATTCATTCACCACATTCTTTAGTCAAATATTATATTTTATTTGGGAACTCTGTGAGTTTCCTATGAACGCATAGTGCCAATTTTATGTCAATTATTCCAGATACTGATAATATCTTTTTTCTGCCAATTTTATAAAACAGTGTATTAGAAGCTAAATATTTTGTATTTCTCCAAATATATTTTGTACTCCCTTGTGTCTATAGACTAAAGGTTATCTGAGCTCTTGAAGGCTCTTAGGCTTATCCTTTACTCCCATCTTCTTTACATATCATGCTCATGATGTGCCGCAGGCCCTGATATCCAAATTCTGACAGTTTAATTTTTTAAGAAAACAGTACAAGTAAGAAAATCACACTCACATTGTTATTGCTTTTTTCTTAATTTAGTCACCAAACCTTGGGAGATTGTTTCCAAGCTCATTGCTCTCATCTCCGAAGCACGTCATATGGTCATCATTCAGTTTTCCTTTTTATCCTCAGATGAATGGGGCCAAACTAAGAGGTGTATGGAGAAGAATCTGAGGAAAAAACAGTAAACAAACAAACAAACAAACACAAATCCTTGCTGTGCCTCGCCCACTTATTGCCATTAGACCTTACCCCTTTTCCCTCAAGAATGACTCTTGTTCAGCTCTTCATTCCACCAAATTTAAGCATGATATGTCCAAATTTATTTATTTCCTTGTGTCTGTAGTTTTAAAACTTACTGAATATGACATGAGTAACCACAATAAATATTTATGTTTTTCTTCTATTAATCTTATTTTTATTATAGATTTCTGAGACAGGAACTTAGCAATGAGTAAGGAAATACTAATTCATTTTTCCTGTACATTCAAGCTCTGCTGATTCTCCAGCTGAAATCACATTCACACATATACCTCAATCCATCGTTTCGATTTCCAGTTCTCACTACTCTGTACCCTAGTTAAAGTTCCCATTATCTCCTGCTTGGATTGTTCCTTGATGTCAATCGATTGTTCACAGAACTGTCAGAACAATCTTCAAGAATAGTGATCTGACCAATAAATTCCCTAACTTTAAATTCTTTCTGGCTTCCTACAATATTTTGAAGCCTTATAACATGGTATATAAACAGGGTCCAGCACTGGGGTATTAATACAGCTGTTAATATGACCCCCAATATAGATTCCATTTCAACAGTCTTTCTTTGCTTTCCACCTAAAGAAGTTTCTAGGATCTCAGTATACTGAAGAAGTAGCTACATCCCTATGGAAAACAACATTCTATATCAATCTCTTCCTTCCTGGGGTTAAAATGAGCCATCTTTCCCCCCAATTTCTCTAAATGGATCATAGTCCAATGCTAATTTTCAGCTTAATATGTTTTGCTCTTCTACAATTAAAATATGAAGTCTCCCACATTGTAATTGTTATATTATTATATTTTTGGACTGTTTTTTTCCAAAGGGACATGAAATATCTTCCTGGTGTGTTTTGCACACATGTAATACTATGCAGAATTTGGAAAGAGTTATCACTATGACAAAACTCTTTTAATTTTATATTGAGGTATGATTGTGAGTGTTCTGTTAGAAAGTAACACAAATTCATGGGGTATAATACTTAAAATGTAAAAATGGAGATGTATAAAAAACATTTGTTTTTTCATCTAAGCATATCTATTACCTATTGAAGATGCTTCCCACGAGTATTATTTGCAGTTGTCCTTTTAAAGTCCATGATGTTAGCTCTATCTAGGTAACAGAGGATGTTCACGCAGAATAAGAAAAAAGAAATGTGATGAAACAGATATGGACATTTTTAGAGAATCTTGTTGCTGGCTCTTAAAGAAGGAAACCTAAAACTTTACAACTTAAATATGCATTTAGGGAGGGTTAGGAACATTGTAAAGATCAGAGAATGATCCATGACCACAGTTAGCATATTCCTTATAATATTGCCTTATGAAAAAAAAATGTTGGGCAAGTCAAGTTGTTTCTCAACAACCTTCATCTAGGAATGATTTCCTCATGAAAATGACTTCAGGCAAACTTCTATAGTGCAACCCTGAAGTATTAGATTAAAGGTCAAGAATATGTTAACAAAGTCCAGAATTTCAAATCCCTTATTCCTGACAACTTAGTACTTCTTAACATTCTGTTTGTTGGCCTGACTTTGAATTACATTACGAATATGACCAACTGGGTGGCTTTGCAATTGTATTCAGCAGCAGAATTGTTCAAGTAGTACTAACTATTCAAACACTTTGAAAAAGTTACCAAAATATTACTTGAAATCTTGAAAAAAGATATTATCAGTTCCCAATAGAGTCGCATAACTCCATGATTATGCTGCTACTTATATAGACAACCTCAGATGTGCCACCACTCCCATATCTAAATATGGCCTCTGAATTATTCTCAACACTGAATTTAGGAAACAAGTACTTCTCAATAGATTTTAGGGCTTGAAATGAGATTATTTTATTCCTGGAAGCTAATTAAGCAAATTACAGAATTATATGCTTAAAAATAATAGATTTCTTGTTATTTGTTAAAACATGTAATCATTATGGCTTTTATAACCTTTGAGGAAGAGGTCCCTTTGGATTTCTTTTTCTTTCTGTCATCATTGATTCTATTTTCACATCAGATAAACTATGCTGTATGTAATCCCTTCTGCTCATTCCTAAATTTTTTTTTTATCTTCCAATATGTGAATGTATTTATTTAGTGCAAGTTTTGGTGATGTAGGGGAGGGAGTGTGCCATGTCATACATGTAGATGTCATAGGATAAATTGTGAGAGGTAATTTTCTCTTTCTCCTATGTGGGTAGGAAGCTCAGGTTGTCAGGCTTTATGACTGAGCCAAGTCATCATCCCCTATCCCTGATTTTCTATGTATCATTCTACTAATTTATTGTTCAGTTTATCGTGAGCTCCCAGAAAGAAAATTGTTTACTATTCATGAATAAATTTCTCTTAATATCTATAAGGTTGAAACTTTTGAGTTACAATGTAGCTGTTTTGTCCAATTAAGGTAAATAGAAAATAAAACTAAAAAAAGAAATGTTTCTATGAAAGTGTGACTACGTTTGTTACATGGTATTCATGGATCCAGGTTCTTTGTACTTTCTTATTCTGGCATCATCAATATTGAAATCCTAGCTCAAATCTTACAATGCTGCTTCAGCTGCTTGCCATTAGTTCATAAATTATCTGGCTGCCAATTAGAGAGAGGGAAGTGGAGGGTTTACCTCTTTTTAGTGGCATAAGCCACAAGCCTCACTCCACATGTTAATTTGGATGTCTCTATAAGATGATAGCCACAAGTATACCTGACAAAGGTGGCTGAGTAATGACATTCTAAGATGATTTGCTTATTTCTCAGCTAAAAGTCAACAATTCTATTTTAAAATGTAGAGGAGAAAATTCATGTCAGAAGTTAGAAAAAGTTAACCAGTTCTTCCAAATTAATCTTTTCCAGATTGGTCATATCTCTCAGCTCAAGTCAAATTATTTCCAGGCAAATTTAATTCCTGCACTTACAGGCAGAAGGAAGTGAATCTCTGAGAGTTCTAGCCCTCTCGCCTATCCTGGTCTACAATAGTAATTCCAAGAACAACCAAACTACAGAATGAGTCCCAGTCTCAAAGAAAAACAACAACAAAAGCAATGATAACAAATAGCTTACTTGAAACCTTGTCTGCTCAATTTGGGATATCATTTCCTCACATCTGGGGTTTTCTCATTCAATAAATTTTTCCTCCACTTATTTTGATTATTTTCCCATCTAAGTGTTAACCCAAGAAGTTTGTACTTATTAATCAAAACAGGTGTGGCAATAATGAAAAAGCAGTATTTTAAGGAGTCAAAGGTTTGAAGTGTAAGAAATTGTAAAGGCATACCACCTGTCTAGCTATATGATTTCTATAAGAATTGCCATAAATATTCAAAGACATAATTTTTAAAAGAGAACACTTAATTAAAATGCTGCCACCTGTCTATTTCCTAGTGTTGTTTTACAAATCCAGGTTGCCAACAATTGTTGTTACCGGATGGTTTCCAGTTTGGGCCTTCACATCTGTGGGTCACTTCACTAAAATCAGAGCTCTTAAGTTTTTACTTAGTTCCTGACCAAAGGCTTAACCATAGTCACATTTCCTTTTGAATCATTAAGCCTTAGAAATATTAAATTCTTATTCACATAGCAGATACGCTGGCATTCGGATTTCAGCTGCACATAAAAGAATCACAGGATGTTATTTATTTCACAGCTTGTACTCTGTACCCTGTATGAATTCTACTTTGGGCCTACCCAATTAAGACTCTGGATTATGGTGTCATTTATAATGCAATGCTATTTTATCTTCACATTTCTTTCCTGGGTCATTTTGCGTTCAATGTATTTAGCATAACTAATTTTGGCTATATACAAATTCCATCAATTTATAGCAATTCTGCTGGTAACTATAGCGACGTGTGTTCCTTTTTCCCAATCAGAAAGTAGAAACTTTAGTTCATATGAGATTTTACTTCATGCATATCAGTAAAAATAATATTCTTAGGTAGTCTAGATGCCATTATAAATTCCAAAACCTTCTGCTGGTAAGCTACAGAACCTCTCATAATTTCTAGTAAATCAAATTATATGTAGCACTAATTATATTTTCATAAGAAGTTGACCACAAATTTATATCCTGGTACTTTATATATAAATATGCACATTTTGTTAGAAACAGAAGTGACAATGACAATGCTATATTCTTTATGATCATGTTACCTTCTGCAAATACATCAAAATGGAAATGAATGGTGTAGAATAAATATTTTGGAGCTTGTTTGCATCAAGAGTGCTAACAAAGCTTGATATCTATCCAAGTTAATGATACAAACTATCTTGGAAATGTTTATTCTTCCTGTCAATGGGCAGTACAAGTGAGATAGAAGCAACAGTTAACAAAAACTGCTTCCTTATCATTTTCTATATTATTGATTATACATGAATTTAATTAAAACTTAGCAGCAGTCTTGAGACCTCCCTTTTCATAATAATGAAAATGAAATTTTTAGAGTGTAAACATATTGCTTAAATCACAAAGCTAGTAGGCTCAGGACAAACCCCAGTCTAACTGTTTGGATCTTATGATATTCTAGAAATATGTGAGAGTAAAACAAAATACAAATGATTTAAAGCAAATGCTTTAACATTTGTTACAATACTGTTTCCTCACAATTTACACATTTTTCATTAAAACATGTACTTTGGGTGTTGCAGAACAATTTATTTTCTTTGTAATTTACTGATGATTAAATTCAAAATATAGAAATTTTCAGGTACATTAAAGAATCAGCACATTTTTTGAGTAAAAATTAGCAATGTAGTTTTGTGAATGGCATTAAATAGGTTATAAATTAATATCACAAAAATGTTGTTGATAACTATGTAGTTGAATTGCTTTAATCTATTCAGAGGATTAGCTGCAGGGTATGTGGAACTTAGCATGAATGTTTTTATTCTACAGGTCAATCCTAGGGTCTCACCAATATATAAAAGGTTACAAGTTGTATTAGATTTGAGTTTTGTGTCTCAGGAAGAAATACAGCTGATTTTGTTGCTCTTGCTGTAGTCCAATTCACATCTGAAGAGTTATTTGAAAAAAAATATGTTGATTGTTTCTTCATTTCCACTGAGGCAGTTAATATGCATACATAGACAGTTATTTAACTTAATTTTATAAATATTCACATTATGTGCTAATCTATGTAACTCCTAAAATTTGGGTTATAATTTACAAATCTAACTAATGTTATATTTAACTTATGAATTAAAATGCAAATTTTCTACCCTTATAAAATCTAAAGAATGAGGTTTAGAAGATGGCATGAACTAAGAAAAAAATGGGAATCAATTCCAATGCCAGGAGATCACCATGGACCTTCTCAAATTTCTAATTTTAGTTATAGAACAAATGCCAGAATTCCCTTCTTCTGATCATACACAGAATGTAACCTTTACATGGGAAAGCTCTGATCACTTTAATTTTACATATCCTATAATATCTGAAGACAGGAAGGAAATGAAAACTCTCTACTGAAATAAAAATATTGTCTTTTAAGGTTATGAAATATTATAAAGATAAAGATTCCAACATAAACATTCTGGTATTGTAAAAGTCAAACAGACAGTGCTATAAGTGAAATTAAATTCTAGGAATACATGTGCTGTTTCTTTCCTTTTTTCTGCATTCTTAATAATTTAAATAATTTTCCATCTCTTAAGAAACAAGTAAACATCATATTCCATAGAAATATTCATTAAGTTGCCTGTTTTGTCTCATTAATGAGTCAGTTTATTTTATTATGCACTGTATGTGAAGATTAGGAATTAGTCACAAAATATTTTCTTAGAATCTCACCTAAAATGTAATGCAATGAGCTTTCATACCATTAATTCCAATAGAGTTATGCTCTGTAAATGACATAGAATATATGATGACTGTGACCTTAGGCAAGAGCAAGTAATAGCACATCTACAGAAAAAGAGGTGTTGTTAGTTGAAATGAACAAGTGAACCTGCACTGGAACCTTCAAAAACAAAAACAAAAAAAAGTTCACTCCCCATACTAGCATGTGGCAAACTAGCTTGACAAGCTTTGCTCAAGCATTCACTATAGTTTTTGACATTAAATCAGAGAGACATGATGACATTTCTAAGTTCACCAACACTCTGATTTCACAGGTAAACTGTAAGAATTGCAAAGAAAAGAGAGAAAGCGTGAAAAGCATAACTATGCACAGTTTCTGATAAATGTCAACCTACTGTCCCTCGTTATACTCTAACCAGAGGGCCTTTGAAAGATGTGAGAAGAATAAAGCCGAGGAGAGCCTTTCAAAAAGGTTCATTGAGTTTTGAAGAGAATATTTTGTAACAGCAATAATAAAACTACACATTGCAAGCTCAGGAGGGCAGAACTTTAGTTAAATGAAAATACATTTTTAAATGGTGATAATAAAGGACCAGAGGGAAGCAAATGAAATCACTCCCACTGTTACCACCTATAAATGTGACCCATCTCAATAAAGTTGGGCTCTTTCATGTTTATTAGCTCTTGTTTATCTTCAGAAAATGGGGTTATAAAGGTGATAATGGTCAGATATAGAAGTGAACTCTCTTTCCACAATAATTACACTTTATTGATTTAAGTTAGATCTTTTACTCTGAAGAGAAAAGTTGAACAATGTTCACATTTCAATAGTCTTATATCTCATTGGGATGGAACTCAGGTGTCTCTCAGATATCACATTTCATCGTCAGGCATTGCGTATTTAAAAAGATTATTTTTTAAATGTCTTTCTAGATTGTTAACAAAATTAGCAATTGTATTTGGTCATAGCCATGAACTTCAGTTTTAAGGAAGAAATATCCTATCCTACGTTGAACATTTGTATTAAAAATTGCATTGATTCCCTCAGCTTTTAGGTTTCTTTTTCACATTTTCTCATGTAAGTGGGGACATTTCTCATGTTGCTCTAAACATTAAAGTCTAATAATACAAATTAGTTTTGGAATGCCATGGCTGAAATGTGAATTTCTTGCTACAAATCTAATTTTGCAAAAGGAAGGTATAGAAAGCAGACATATATTGACAATATATAATAACACCTATTTTAATACAATAATACTGTGAAAATTGGTTATTCAGAAGTCTGTTTCTGGTAAAAAAAAAAGCCTTTGTACATTTTTGCTATATCTGTGTAATCTGTAATACGTATCTATAACTATAGATTTTTAAGGTTTTAAATATGACTTCTCCCAACCTCATTTTAAATTTCTTTTTATGCACATATGTAGTAAATGATGGGAGAAGATTATATGAACTACATATCATCTGGGCTAAATCACAGTATACTATGTCATATTTATTTACTCATCTGTCTTTCCTGCTCAAAACCATTCTGCTAAAACTTAAGCAAGCATATTTTCTTAGTACTCCATTATGGGTGATATCAATATGAAAGTGTCCTTTTATCTTAGTTAATCAAGGTATAGTCACATATATCATGTAATTATATCCTGCTGAATACCCATTGCCTTTAATTTGAGGGACTATCAATCCCACACAGTAATTCCTCTGGAATTATGTCTAATAATATTTCAAAGCCATTTCTAATTTAAATTCTCAGATTCTTTAACATCATCTCAATAACTAAACTATTTGATATCTTCTTATCTGGCAATTTCTGCACAAACTACACATGGATCAATGTAAAATTGCAGAATGATTAATTCAGACTAAACCTGATAATGTGAATATCCTGTCAGAGGCATCTTTTTAACTTTGTTGATTGTTCTCTTTGTTTGAGACAAGGTGTGCAGGCTGGCTCAGAATTTAATATGTAGCTTGTGCTGGTCTCTGATTCCAGAGAGCAAGGATTGCAGGAATATGTCTCCACACTCAGGTTTGAAGCTTTTGACTTTGGTGGACATTAAAGGCAGACTCAATCAAATGTCTGTGAGGATCAGATATTAAGATTTTAAGAGATGATATAAATTCATGTCAAAATTTTGAACTCATTAATCAACAATCTATTAAACAAAAAGGTTTTGGTTTTCTATACTGTCAGACAGTATAGAAAAATAAATTAATACTGTCAGTGTAAAAGGACAATTCTCACAACAAAGGAACAAAGTGATGGCATATTCTGGAGCCAAATATGAGTCACTATGGCCTGGGAACGCCACAAGCTATTCCAAATACCATGTTCCAGCATGGTAACCATTTCATCATGTTTTTACAGGAAAAGAACAAAGGAAATCACAAATCAAGAGAGTAACATGGGGGATCTCTGCTATGAGACTCAGGTGTATTTAATGGTATTCTCAGCTTTTTGGATAGTGAAATCTAGGATTAGGTTTGTATCCTTCAAAAGAACATACATAATGGTCACAAATATGTTAGGTCACTTACAGAGTAGTGATGGCAGATGTTATTCTGTAAATATGTTTCTCATACTGGTTAATTAATGAAGCAACATTGGGCCAATGAGAAAGCAAGATAGGTGGAGCTAGGAGACAAGGAGGAAAGAGGAAGTGGTGAGGAGGAGTCAAGACAAAGACCCAGGAAGAAGGAAGACGCTGGCCGCGGCTCCCTGATAAGATGACCACGTGGAAGTACTTAGATAAGTAGAAATGGGTTAATAATTAAGACAGAGCTAGCCTATAAACAATAATGGTAACTGGCCAACAGGATTGTATCAAATACAGAGTCTCTGCGTGTTATTTGGTGCTCGCATGGCAGCGGAACCGGGCTGCTGCCAGTGAGGAACAAAAGTGGAACCAGGAGGCCGGCGGGAAAAACCTGCTTGTAACAGAGTAGCCAGCACATTCTTAATGATAGGCTAAGATATCCTAATATAATTTGACAATGGACCTGAAACATTCCAAATTTCCACAGTCATTGATGTTCTAATCAGTTAATCAAACTTGAAAAAAGATTACTATCTTGGAATTTTCTTTTTCTTTTTCTTGGAACTTCTGTTAACAATATATGCAAATGTGCAACATTATTTTTTTTGAAATATCTAAAAATTGCTAATTTATCAAAGATTATTCAGTGTTATTACAGAATTCATCTAGTTGTTCTTTCCATGAACCTGCCATATTTACCTAAGCTAATAAATTGCTATGCTTATTTCACAAAAGTAATTAATCTATTATTTAGATTACGAAAATTAAATACTTTTATATCATGTATATTCTATGGTCAACAATGTTTTAAAACAAAGGTCAGTAAAAGATAAATTGGAGAAAAAGACTCTTCACCAATAGTGCGTGAAAAGCTGGATGCCCACATGTAGAAGAACTTGATTCCTTTGGTAATATATTGTTTATGGTCTAATAAAGCAGGCTTGGAGATCAGAATGTAAATCAGCCACAGCCATATAGGCCAGGCAGTAGTGGTACACATTTAATCCCAGCAGCCTCAGTAGTTAGCCATAGAAGCTGGGTGGTGGTGTATGCCTTAAATATGCCTTAAATCCCAGAATTCAGCCTCCAGCTACACTAAGGCCCTATCAGTCTAATGTCGAGGTAAGAGCTTGTGGTAGGCTACTTCGATTTTCTGAACTTCAGTTTGAACGACAATATCTGACTCTGGATTTTATTATTTGTACTACAGACTCCTTATCTCTCTGTCCTCAAAACTCAATGTAAATTTGTGGGAAAATGTAAATAACTGAAAACTCTTAAACTACTAGAGGAAAGCACTTCATGATGTAGGCATAGATAAGGAGTGTGTGAAAATGGCTGTAGCTCAGAGGAAATAGCATGATGTGAGGAACTGGAATACTTGAAACTAAGTCTTCTGAGGCAAAGTAAACAATTAGCATAGGAACCTTCTATGAAAGAAAACATTTATGCTAGAGGATTCATATCCAGGATGCATAGAAAACTCAGAAATTTAAATAACAAAGAAACACAAGTAACCCAATCAACAGAAGTACAAATGAAAAATCAAATGGCAAGAAATAAACAAAAATTTGTTCAACATTCTTAAGTACTCAAGAAATTCAATCCAAACTACCCTTCCCCAGATGCTGTCATTAACAAAATAAACTGTGGTGAGGATGAAAGTGGAAAGGAACCCTTATGTGTTCCTAATGAGAAGGTGAACTCATATGGCCTCTATGAAAATTACTGTTGAGGTTAATTAAAATACTGAAAGTAGTACCATCTTGTGACTTAACTACACTACTCCTGGGATAAAGCCTGAAGTATTTTGGCGTAACACAAAGATACTTGAACCCTGGTGTTTACTGCTTCACTATCTACTGTAGCTAAAAAAAGGAACTAGCCTAGACACCTATCAATAGATGGATGATTAGTGAAAATATGAGTCATAGGCACAACAAAGTTCACTCAAACAGAAAAAAGTATGACTTTAGTGGGAAAATTGATAGAATTTAATACAGCCATGTTAAGTGTTATAGGCCAGATTTGGAAAAACAATACAATATTTTCTTTTGTATTTCACCTATTATCCAAACACTTAAGTTTTTTATGCAAAGGACTGGCTTGTGGGACTCTGACCTTTTGGTGTGAATACAGTCACTACTAATGTGTAATAAACTTGCCTCCCTCAACTTCTAAGAAAACTGTATTCCTTAATATTAATAAATAAATTTACACAGCACAAATACTATTCTTCCTTTGCTATTTTTTTATGCTAAAAAAGAAAAAAATATGTTGAGCCCATTGGAAAATCAAACATATGACAGAATAAGTTTGTTCTGCACTCTCGATCTTGTTGACCTTTTACCCAAAGGGAAAAAAATATAAAATTTGTTTTTGAAGCAAGAATAAAGTTTTAGGAAACATAGACTCTCTGAACTGTAAAGTTTTGAAAAATGTATATATTTTCCCTATTTGGCTTCTGACAGTTACTTCTAAAAATATATACACTATAAATTATAATGGCAAATATGTCTTTAAATTAAAATTTTAATTTCATTTAAAATTATATTTTTAAAAATAATTAAATCTAATTAAAATTTGCTAAAAATAAAATGCTTTGCAATTCTAGAGATCAATCATAGATTTGCAAACAAGGCAAATTCCATGTACTACCTTGTGTATAAATTCAGAAATAATACAAATTAGGTAATAGTAAAAAGATTTCTAAGCTACTTATGTGCAGTTTTCTGATTATGACATTAATGTATGAGAATCTCTGTAATCATTATTTTATACATAAAATGGTGTAAGAAAATTGATATTGGCCACTCAGAAATGACAGGAAATCAAAGAATCATTAGATAATAAACATATTTAATTTATGTTATCTAGAAGTAAGTATTAGGCAACAATTATTTTGTCCTTTTTTAATACCTATGTTCAAATATCTCCAAGAGCTGGAATTATTACTTACCTCAAAGCCTGGCACAACTCAAAAACTCTTTGTAACTTCAATTGCAATCCCTTTTTATTTAAAACACATAAATACATAAAAATAATAGAACCTGGGCATAGTTGGACACACTTAAAAGTCTTGGAAGCCAAGACAGGATATAACAGATAAGTATGGGCTATGTGAAAAAGAGAAACAAAAGAAAAATAGAATATGTGACTTGTTTCTGGTTTCCTAGTGCTTGAACAGTATCTGGTCATGTAAGTGGATGTTAAGATGTGAAGTCATTTTATGACAGAATGATGCACCAAATTTCCATCAGAAGAACAATATATTTCCTACAGTTATCTGATTCTGTGTGTATTTCAGTACATGACCTGGTAAAGAAGCCTAAAATAATTTGCTGCATAATCTTTATACCTCCAAATTTGTAGCTTAAAATGCCATGTATTCACTAGCTCTCCTTTTCTGTGGGCCAGGAATTCAGGCAGAGCTTTGCAGTGCTCTTGATTCTGAGGCTCTAAGATTGCACTCTGGGTGTCAGATGGGCCATAGTGTCATGTGAGAATTAATGAGGAAAGTGTTCTCTTCCAAGTTCATTCAGTTTGTTGACAGAGTCCAGTTTTTTTTCTTTGTGGTTGTGGGATTGAGAGATTCATTTTCTTTATGGCTGTTGGCTACAAACCCTTGTCAGATGTCAGCTGGAGGATGCCTTCTGTTTTTGGAAGACAACCAAAGTTCCTTTCCATGTTGTGCTTCCAAAAATGACTGTTTGCTTCCTAGAAGCCAGAGAAAAGGGAGAATCCCACTGATGAGATTTCAGGTGTGCACTGCATTGCCAGGCTGGAAGCAATATTTGACAATCTTACACAATCCTGAAATTATGTGGATGCCATCACATAGATCCTGTTGTCTTTTGGTGTTGCACTGATGAGAAGAATGAAATTTATCAGATATTACTAACTTGCAAAGTAAAAAATTACACATGTAAGTCCATATCAAGAGACAGAGGTCATAAAGATCATTCTAACAGACTTCACTATAGAGACTGTTTGAGTACAACTTAGATGGCATCACAAAGTAAGATATACAATTTTTTACCACACTGAACTGGTATAAGTCATTCTCTTACAAAGTACTGAATTGTATGATTCTTTTCCCAAATTTTGTTCATTCTCAAAGAAAATATTTTGTCTCTTCCTAATAGTATCCTAATAACATTAACTTCTAAGAAACCCTGATATTTCAAAAAAACAAAAGAGAAATGGACACAGGAAAGAGACAGATAGACTGCTACACAGAAAATGAGAGAGTAATAGAAAAGTATATAAAAGAAAAAGATGGAATTCAAATAAGGATGTTAGGAGGGGGAGAAAAAAGGAACCAAAACAGTAGATCAAGAAGAAAGAAAGGAATGATAAAATAGGGAAAGAAGAGTACTAAGAAGAGAAGGATGGTGATTGAGGAAAGAAAGTAGGGATGAAAAATGTCCTGTACTTGTAATCAGGCAATCACTCCTAGAAGGTAATGGTATCTTCTATACAGGTCAAAACAGACTTCAGTTTGGACAAGTGATGACATAACGTTTGTGAATATATAATTCAGAAGAAAAGTTAAAGAGATTTGTGCTTCAATTTTCTGTCTAAACTATGAGATATGCCAACAAATCAGATTTCCATGATTTCTGATCATGTAGTTAACTGTCTGACAGTGACCTGTCCTCTGGAAACCTTTTCTCGGTTAGCAGAAAGGATGATTATATGTTCCCTCAACTATCAAGACCTTGGCATACAGACCTCCCAACACATAGGCACATATAGGCATTAGTTTGAAAAGAAATAAAGGGGTGGCTGTAAACAATCTACCATATAAATTATAATGTATGTTTTTAAGTGGCTGTCTGTCATTTTAAATTTGACTTTCCTTGATTCTTTTACTCATTTTGAAATTGCAAATTGTGAAATTGCCATAAATCTCAGGAGTAACCTAACTGAACACAATCAGTCTTTGCATGTGTATATCTTTCCACTATTCAGAAACAGTACACCAAACATTCAACTGTGTGTTTAAAAAGCAAAATAGAAACCCAAGTTTACTATGAAAGAAAAAAACAATATAAATTAGAGTGAATGGAGCCAGAATGATTTAAAAGCTAAAGGACAGGGCAGTGAGATGGTTTGCTAATGAAACCACTTAACACAAAATATGAAGACTTGAGTTCATCCTTGAACTCAAATGATGGAAGAGGAAACTGAATCCAGAAAGTTGTCACCTGACCTCTACAAGCATGACATAACATGCAAGTGCACATGTAGGTGCAATAATAAATAAATGTAAAATGAATTAAAAAATAACTAAGGGAAATAATACCTTTACAATCCCTGTCTAAATCTTAAAAGACATTTAAGATATATACATTTAATGCTGGGATAATGTATCACTTAAATTCTCCTCTTTTGTAATCTTATTGTGTTCAAATCTAGTATTTTTAAATGAAAAATCAATCATGATGTGCAACATGTCAAAGGAAAAGGATAGAGGAATTTAGGTTTTGGCGACATTAAAAAAATTTAGACCACATTATCATTGCATCTTTCAAGGGCAGACCATATTAAATAGTCAAATTCAAGTACACTGCACATTGTAGGATTAATATCTGATCACGTGTTATATTTTGGGGGGAATGGGAATAGAGGGAAGATAAGCAGTCATACAATTTTCAAGAGAACAAAACACTGATAACATAAACAGGATATAAGTGAAACTGTAAAGCTGCAATAATACAATACTTTGGCCATAGGAGTCAAACTTTTTCTGGGAGTAGAAACTTAGATTTGTGGCTATCATTCTAAGATCTTGAAACATTTTCAGAAATTTTTCCTAGTGAAAGTCAACCTGAACTTAGTAAATGCAGACTGAGTATAAATTAATTTCTATTACCAATGTAATAAATAGAACAAAAGTAAGTCTATATGAATTTTGCTACCAAAACTTACACAAACCCCTATTAAATGTCATTGTTTCTTTGAGTACATTCCAGTACATTTATTTCCTCAACAATCAATGAAATGTAGTTCATTGACTGAAAAATACTCAAAACAGCACTTCTTCAGCAAACACACGCACGCACACGCACACACACACACACACACACACACACACACACACACACACACACGCGTGCGCAAATCCCGTTGTTTGATTATCACATGTGTAAATTTTACCTCAAAACTCCCAAGTACTACTTACTATTTAGTACATATTAATCTGCCAAGTAGGATTTAGTTTCAGATTATGGAGTATTACAGCAGAAGCTAAGAAATAAAGAGAAGTATATGAGAGTCCCTTCCATTATGACTCTTACCAAAGGCATATTGCTGCTGATTTTGTCATACATTGACTTACAAATGAATTATTGAACCTGTTTAGAGATGAAAATAATTCATCATATAAAATGTGTCTTTACCAAATCTTGAATAAGGATCTCATCCTACTACATTGGTGTGGAATTGACACAGCAGGCAAAATGAATTTTAAAAATGCATTTAAATGAGTTTGGCCCAATAACTCCATGGTACTGTTTCTTTGTAGGAATTGTTTCTGGTATAAATTTAATCAGAAACCTTTTATTTTTAATGTTGACAGAAAGCATTTTAAAATCACTACTTCTATATGTATGATTTTCTACTCTTATTAAATGGCTGATTTACAGTTATACTAAATTCACTTTTTACTTTTAATATACCTAGTAGGAGGATGCTATAAAAGCTTTTAAGGAAGCCAATGAATCTTTTGGAGTGGAGTCTATGTCATTTCAATCAGCCTGAATTAAGCTTCAATCGTCATACATAACAGAGACTAGCATAGGTGGAAAACCAGCTGGTATAATCTATGATTAACCAACAGAAATTAATATACTTCCTTTTTAACAAATAATGATAGGAATTTTCCTGTGAAAACTACATTCTTTTGCATTTGCCGACTGATTTGTAGTTGTTGCAAGTCATTGGCCAATCTAAAGGGCAAAGTATGAATGGGATTAGAATCTACCCACAATTTACTGCATTCAGTAAAGAGCAAAAGCACTCAAGCTTTGAAATTATCTACTGCAAAGACTGTTTATTCCCCATATAAAATTTTAGTGTATATTGTGTCCTCAACAATATAAGGGTTACAACAAAGCAGACTGCTAAACATCTCAAATATTAATTTATTGGCATTCAAGGCTGTGCTTGCAAGCATAAAGTGTAGCAGATTAGGGACTGGTAAGAAAGAACAAGTGAGATTTGACAATTCTATTGGAATCTTCTGTGGTTTAGAATTGGAATATTTTAAGGCAACAAGAGTTGAGAAGGATATTTTGAACAAATAGCTTCATAAAGTAGGTCTGGTTTTAAAAGCTAGAAGGATTTGAAAAATTCATTTTATTCTTCAGAAATAATTAGAAGTTGGAAGCAGTTTATTGAAAATATCAGAAAACACAAACATTGCAAAGTCTCTGTGGGTTAGTATCTATCTTGTTATTGTTTCACCCTGGTGTTAGACACAGCATCTCTGGCACAGGTGTTTCTGTCTTCAAAAGATGCATTTATCCCCTGGCCTGAGCATTTCATTATTTATTTCTACAAATCTGGATGGAAACAGCATCAGGTTTTGTACATATACAATAGCTTTTCAGAAGAGAAATGAACCATGCTTTAGACTAATTTACATTTGTGTTAAAAACAAATACTTGGTAGTTAATCAATAAGTAAAAGTCTCTGGCAAAGAGTATTAGGTGAGAAAAATTATTTGAAGAAGAGATGGAAAGAGAAAAATTGGCTTCTTGAACAGCCTTAGTAACAGAAAGATCTTATCAGAGCAATATACAGCAGTATTTCTAACATATAATAATTTGGAAATAAATAAAAGGAAATGTTATACTTTATTTTTTATCTTAAACCCTTGGGTGAAGACTGAAGCAAAACAAGAGATACAAAAACAAAAGATACCTCCAAAGGTGGAGATTTATTTGTTCCCATTCATAAATGTCTGCTTTGATCTAATTTTTGCATTTTCAGGTTCATAGTCTGCTTTCTTTAATTTTTCTTTATAATATTTCTTCTATTATTCAGAATTATTCATATATAGTCAAAGACATTTCTTTTCTTTTCCTATTCTGTACTCTTTAGAATTCATAACAGTGCCTGACTGAAGAGAAGCTTCCCACCCCCAGATCACCAGTTTAAAAGCAAAGTGACCTAAAATTCAAGAAAATGAAGTGACATCCTCAACATGCAACCACACTCTTCCAGAACTAAAAAGGTCAGGCAGAGGCTTCAAGACAGAAACACATTTCACTTTCTCAACATTTAATTTGCATGTGGAGACCAAGTCCACATGAGGGACATTTTTTGATAATGAGGGACATTTTTTTTTTACATGTTTGTTTTTGCCACTGGTTTTACCTCTGATTTCTGTGCAGCTCTCCTCTGTTTCTTTAACCTTTGTGTTGGTGAAACTTGGATCTGATTTTCAAGCTATCACAGATATTTTATAACTAGTCTTGGGAGCTACACAGGCCTTGCACTTTTCTGCTTTGTAGGGTCAAAACCTTCATGCCTCGCTGAAAGCTGCATAATATTAAACACATGCTACAGCTAGATGTTCAAATTAGAGATGTAACAAACTATCCATTGAGAATCCTCTAAATCACTGAAGCAACAAACCTGCAGATCTATAGTTCAGATCAGTAAATTAAAATCTACTCCCTGTGATGATAAAAGTAAAGCATATTTTATTTTATAATGCTTACAATAACTCCTGAGAAATCAATACCTTCCTTGAAGCAGGAAAATTGCACAACCCCAACTGCTAATGTAAATACATTGGAAAGGAAAGATGAACTATAGATGTGAGCTCTTCAGTGAAAACCAGGTATGAAAAGTCTTTGGTATCTGGCACTTAGATTGGATTCAGCAGTCAGCCCTTGAGCTTATTGTGTTACAGGCACTGAGATTCTCACATTTGACAGTATGTTGTCTTGCAAGCTTGAGGGATGTCTAAAAATCAAATATGAAGACTCTTCTGACAAATGTGTGGCTTTTTCCCACCTCTGCTTCAGGGTATGCAGGCTTTGCTTCTGAGACCGAAGCAGAGCAGCAGGAGATATTGTATGGAATATGATGAGGAAACTATGCATTTCTGAAGTGTCAAGTATTTGATGATGATGTGTTATTTCTTTAAAAATGGTTTTAGGGACCAGAAAGAACAAAACACTTCTCAAATGAAATATGACTCTATTTAAAATGTAATCCTGTGGCTTATGTTTCTATCTGTGTGAGCTAGGTTGGAGTGTGGAAGGCTGTGCTTCAGAACATTGTGTGAATGTAGTAAATGGAATTTAGTAGTGGAGAACATGATGTACAGAGAAGTGGTCCTGGGCAATGTACACATCAGGATGCACGTTAATTACATAACAAATACAGAAAATCTGATTCTTGTGAGCACTGTCTAGTTATATTTCAGTGGGAATGAGCTCTCTGCATAGTTGCCTAGATGAAACATCAGCAGCTTTAATTATCAAATGGCTTATTTTCAAAGCCCAGCTCATTTGTGCAGTTGTGTCATCGCTACATCTGTAAATGTTTGCAAATACTTGCAGGCTTGGGAAATTTGCTTTCTAGCTTGAAGTGCCTTCCTTACTCTGATTTAGATACTACAATTAGGAACAATTGATGGATTGCTGTTTACATGTTTGTGCTTCACAAAATTTTATTTTATGCCAGATAAATCTGTATTAGGGATATAGAGTGTTTATAATGTTTCCAAGTGGGGTCTATTGAAGCAAGCATCAAAGATAGCTTTGACATTAGGACATGAACATGAACACTCCCAAAAGGAAAAGTTGTTCCTTTAAAATACTTATACAAACCAGCCCAAAATGATAGAATTCTTTCATTTCCTCCATACATAATACGATGTGTATTTTTTCCATAGGATTGGAAGCTCGCATATCTCATTTTGTAAAGCAAGTAATCTATAATCTTTATTATCTTTACAGTTCTGTTACATTTGAATATCTCTCCCAAATGTGCTTTTCAGACTCCAGAAAACTATGGGACATGTTTCAGTAAGATGAACTGCAACAAGTTCGAATAATGTTTATGTAGTAAAAGACAAAAATGGTTTTGTTCACTAACATTTTCTTGAAAGAATATATGTGCCTAATGGCTGCTCATGTATGACAAGACATAAGGAATTAAAGGCTGTCATTTGATGAAAACTCTCTGGCTATAAAAGTTTTCAAAAATATGTTCTGAGGTGGAGAATATTCATTTTCATGGTATTTTTGAGACTGGTTTCTTAACTTTTGTATGTATAGTAAAGTATTACTGAAGTTAAAATGCAAAAAAAATAAAAACTTAATTATAAGCCTGCCTTAGCCCAATGCTCCTATCAGTTTTTATTTTTTGAGACAAAACCCTTTGGTATTGTTCTTCTTATTCCTTTGCTTTCTGTTCATTGATGTGAATTTTCTGTCTCTCTTTCCCTTTCTATTTTCTTCATTTCTTCATTTCTTCTTATGAAAATCAACATTAACTTAAATTTACAGTGTAGGAAAAGATGGCCTTGAACTTATGATTTTTTGCCTGTGCATATTGGGATTACATATTTACACTACCGAATCTTGTTTATGTGATGCTGGAGATGAAATTCAGAGCTTCATGCATGCCTAGTCAGTCCACAATCTACTAAATACCCTGATGCTAATCCACATCCTTATTAATACCTGATCTTTTGACTAAGAAACTAAAATTATACAATGGAAATAGTATCTTCAACAAATTGAGGTGGCATAACTGGGTGCTGACATGTGCAAGATTGCATATAGATTCATATCTATCACCATGCACAAAACATAAGTTCAAATGGATCAAAGACTTCAACATAAATCCAGCCACACTGAAGCTCTTAGAAGATAAGGTGGGAGACACCATTGAATGAACTGGCAGAGGAGAACACTTCTTGAACATAAGACCAATAGCACAGACATCGAGATCAACAATTAATAAATGGGACCTCCTAAAACTGGGAAGCTTCTGTAAGGCAAAGAACACAGTTAACAAGACAAAACAGCAGTCCACGAAATGGGAAAAGGTCTTCAGCAACCTCTCATATGACAGAAGGTTGATCTCCAAAATACACAAAGAACACAAGAAGCTAATCATTCAAACACCAAACAATCCAGTTTAAAAATGGGGTACAGATCTAAATAGAGAATTCTCAATAGAGGAATCTCAAATGGTGGAAAGGTACTTAAGAAATTGATCAACATCTTTATCCATTAGGGAAATACAAATCAAAACAACTCTGAAATAGCATCTTAATACCTGTCAGAATGGTTAAAATCAAAAATCCCAACAACAGCTTATGCTAGAGAGGATGTGAAGAAAGGGGAACACTTCTCCATTGGTGGTGGGAAAGCAAACTTGTACAACTGATTTTTCTTAAAAGTAGTATGAGGCTTGTTTTTACATATGGAGGATCATATCATTCAGAAGAATATGTGTAATTTTCTTCATGTAGAGATATATTAATGTGGTATATGGTAAGTAGCTTTTGCTATATGCTTTAATAATGTTTGTTTACTTAAACTGTTGCATGAGAACATGTTGAATACACACACATAATCAATTATATATATATGTACATATATATACACACACTCATATATATATTTTTTTTTCAGAAATGTCTCTGAATTTCCTCATTCCATAAGCATTTATTGAGAAATCATTTTACCACTCTGTGTCACACATCACTAACTTAATATTCAGTAAGGCATAATCTATACATTTATGGTCCTCAAATCCTGTATATTAAGATATTTTCAGAAGAATTTTGTGCAGATGTGATAGCGTTATCTTAATGGTCTACACACCTCAACTAAGTGTGAGATATACATGGTATAACCCTGAGAAATTAAGTGAAACTAAAATTATAGTTCCTATTATTTTCAAAGCCAGAAGTTACTGAAAATGTTCAATTAACAAAACATATATTAAAATTGAGTATAATTTCTTTATGTCTATTTAGGTTAGAGCATACTTGGTCCATAGCTGGTGATGATTTTCTGATCTGAAAGGTTCTATAACCTTTAGGATGTGAAGCCTTGCTGAAGGAAGAATATCAGTGGAGGCAGGCTTTGAGATTTTACAGTTTTGCTCAACTTCCAATTTATTCATCCTGATTCTGTGTATAGATAAATTATGATCAGCTAGCTGCTAATCATATCTACTGCATCCTAAAGAGTGGCCACCCTGCCATTATGGACTTGGGCCCAACTGAACAATCAGCTAAAATAAATGCTTTTTTCAGTAAGTTGCTTTTGATCATGAGATTGTATTACAACAACAGGAAAGTTATTTTACTTCTGTGAAATATGGCCTTTTCTAGGGATACCTTTCAAAATGCTAATATCCATGTAAAGATAATCTATTTTTACCAACAACAGACTTATTATTTCCTGTCCCCTCTTTTCATGGAAAGGACTAAAACATCATGAAGACACAGTAGGTGATGAAGGAGAGTGTGAGGCATTTCAGGTAATCTTCATAATATAACTTTTGCTGAGATCTAGAAGCTATATTTCTACCTCCACTCCAGGAGGCACTTAATGAAATTATTTTAACTACCAGCACTATCCTTCTGTTGCATAATTCTCCTATACTCTCAATTTACTCTTAATAAAGACATTCAATTTCATTTCTTAGCAGCATGGTAGTCTCTATAAACATGTATTGTGTTTCAGCTAATCAACAATAAATATCATGCAATTGCTTTCAAAAATAGTTTGAAGAACTTTTGTTCCATTTTAGTTAAGTGAATATAAGCCCATATTAGATGAGGCCAGTATACAAAAGTTGATTTTTTAATGACTTCCAATAAAAGAAAACAGAAGCAAAATCTCTTTTATTTCAAATGCAGCATGATTTCTCTTCCTTAGTTTGGTAACCTCTCTTTAACTTCTCAAATATGACCTTTCTCCAAAGCATCCTATGATACTTAGTTACAAGTGAGATCATGTAAAGCACTTAACGTATATAATGAAATTTGTAAAATTTCATCCTAAATAATTGGTCTCCATCAACATTATTTCTCTTATAATTTATTTTTATGTTTCCCTCTTTCCAACTAATTTATGAAATATGACTGGAAACAACATTCTTATTTTATGTATTTTTAGAAAAATATTAACAACTCTGCCCATAAAATATCAAAATAGAAAGTCATGAGGCATATTTCTTCATAACTTCACAGACAAGACAGCTATTACAGAGGTCTAACAACAAAATTTTAGTTTGGAAGATGTTTTAATACAAACTTTATTCCTGTTTCTTACTATTTCACTACCTTGGATAAGGTACATGAGCATTTAGTATATTTTCCTGTATTTTTCCATTTTAAAAGCCATAATACATTTTATAAAATGAAATTATGGCATGGAAAATTAGTCTTTTCAAGAAATAGTTTATTTCTAAAAACATAACTATACAAAATACACATGCTGCATTTATCCTTAAATGTGTATTTTGTATAGTTTTGTTTTATTACCTGAGATTGCATGACTATATCAATATTGGTGCAATGAAATAATAACAGTTTATCTGAGAAAGAGAAAAATGAAACATTTTTACATTACATATATCTTAGCATGTTTATACATAGTTACTTTCCCTGGCATACTTATAAAGTAGCTGATTACAGATTTTTCCCCCTCACCTTGAACATATTTTTTATTGTGTACTATTTTAGTATTATCAAAGAGGAAGGGAGTAGAAGGAACAGTAGTGTCAGATGTCAAAATGTCTATGGCTAGACTGGAGGGTTGAAGACATGATTTTGTATACTCTAAGTTTTAAAGGAAACAATTATTAATATGTACTAATTTTTGAATGGTATGTTTGAAAATCCCCAGAAAAAGCTACATTTAAAGATGATGGTTTTTCAAAATGCACAATTCTTATGAGGCTGAATAGCTTAGTGGTGAAGAGCACTTTAGTACAGGACCAAGGAAAAATTTCCAGTACAACATGGAAATTCACAATTGTTTATATCTTTAGTTTCATAAGATCCAACATCCTCTTCTGACCATCAGGAGCATTGCACACATGATGCACATACAGACATAAACACAAACACTCATAACCTAAAATAAAATGAACAGGAGTATCTGCTGGAGACCCCATCACAGGGCCTTTGTGGAAGCACCAGGACTCTTCCCGAGACTTGCCTATCTACGCAGGAACACCCTGAGTCCCCGTTTGCCTGAACTTTGACCCCCATTGTCAGGGCTTTGATGGAGGTGAGTATGGGACCAGTACGGGTCAAATCTACCCATACTCTTCCTTTGGAATTCCCTGGGTTGGCCCCAAATTGCAACCCCCCCCCACCTGCATCCTGTCCACAGTGAGAGTACTCCTGGTACATTGATCCACAAACCACCCCCCCCACACACACACAGAAAGTGCCCTCCACCCACCCTGTGCCCTACTTAGCCCATTGCCCCACTGCTCTTGTTGAGCACTGGACCAAAGGGCAGGTCCAACAATGCCGCCAACTACAGGGAACTTCCTGGATCTGCTCTGAGCATACTAGACCAGCCTATCCACATACAACCACCCTGAGTCCCTGCCTGCCTGATCTTCAATACACATTTCCAGTTTCCAGGCCTTTGCCAGAGATCACCATTGGAGCAGAGCTCAGGGCCTCTGCCTGAGACCCACCTAGCCACATAGGACCACCCTGGCACACTACCTTCCTGATCTTTGACCCCCACCACCAGGCCTTTGCTGGAGCTCCGGGCCTCTGCTGGAGATCGACAAATCCACACATGGAATCATCTCTAAAACTGACCACATACTAGGTGACATAACAAACCTCAACAGATACAAAAAAAAAAAAAAAAATTGGAAAAGTCCCCTCTTTATTATCAGAGCACCATGGTTTAAAGTTGGAATTCAACAACAACACAAATCCCAGTATCCCTACAAATTCATTGAACCAGAACAATGCACAATTGCACCATAACTGGGTCAAAGATGAAATAAAGAAACAAATTAAGGACTTCTTACAATTCAACAAGAATGAGGACATAACATATCAGAACTTATGGGACACCTCGAAAGCAGTGCTATGAGGGAAGTTCATTGCACTAAGTGCCCAAATAAAGAAAACAGAGGATAGACACAATAGAGAAAAACAGTACAACTGAAAGCCTTAGAAAAAAATGAAGCAAACTCACCCCAGAGGAGTAGACATCAGGAAATAATCACTTTAAGGGCTGCAGACAATAAAGTAGGAACCAGGAAAACTATAAAAAAAATCAATGGAAGAAAGACTTGGTTTTGTGAGAAAATCAGCAATATAGACAATCCTATATCCAAACTAACCACAAAGCAGAGAGAATATGCAAATTAATAGAATCTGAAAAGAAAAGCGAGGTATAACAAAGGACACTGAGAAAATCCAGACAACTTTCAGGTCATACATTGAAAACCTGTACTCCACAACATTTGAAAACACAAAGGAAATGGACAAATTTCTGGATAACTATCACTTACCAAAATTAAATCAAGAGCAGATAAGCATCATAAACAGACCTATAACCCCTAGTGAAATAGAAGTAGTCATCAAAAGCCTCCCAACCAAAAAGAGCCCAGGGCCAGATGGCTTCACTACAAAATTGTACCAGACATTCAAAAAAGAGCTAATACCAATACTCCTCAAATTATTCCACACAATAGAAACAGAACGTTCCTTACCAAACACTTTTTACAAGGTCACAATTACCTTGGTACCAAAGCCACATGAAGACAGAACTAAGAAAGAAAACTATAGACCAATATCCCATATGAACATTGTTGCAAAAATACTCAAAAAAAATACTGGCAAACCGAATTGAAGAACACATCAGAGAAATCAACCACCATGACCAAGTAGGCTTCATCCCTGGGTTGCAGGGATGGTTGTACATAGGAAAATCAATGTAATCCACTATATAAACAAAATGAAAAAGGAAAACCACATGATCATCTCAGTAGATGCCGAAAAAGCCTTTGACAAAATTCAACACCATTTCATGATAAAGGTCTTGGAGAGATCAGGGATAACAGGAACATGCCTAAACATAATAAAACTAATATAAAGGAAACCAACAGCCAACATCAAACTGAGTGGAAAGAAGCTCATGGCAATTCCTCTAAAACCAGGAAGAAGACAAGGCTGCACTCTCTCTCCATATTTCTTCAATATTGTACTTGAAATTCTAGCTAAAACAATAAGACAGCAAAAGGAGACCAATGGGATAGAAATTGGAAAAGAAGTCAAATTGTAATTTTTTTGCAGATGATATGATATCTTACATAAGTAAACCAAAAAATTGTACCAGGGAAATCCTTCATTTGATAATCACATTCAGCAATCTAGCAGGATACAAGATAAACTCAAAAAAGTCAGTAGCTCTAGTATATACAGTTGACAGAGGGGCTGAGAAAGAAATCAGAAAAACATCACCCTTTACAATAGCAACAAACAACATAAAGTGTCTTGGGGTGACACATATCAAAATATGAAAGGCCTATATAGGAAGAACTTGATGTCTTTAAAAAAAAGAAATTAAGGAAGATACCAGAAAATAGAAAGATCTCCATGCTCTTGGATAGGGAGGATAAACATAGGAAAAATGGCAATCTTGCCAAAAGCATTCTACAGATTGGATGCAATCCCTATTAAAATCTCAGCACAATACTTCACTTACCTTGAAAGGATAATAATCAACTTCATGTTGAAAAACAAATGATCCAGGATTGCCAAAACTTCACTGCACAATAAAGGAACTTCAGGAGGCATCAGCATCCTTGACTTTAAGTTCTACTACAGAGCTACAGTCCTGAAAACAGCCTGGTATTGGCAGAAAAATAGACAAGTTGACCAATGGAATTGAATTGAATTTCCTGATGTTAACTCACATACCTACGAACACCTGATTTTTGAGAAAACAGCTAAAAGCATACAATGGGAGGAGGAAAGCATCTTTAACAAATGGTAGTGGCACAAGTGGATGATGATGTTTAGAAGAATCTAGATAGACCCATGTCTACTGCCATGCACAAAACTCAAGTCCAAATGGATCAAATACCTCAACATAATTCTAGCCACACTGAACCTCTTAGAAGAGAAAGTGGGAGGTACCTTTGAAAAATTGGTGCAGAAGACAATTTCCTGAACATAGCTCCAGTAGCACAGATACTGAGATTGACAATTAATAAATAGGCCTTCCTCAAACTGAGAAGCCTGTAAGGCAAAGTACACAGCTGACAAAAACAAAGGGCAACCCACAGACTGGGAAAATTTCTTCACCAACCCTACATCTGACAGAGGGCCGATCTCCAAAATACACAAAGAATTCAAGAAGCTAGTTACAAAAACACCAAATAATTCCATTAAAAATGGTGTAGAGAACTAAAGAGAGAATTCTCAATAGAGGAAATCAAAATTGCTGAAATACACTTAAGAAAGTGTTCAATATCCTTAGCTGTCAGGGAAATGCAAGTCAAAACAACTCTGAGAAACCATCTTACTCCTGATAAAATAGCTAAAATTGGAAACACCAATGACAACTTATGCTGGAGAGGATGATGGGTTTACAAATTCGTAAAGCCATTTTGGAGATCAGTATGGCAGTTCCTTGTTACAGGAGGTTGTTTCTTCCCAGCGGCTCCATCCCGCCTGCCGCCAGTCTGGGCTCACTGCCACGTGAGCCCCAAATAACATTCTGAGTCTCTGTATTTGATACAATCCTGTTGGCCAGTTACCATTATTGTTAATGGGCTAGCTCTGTCTTAATTATTAACCCATTTATACTTATCTAAGTATTTCAACGTGGTCGTCTTATCAGGGAGCCGCAGCAGACGTCCTGCTTCTTTACTGGGCTACATCTCAACTCTCCTTCCCACTCCCTCTTTCCTTCTCCTAGTCTCCTAGCCCTGCCTATCTATTTTTCTATTAGCCAACAGGTCTTTATTAACCAGTATGAGAAACATATATACAGAATAACATCTCCCATCAGTTCCTCAGGAAAATGGGAATCAGTCTAACATAGGACCTGGCAATCCCCCTCTTAGGCATATATCCATAGGATCTACATCCATTCAACAAAGACATGTGTTCATAGCAGCATTATTTGTAATAGCAAGAACCAAGAAGCAACCTAGTTGCCCCTCAATTAAAGAATGGATAAAGAAGATATGGCACATTTACACAATGGAATACTTCTCTGTGGGAATAATAACAATGGAATTATGAAATTCACAGGCAAATGATGGATATTGAAGAAACCATAATAAATGTGTTAACCCATTCACAAAAAGAGAAACATGGTATGTACTCACTCATATATGGATTTTAGACATAGAGCAATGGATCACCAGTCTATAATTCACACCACCAGATAAATTAGGATACAAGGAGGGTTGCAATAGATTCATACAAGAATTCTCACAGAAGATGAAAGGGACAAGATTTACTGAGTATATTGGGTGTAGGGGGGCAGTGAGTGGAGAGGGAGCTATGAGAAAGAGTAGAGGAGGAGGGGATTGCACGTGGGAATAGGAAGGTTGAGTCTGTGGGGAAGAGACAAGAAAGAGAGAGAGAGAGAGAGAGAGAGAGAGAGAGAGAGAGAGAGAGAGAGAGAGAGAGAGAGAGAGCATATAAGGGAGCCATTATAGGTTTGAAGAGCAAACTGACTAAACTGACTCTAAAGAAATGTCCAGAGACCTATATTTCTGACCCCACCTAACAATTTGAGCTACAGTGGAAAGGCTACCATAAATGCCCTTCTCTGATAATGAGATTGATAACTAACTTATCCACCTTCATTGAGCCCTCATCTAGTAGCTGTTGGAAACAAAAGCAGACACCCACAACTAAACACTGTTCCTTACTGGAATCCAGATGCATAGAGGGAGGACAAAAAAAGGCTACTATACCCCACAGAGACAGCTGACCTGAACAAGGAGGAGCTAATGGGCCCCCAGACTGATAACTGGGAATCCAACATTGGACCGAGTCAGAACCCCTGAATATGGGTCTCAGCTAGAAGGCCTGGGAAGTCTAATTGACCTCTGATAGTAGAACCAATAGCACAAAAAGACTTTTGGAGCACTTACCCCATGGAGGGATTCTCCCTTAACCTAGATGCATGAGGGAGGGCCTATTCCCTACTCCAAATGACTTGATAGATTTAGATGACCCTTCATGGAAGGTATCACCCTATATGTGGAGTGGGGAATGGGAGGGGAGAGTGGCCAGAGGGAATGGGAGGGTGGGAGAAAGGGAGAGTAGAGGGAGGGAGAGAGGGAGGGAGAGGGAACTGGGATCTATATGTAAAATAAGAAAAATAAAATAAAAGGAAAAAAAATGAATCCGATCATAAAAACAAAGTAAAAAATTAAAATGAGCAGATCTTTATCAAATATGCATATAATTATTTAAATACTTTAATACGGAAAAGCTCAAAAGTTTGAGTTATTTCGTCTCCAGTTCATAGACTTTGAATGCACTTGAGTATGACAAATGAGTTTGGAGTTTTAGTTTATTAATATTTTAACATTCATATAAACTGATTTTTTTTGTTATCCCACTTAGACTCCAAACTTATGGATAAATGGCATTTGAAACACTTTTCTGTGTAGTCTTTTAAAAACATGTGTTCACAAACCAGCAGAGGACCGACCCCCATTCGCTGAATGTGGTGTTATTTCTGAAGACTGGGCAGTTTATGGGGCCTCTGGTAGTGGATCAATATTTATCCCTAGTGTAAAAAATGGACTTTGGGAGCCCATTCCACTTAGAGATATACTCCCTTAGCCTAGACACATGGGAGAGGGTCGGGGCCCTGCTCCAAATTATATGACAGACTTTGAAGACTCCCCATGGGAGGCCTCATACTCCCTGGGGTGCAAAAAGAGAATGGGATGAGGCTTGGTGAGGGGAACAGGGGAGGACTGGAGGGTGCAGGAATTGGGATTGACACATAAAACAAGCTTGTTTGAAGTCTAAATAAAAATTATATATGAAAAATGAGGTCACATATCCTCTTGCCATAATATATATGAATGCTGATTTCTATACAGCCAGAATTGTCTTGATTTCATTATTTGGTCATCCTGTACACAACTTTATTATGGGTTAACATCTGCAAAATAAGAATGCATCTGCTTCCCATTGTATGCAAGGACACACTGCTAAGATTAAAACAGAGTATGTGTCATTTGAAAAGGTCTGTTTTAAAGAGTTAATAAAGCTATAAATTTTGGCATGTTTATACATAGTGCTAGATAAATGAATTGGCTTTTATAAATGAGCATATTTTAATTTTAATAACAGGAAAAAATGCCATTTACCATTTTCTCCAGATTAGCTCCATGGAAATCAAGTCAATGCCTCTTTTGACTAAAAGATAGAAAGCTAATACCATTCTATTTATTATATTGGCCGTGTGCTGCTAAAAATTCATGGGAATACCTATTTATTCAAAATATTCCTTTTAAATATTCATATTCTATATACACAAGTAGTTCTCAGTCTCACAGTAAAAGATTAGGAATAACTTGATAACTGAAAACAAACTCAATACATTAAAGATTTAAGATATATTAGATATATTTAAGATATATTAGACAATATCCATTTAATAATTTATGACACTTTAAAGAACATGAAAAAACACATGAGAAAGCCCAATGATTATATGCAAACAACATCTCATCTTAGAAAAACTTCTTTAATCCCCATAAGTGGCTGAATAAAAAAGGAACTAACTTAATATTTTGGAATGTTGAGCCTATGTCATATTTTTGGAATAGGTATTAACATGTTGAAAGATAGCACATGACATGAGAAGTGACTTCAGGAAAAACACATTCAATACATAGTTTGAATTATTATTTATAAATATTTGAATATATGTTGTTGTAGTTTTAGTATGACACAGCTCAGTGCTTTATTGATACAAAGTTTATGTTCATAATTGTATGCATGTCAGAATATATTCCTGCTGTGTAGTCTATATAATCATATTTTGAAATAACAAGGTTAAATTAAACATTGTGGCTCAGTTATGCAATTCCAGCACACCTAAGTTGCAAACACGAGAAGCAGAAGATTAAGGAGGGTCCCTATTGAAGTTCAGTGGATCACAAAGCAAAATCCAAACATAAAATTAAAAAAAAAATTAAAAAAACTAATAGAAAGCAAAAAGACATGAAAATGGTATAGAGATTTGGGAGGAGGAAGAAGGTGGTTCATGAAGGTGAAAGATGATAAATAAGAAAAAATGGGTGAAATATGTGGGTGTAGAATGTCTCTTATACATGCATGAAGTTGTCACCAATAAATTAATAAAAATGTAACCAATTAAAATGTTTTAGGTTATCCTCAGTTATACAGTGAATATAAAGTTATTCTTGGCTATTTGAAGTCTTCTCTCAAAATAAAACAAAACAAGTAATATTTTCATTCATTTCTTTAAATGCTCCTTCTATCTCTCCTACCCTCTCTTCTTCCTTTGTACTTTCTATTTTCCCTATAGGTAGGCATTTCTGTTGGTGCCATTTAATAGCTATGATAAAACACCA
This sequence comes from Cricetiscus sungorus, assembly GCA_030556225.1. Classification (NCBI taxonomy): domain Eukaryota; kingdom Metazoa; phylum Chordata; class Mammalia; order Rodentia; family Cricetidae; genus Cricetiscus; species Cricetiscus sungorus. Next base: position 43,874,254 of record JANBXA010000726.1, read on the forward strand.
CCGCCAAAGCAACTTATAATTCAAAGCATTTAATGTGAGTACTGGTTCACAGGGCCAGAGTCCGTGAAGACAGAGCCACGTAACATCTAACAGCAGACATCTTCTTCCACAAACATGAGGTCAAGAAAGAGACAGAGAGAATGATATACCTCCTATTTAGGAGACAGCCACATTTCCTAATCCTTCCAAGCAGTTCCACCAACTTGGTTATATTATAGAATACTTGTTTAAACTGTGAAGGTATGTCTTTGCCAATATACCTTCTGATTAGCTTAATGAAGAGCTGAATAACCAATAGCTTGGCAGAAAGAAGTTAGGTAGGACTTCCAGTGACAGAGGATTCTGGGAAGAGGATTATGCTGACTGCCAAACTAGGAGGAAAAAAGGAGTTGCAATGTGGAAGAGAAGTAATGCCAGGTGGCAGAATTAACATAAATGGGTTAATTTAAGTTATAAAGGCTAGCTGAGACAAGCCTGAGCTAAAATCTGAGCTTTTGTAATTAATATAAGTCACTGTGTTGCTATTTGGGAGGTGGTTGACAAGACAGAGAATGATTTGTTATATGGGACCAAGTATACAAATGTTTTAAGCCATATGGAAGGTATTTCCATTCAATTCACCACAGATATGTTTATCTTACAGTATGCTTGCTATAATAAAAAACATTACAATAATAGCAGAGAGAAATGTGGACATGCTTCTCTTCATTTACAGATTTTATAGCATGTTAGGATTGGCAAACAAGTAAGCATGATTACACAAGAAAGTATAAACTAGTAAGAAAAATCATTATGCTTTTCTTTTTCTCCTAATTACATACTGGAATTTAATCTCAGATATCAAATATGGCATTTTAATCCACACTGAATTATTACTGATCCCAGATGAGTTTATGGTTAGAATTCCATGTACTATAGAAGGCAGGAGGCTAATGTTAGGGCTCTTCTTAAATCTTACTACTATGATGTACCCTAAGCTATCCATACTGATTGATTTCTTCCAAATAACAGGCATCATTGCCTGATAGTAATGTTTATTCGGAAAAGTTCCTGACTTTCAGTATGTTCCCATTAAAAGCACATAGGATAATTTTTCATAATTTTTAAGTTAAATTTGTGCCGTCCCAATCCTTATCCCGTCCTCTTTCTGCTCTCCACGGAGGGTGAGGCCTTCCATGGGGATCTTCAAAGTCTGTCATATAATTTGGAGCAGATCCCAGCCACCCCCCATGTTTCTAGGTGGAGGGAATATCCCTCTATGTGGAAAGGGCTGAAGTTTTAACCATAATAATTATATTAGGTAATTCTTTGCAACATAAAACACCTTGATTTTATACTACATTCTGATATACTTAAGCATTTTAAATTCATTTGAGAACATGGGTGAAATTACAAGTACCTAAGTAATATTTGTGTGTGAGACCCACTAGGGGATATGCCTATGCAAATCCTAATGGTGCACTTTCTTTCATGTGGTAAACTCGTTGGGCTTCAAGAGCCTGTGGGTAGAATTTACATGCAAATATCACATGGAGAGAAAGCAATCTACTATTCCTTCTCATTGCATCTCACTTCACTTGCACCCTCCAAAGTACAAGTTAAAGGGGCAGATTTATAATCTCAAAGCAAGACATTCAATACTGAAAATCTAGGGTGGAGAAGCGCCAAAAGGTCTGCAATTATTCTTCTGCACACATGCTCATAAAGTTATTAGATATCCTTTTTGGGAAAAAATGTATGGCAAGGGTCACAGCATGTGGTTCACCTCCAGTCATGAAATTGATATAGGTTTTTTCAGCAAGTCATAGCAAGGGGCAATATGAGTCTACTTAGTACCACTTGGGTTTTTTTTTTTTTTCATGCACGCATTGCAGATCTTTTGCTTCATAAGGAACTGCATGACAGAATTGCAAATGTCTTCTAACAGAAAACTACAATAGTAACTCTAGATTTTAAACTCTTTATTATAATAAAAATCAATACTGTAAAAAAACCCTGCATAGAGCAGAACAAAGATGCATAGATAAGTATTAGTATACTCTGAGATCTCCTTTCTGCTCTTTGTCTATGAGTGATAACACACAAACACAGAATGATGTGTAGCTAAAGAAACTCAAGATGTGAGATAAAAATAAAGAAGCAACTCTCTATACAAAACTGCAAAGCAAATTGTAAATCAGAGCAAGTAAACTTGGAAAGCTTCCTAATTTGATATCACAACCCTAAACGTGAAAAGAGCTTTTAGGTTTCAATAAGATGCAAGACAACAGTTAACAAAAATTGGTAAAACCCAGAAAAGACAATGTAACAGTCAAAAATATTTAAATGGTTAACAATGAGTGCAGGGCAGTCTAGGTTACAGAGTGAGACATTTTTCTCAAATAACAATTAAATGGCTAATAAACTAATAAAAATAAAATGTAAGAAGCTCTGTGTCAGGGGCTGTAAAAGGTTTGACATGTAAACATGAGGACCTGAATTTGGTAACTATACCCACTAAAAGAGGGACATAGTGATGTGAATTTGTGATACCATGTCTGGACAGATGGATCCTGTGAAGCCAGTCTAGCTGAGTGAATGAGCTCCAGATTCACGGAAAAAGGAATGACATCAAAGGTGGCCCTCTGCTTTCTATACACATATGTCTATGTGAGCACATACATACAACACACACATTAACTAGCACATGCATAATTTAGAGGCTATTCCAATATTACATTTTAATAACATTTTAATATATCATATGACAAAGTATCTCAAGACAAAATATTTGCTCTGGCTAAGGTTGCAGAAGCATGGATGTTGATGTACATAATTTTTGAAACATAGTATTTTCTTTCTTGAGGAAGATGTTTATATGATCAAAAAAGCTTTTAACATGCAGATCAATTATGAAGAAATTATCCATGGTCCAAATGTTATTACAAGCATATTTTGTAATATTGCTTGTAAAATTAAAAAATGGCAAGAGATTACCCAGTAATTTTCATTAAGTAAACACTGTAAATCCATGCTAAAGAAAAACAAAATAACCATTAAGTGTGATACTGACAGAAACATTTAATAAAAATTAAATGAATGATCATAAGATCCTGAAACATGGCCTTGTTTGCTTTTAAAAGAATATGTACTTTATACACATCCACATGTATGCACACAAAAGAATCAAAAAAGAGAGTTTTGACACTTTCTTTTTTTCCCTGTTTTGATAATATTTTTAATTTAAATTTGCAACAAGTTTGTTTCACATATCAGTCCCAGTTCCCTCTCCCTCCCCTCATACCTGATCCCCCTTCCAACCACCATCTCATCCCCTTTTGCTCCCCAGAGAGGGTAAGGACTTCCATGGGGGATCTTCAAAGTCTGTCATATCATTTGGAGCAGGTCCTAGGTCTTCCCCCCCATGTGTCGAGGATGAGAGAGTATATCTCTATGTGCAACGTGCTTCCAAAGTCCATTTGTTTATGAAGTATTAATACTGATCTATGAATAGAGGCCCCATTGACTGCCTAGTCCTAACTAACATCATGTTCAGGGTGTCCTGGTTGATCCTATGCTCATTTATCCACTATCATATTGGGGTCCATATGGTCCCACTTGTTTAGGTCAGCTGTCTCTGTGGGTTTCTCTTGCCCAGTCTTGACCTATGTTCTCATCACTCACCCTCTCTCTGCAACTGGATTCCAGGAGGTGAGTTCAGTGTTTATGGGTGGGTGTCTGCTTCTGCTTCCATCAGCTACTAGATAAGGCTCTAGGATGCCATAAAAGGTAGTCATCAGTCTCATTATCAAGGAAGGGCATTTAGAGTAGCTCCTCCACTGTAGCTTAAATTGTTAGTTGGAATCATCCTTGTAGATCTCTAGATACTTTGCTAGTACCAGATTTCTCTGTAGACCTATAATGGCTCCCTTAATTATGGCATCTCATTTCTTGCTCTCCTCTATTCTTTCCCTGACTCAATTTTCCTGATCTCTCATGTCCTCCTCTCCCCTCCTTTTCTCCCTTTCTCTTTCTCCTAACTCTCTCTCCCCTCCCACCATGCTCCCAATTTGCTCCTAAGATCTTGTCCCTTTCCCATTCTCCAGGGGAACATATGTGTTTCACTTGGGGTCCTCCTTGTTTCCTAGCTTCTCTGGTGGTGTGGATTATAAGCTGGTAATCCTATGTTCATTTTCTAAAATCCACTTATAAGTGAGTACATACCATGTTTTCCTTTTTGTGACTGGGTTATCTCACTCAGGATGGTTTCTTCTAGATGGTTTCATCTGTTTGCCTGCAAATTTCAAGATTTTTGTTGTTGTTGTTGTTGTTGTTTTGTTTTTTCTGATGAATGATATTTTCAATTATAAAGAGTCACATAAAATATATTCATTGGTAAAAACCTAGATATGTTAATTAATCTGATTCATAATCTAAATTTAAAAACTCGTTTATTCTTTTATAAATAGCAAGGAAACTGAGTTTAGTTGATCCTAGTAAATACATGAGTGATAGCAAAAGGCTGTTGTAACTTTTATTTTTTTTTGTTTTTAGTTAAGTTCATTGTTTTTCATTTTGTGTTCAAACCACAGTTATCACTCCCACTCTACCCTTCCATCCTACATTGCTTTCCTCCCCAGCAGTAAGGGCTCCCATTGAGAGTTGACAAAACCTAGCACATTAAGTTGAAGCAGGACCAACCTACTCCCCTCTGCATTGATGCTGAGCATGACATCCCACCATGGGAAACAGCCTCTAGCAAGCTATCACCAGGGAAAGATAGTGGTCCTTTGGTCAGGGGCTCCTCAAATATTCCCAACTACACAATTGTCTTCCACATGCAGAGGGCCTAGTATCATTTCATGGAGCATCCATGACTATCACTCTATAGTTCATTAATTCCCATGAGATTGGTTCAGGTGTCTTAATAGATTTTTTTTCCCTTCATGACCTTGACCTCCCTTGCTCATGTATTTCATCCTGCCTTCCTTTAACAGGATTCCTGGAGCTTGGCCTGGGGCTTTGTTGTGGATCTCTGCATCTGGTTCCATTAATTACTGGATGAAGGCTGTGTGATGACAGTTGGAATATTCACCAGTCTGATTAGAGGGGAATGTCAGTTCAGACACTGTCTTCATTATTGCTAGGAGTCTTAGTAGGGTCATCCTTGTGGATTATTTGGAGTTTCGCTAGTGTCAGGTTTCTCAATAACCCCATAATGGCTCTCTGTATCAAGATATTTCTTTTATTGCTTTCCCAATCTGGAGCTCTCCTAATTTGAATGTGTTATTCCCTCATGTACTCATGCTTCATCTCCTCTCTTTTACACCAACAACCCCAGTTTACTCAGGAGATTTTATCTAAACCCCCTTTCCATGGAAATTCATGAGTCCCACTTAGGGTATTCCCTGTTATCTAGTTGTGAATTTTATTCTGATTATCACTTACTTTACATCAAGCATCTAATTATGAGTGAGTACATACCATATTTCTTTTTCTGAGACTGGGTTACCTTATTCAGGATGTTTTTTTTTTCCTAGTTCCATATATTTGCCTGCAAATTTCATGGTGTTATTTTTTTCTTTAACAGTTGAATAATAGTCCATTGTATAAACATACCAAATTTTCTTTATCCATTCTTTGGTTATGGGGAAATCTGTTTTCTTTTTTTTTCCAGGTTCTGCCTTTTACGAATAATGCTGCTATGAATATGGTTAAGCAAGTGTCCTTGTGGAATGATTGAGCATCCATTGGGTATATGCCCAAGAATGGTATCACTTGGCACTGAGATAGATTGCTTCCTAATTTTCTGTAAAACCACAATATTGATCTTCAAAGTGGTTGTACAAGTTTGCAATTCTAACAAAGATGTGGGATTTTTCCCTGTACACGACGTTCTGTCCAGGGATACAAGAAACATACCTAAACATAATAAAAACAATTTACAGCAAACTGACAGCCAACATCAAATTATATGGAGAGAAACTCAAAATGATTCCACTAAAATCAGAAACAAGACAAGACTATCCAATTTATCCATATCTCTTCAATATAGTAATCAAAGTACTATCTAGAGCAGTAAGTAAACAAAAGAAGATACAAATTGGAAAAGAAGAATTCAAACAATTGCTATTCAAAGATGATGTGAAAATATACATACGTGACCACAGAAATTCTGTCCTGGAACTCCCACAGCTAATAAACACATTCACTAAAGTAGAAGGATATAAGCTTAAGTAAAAAAAAAAAAATAGTAGCCTTCCAATATACAAATAATAAAGGGGCTGAGAAAGAAATCATAGCCCCAAACATCTTGTGGTAACTCTAGCCAAACAAATGAAAGAACTGCATGCCAAGGATTTCAAGTATTTAAAGAAAGAAATTGAAGAGAATATCAGAAAATGGAAAGATATCCCATGGTCTTGGAAAGTTGGGATCAATATGAAAAAAAATGGCAGTCTTCCAAAGCAATTTACAGATTCAATGAAGTTTCCATAAAAAAACCCAGCACAATTCTTCACAGAAATTAAAAAAATAGCCAACTTTGTAGGGCAAAACAAAAATTCCAGAAAAGGCAAAATAATCCTGTACTATAAAGGAACTTCTGGAGACATCACCATTCTTGTCTTCAAGTTCTACTATAGAGCCATACTGATGAAGAGAGCTTGATATTGGCATAAAAACAGCCATGTGGATCAATGGAATTAAATCAAAGACCTTGACATTAATCCACATACCTATGAACATTGATTTTTGACAAAGAAGCCAAAATGGTGCAATGGAAAAGGAAAGCTTTTACAACAAATGCTGTTGACATAACTGGATGTAAACATGTAGGAGATTGTAAATAGATCCATATCTATCCCCATGTACAAAACTCAAGTCCAAGTGGATCAAAAGACCTCAACTTAAATCTAGTTTCATTGAATCTGATAGAAGACAAAGTAAGAAGTAGCTTTGAGCCTACTGGTACAGAAGACCACTTTCTAAATATAATACCAGTAGCACAGACACTGAGAACAATAGGCAATAAATGGTACCTCCTGAAACAGAGAAGCATAGGACAATGTCAATAAGATAAAGAAACAGGATAAAGAAACAGCCTACAGAATTGGAAAAGACCTTCACAAACCCCACATATGAAAGAGGCCTGATCTCCAAATCACATAAAGAGCTCAAGAAACAATACATCAAAATAAAAGATAATACAAATTAAATATGGGGTAAAGAGGTAAACAGAGAATTATCAACAGAAAAGTCTCAAATGGCCAAAAGACATTTAAACAATTGTTTAACATCCTTAATTATGGAGGAAATGCAAATCAAAATGACTCTGAGATACCATGTTAAACCTGATAGAATAGATAATACCAAAATTACTGAGGACAGTTACAACATATCTTAAATAATAAGAGTATTTATTTTCTGTAGAATTCATCTAAGATAGGTTTCTGAGTGCTGGTTTGTATCAGTAACTCAGAAAAGGATAACAGTTGTGCAAAGTTCATTATTGTAACACTTCAGTAGAAGTAAAATTTTTTGCAAAGTATAAATAATAAAGGTTAATCTGTAGCTGACATGGTTGTATTATGTTGTAACAATAGCCAAAGAAAGTCAGTTGGGAGGGTGAGGGAGAGCAAAGAAAGAGATATTTTAATAGAGGTAGCTATTATGGGGTTAGGTAGAAACTTTGTGCTACAGAAATTCTCAGAAAGCCACAAGGATGACCTTTGCAAAATCTCCTAGCAATAGGGGAGAAGCTGTCAAAAGGATTATTGACTACCCTAATTGTTATCATAGCACCTACATCCAGGAACTAATGGAAACAGATGCAGTGACCCATAGCCAAGCACTGGGTTGAGCACCTAGAGTTCAGTAGAAGAGAAGAAGGAGATCATATGACTAAGCAGGGTCAAGACCAAGAAAGGTAAATCCACAGAGACAGTTAAACCAAGCTAAAAGTAGCTCAGTCACTATGAACTAACAACTGGGGTCTTGCATGGTAATGACCTCTGAATGTGGGTGTCAGGTTTGTGACTTGATCTTTTGGGGGTGCTGATAGTGGCATCAGAACTGATCCCAGGAGCATGAATGGCTTCTAGGAGCCAACTCCCTATGGTGGGATACCTTGCTCAACCTTGGCCCTACCTGAGCATACTATGCCACGGTTTGTTGACTCCCCAAAGAAGGACTTACATGCTCTGAGGAGTGGATGGGTAGTGGAAAAAAATGGTAGGAGGAGGTGTTGGAGAATGGGAGAGAAGAATGAATTGCAGTTGGTTTATAAAATAAAAAAAAAAATAGCTTTAAAAATGTAGCAAAAAGAAATAGTTTCCATTTGGGTCTTTATTGTGAAATGTACAGATTCCAGATTACAACAGTATCTTCAGTTGATTAGTGATAAATACAATTTTGTTAGGAGTAGGTTTTTCGTGCAGGTCAGTCTCACCACCAAGCCAGCCCCAAATAACACACAGAGACTCTATATTTGATATAATTCTGCTAGCCAGTTACTAGTTTCTTATTGACTAGCTCTGTCTTAATTATTAACTCATTTCTATTAAACTAAGTACTTCCTCGTGGTCTCATCTTTCTCCGTCCTCCATCTTGGATCTCCTCTCTACTACTTCCTCGAATGCTCCTTTTCTCATTGTTCCGCCTATCTTGCTTCCTTATTGGCCAAGAGTGCTTTATTCATTAACTAATAAGAGAAAAATATTTACAGAATGACATCTCCAATCATCTCCTCTTTTCTAAAATAAAAAGAAGGGTTTTAAACTTAACATAGCAAAATATATAACAAAACAGTTATCAAATAAGAATCGCAGTTAACAATATTAAGTCCATTAGTATTTAGTAAGTTTTAAAGAAAATATTCTATCATCTATACTATCTTTGTGTAACATATCTTTAATCTTAACTAAGAAAAACTATAACTGTAACTATATCCAACTCCATCAAAGACCACAGAAGGATAATATATAAACTCTAGAAATGACAATGACAACTCTCTGCCTGGACAGTCACCCAAAGTTCTTCTGTAATGTTCCATCTTCAGCCCATAGGCCATAGTGTATCTGGTAGACTCCTCAACAAAGCAGGCAACTAAACTGTCCACCTGTATTGGCAGTTTGTCAGTCACTTTTCTCTGTGTCCAGCAGACTGTCTGGCAGAATCTTCCATGAAGCAGAAACCCTATAGCACTGTCCATCTTGTATCAGCAGTCATTTTTCCTGTGTGTCCTGCATGTCCAGTTTATACAGCATAAGTCAAAAAGTCCAGGCAAAAGCAGTATCTTGCCAAAATGGCTCTTTTGTTATATTGGGAGTAAACTCCACAAGACGTTTTTTCAATGTCCATCTTTCTTTTTGAGGTAGGTGTTTTTGCCAGGAGCAGTTATGTCTCACTGTCAAGAAAAACCCAAACCATTTTAAATGCCATATTCCATAGGTCTTTGAGAGTTTTGAAGAATGTCTATTTATCTCAAATGCATCGCTGTATATCTAGAAATCTTAACTAACATAACTATAAGTTTTGACTATCATAAGTAACTATATTCTGTTTATACATTATTTTTCTAAATAAGCTATATTAACACATTACCTAAACAAGTGGAGTAATATATATATATATATATATATATATATATATCATAAAATTGACCTTAAATTTGTATCAATAAACGAAAATCCCTTTTTCCCTTTAAAAAGAGATTGATCACTAACCATTTATAACCAAGTCCATTTAAATTAAAACGAACATTTATAAACAATATTTGGGAATTTGGTCGTTGTTCTTTCCAAACTGCTTCCTGCTGGTAGGGGTCCTGTCATGGGGATCCTAAGAAGTTGAAGAAATCCTGGCTGTGGTCTGCAAGGCTGGCTTGTCCCAACTGTTTTGAATATTGGATCACCTGGGACACTGTTTCAGGGGGTCTTGCTTGATCAAACCATGTTAGTCTGGAAGGACATTTTCTGTGGAAACAAAAATAGAAATCCTTTTCCCCAGTAACCTGTCCTTAGAATTAACTTTTTCAGTCAAAGCACTTGTAAAATATATAAATTGAATTAATCCAGCAGCATTTCTTTTATCAGTTGTTATTTCCTCAGCAGTCAAACAATTTAAAGACAACAGAACAGCATATAATATCCAAAGTTTCTCTGTGCTTTCCATCTTTACATGGCTTTTTTATTACTCTATTTCTTCTACTTCTATTTTTACATATTTTGAGACAGTATTTCTCTGTGTAACTTTTATCTGTCCTGGATTTCACTCTGCATACCAGGTTTACTTTGAAATCACAGAGATATGCTTGCCTCTGCCTCCTGAGTGCTGGAATTTTAGGCGTTGTACCACCACACCCAGCTGCTCTATTTCAATTATCCTTTTTTTAAAATAAAAAGAAAATTTATCCTATTTCTTTTTCTCTCCCAAGTCTGTGTATATTTTAAAACACACTATAAACTTTAGAGGTTTATTTTAATCTGAATCTGTCTTTACTGCTAGTCTTTATCTTTTTGTGGCCACAAGTCTTTTATCTTGTAAACAAAAACATTGCTGAAATAAAAGCCACAGTTGTTTCAGCAGTGGTTTATCCAAGACGGTGGCAGGTAATTTTACCACCAGCAATGAGAGCTGTGCTCACTGACTTGGTCTATGCTGCCGTCCAGCAGCATGTTACCAGATTAGAGATGTGGTCACTGCCATTGCCTGCTCTCAAACACACCAATAAATTGTTATCAATGCTTCTTAAAAGCAGTGTAGCTTTTTGCTGCTTATGATGAGTCAGGAAACTTTCCTTAAAGGAGCCACACAAATATCTGCTTGTCTCTAGCAAATCAGAGTTCAACTGAGAAAAATGCTGTTACCAAGAAGCCTTGCTTGTCTCTGTCCTTTTGTTCCAAAAAGCCTTTTTTAAAATTTTTGTTACATTTTAAGTGGAAGTTTTTATTAGCCACATTGGCCCCATATGTTAGGAGTAGTTTTCCCGCTAGTCTGTCCCACTGCCATGCCATCCCCAAATAACACATAGAGACTCTGTATTGATATAATTCTGGCCAGTTACTAGTTTCTTATTGGCTAGCTCTGCCACTCTGTCTTAATTATTAAACCATTTCTATTGATCTAAGTAGTTCCTTGTGGTCTCATCTTACTGGAGAGAGCGGCTGGCATCCTTCTCTCTCTGTCCTCCATCTTGGAACTCTGCCCTCCTATTTCCTTTTCTCGTAGTCCTGCGTATCTTGCTTTCCTATTGGCCAACAGTGCTTTACTCATTAACTAATAAGAGAAACATATTTAAATGTTTGGAGAATGACATCTCCCATGACATTTTTCTCATGATCTACCATTGAAACAACTCGAAACACCCACAATGTATTGAAGATAAGTGATAGGATGATGGAGATAGTGAAAAAAGAAAGGAAAAAAATCACTTTCTTAAAGAGGTATTTCATTCATACACATTATTCTTTTTAAAAACGTTTCTGCTTAAAAGTTCTAGTTTAAAGTTTCACAATGCATGGCTTCCTTATAGAGACACCCTTATAATTAAACACATTCAACAGCTACCTAAAAAGTTATATAATAACACAGATGAAAAACCTTTTCAACTAGAAGCCTCTCATTCTGGCTGGTCTGAAATATTGTTTTCAAATATCTGTAACACAGATTATAAAGATTTGTCTTTTTCATGCATTTATTTCTTCATGTGTGTGTGCATGTATGAGAGAGGAGAGAATAAAAAGAGAAAGAAAAAAAGAGGGAGAGACAGAGAATGTGTATGGGCATATGGGCATACTCATATCACAGTGTGTGTGGAGGTCAGAAGACAACCTGTAGACATTGTTCTCTTGTTCCACAATATGGGTTTAAGGGATTTAATTTGAGATATCAGGCTTGGTGGCAGAGAACTTTATCCACTGAACTATATATTCTGACAAAATACATATTTAAGTACAAAATTTTATTTTAGTGAGTGTGTATGTAAATGATGTATGTGTGTGTGTGATAAATATGTTCAAGTGTGTGTGCAGATACCCACATATGTACCTTTAAATAGGCCATAGGAGGGCATCATATGTCCTCTTTTAATTCTTGCCACCTGATTCCCTGAAGACAGTATTTCTTACTGAATCTCAGACTAGTAGGTACTCTGGATTTGAATTCTTGTCCCCATGTTTGTAATGAGAACAAGCTTGGGAAGCTTCTAGCCCTCTCAAGAACACGAACAAGATCAATAACAACTTTAGTTCCCATAAGTTTGTCTGAGCAACTCAGCTTGCTGTTCTCATATAATGAGAAAACTTAATGGTGAAAAGGGGCACAAATAAGAAACTTCAAGCAGCCCGCCCTAAAGGGATTGGATAGGCATCAAACCTGAAAACCATTCAATTTGTGTGTGTGTGTGGGGGGGAACTATGCAAGCAGGAGAGGAAGACATGACCTACAGATTAGTGAAAGCATGAACATAGTACCATCATAATCAACTAAAAGATGCTGTTAAGGTTCTTGATTCACAAAATAAGGAACAAGAGCTAAATCTATAATTATTTACTTCTGGTTACAAAATGTCATGATGCTAATCTGAATGTGCCAAAAATTGTCTTAGAGTAATGTGTAAAGAGTATGCACCAATCCCCCTGTGTTTGATTTGGTTCACACACTCTTTCCCATCTGTCCTTTCTTTTGGACCACCTTCATTAGATTGTGAAGTTCACACATTCTTTTTCACATTTGCATTTTATCTAAAGGTAGGAAAACATAGGCAAAAAAGGCAACATTCTTTTTAAAGGTTTTGATGGGGTAAGTTAAGGTCACTGTTCTCAGCATTAACTCCGAATGTCCTTGTTTTTGTGTTAAGTCAGACCCTTAATATACAATTTAAATGCAGCTTTGACTGACTAGGAAATGTTATTTAAACTCCCCAGAAGACACAGATCAAAGGACAGTAAAAATGTATCCCATATTTGATTTAATGATGCTTTGAATTAAAGTAAACGGAACATATGTCAAAAACCTTGATCCATTGATTATTCAAGTTCAGTTTAAGGCTAGCGTGCTAAAGCTTCATATGAGTCTATTGCCTAATATATAATGCATAGCAGACACTACCTGTTAGTAATAAATACCAACGACTTCAAAGGCATTATAGGTTTCTAAGCCTCAGTGTGATTATAGCTTTAATGTGATGTTTTTCTTTTCTGAAATGGAAGACCCTATCATCTCCCCAGCCGTGAAGAACTTTAACAAGAGATACACCATTGTTTGTGTCTAGTAAGGACTAGAATTTCTTTGTCAGTCTCTTAGATTATATTGTTTCCTTCACTATTCTTCACTGAGCAGGAGTTCATGGCTACCATGATGTTAACTCCCCTTCCATTATCACTATTTTTTTACACTATTAGCATTTAGTTTATCCAACCCAGAGTCTTTTGCTTTACCTTTTTGCACCCTTCTTGAATATCCCTTACATGTTTTTGTAGGAGCAATTCACATCTCTTACTGGACATCACACTTGCCTTTGCACCAAACATCTTTCACTATTTTTCTGCTTAATAATAACATCTTCTCTCCCAATCTCTCAGGCTTGAGCACTTCAGTCACTCAAGCCTACTTTCTCTCCCTGGTCCTTCACACACAATCAATTTCTAAGAGCACTTGGTCTTACTTGCTAAGTGTCTTTTGCATCTGTACCCTCCATTCTGTTTCCACAGCCAACACTCTGGTTAATGCTATCACTACCTTTCATCTTAGACTATTTTAATAGCTTTCTAATTGCTCTCTCACCATTTATCCCTCTTTACTCCACTGCATGCTATATTCCTGACATGCTATGTACCCCTCTTAAGATAATTCCCATCAAGTTCTCACCATGATCAAAAATTTTTAGCACCTGCCCATTGCCAGCCAGTCAAATATTAAGTACAGCCTACCCTTCAATTCTCCTATAATTCAAAACCATATCTTCACTTCTGTGAATCATGTCTATGACTTGGATGAAACTTTAGGTAAATGACCTATGCCATAGTTGTCTACTAGACCACTCTTCTGTCTTCTCCATGCAACAATACTAGCAATTTCTCAAGGTTTTTCTCAAATTTACTTTACATGAAATTTCTTATACCTCCCCAGTATAGCCATTTTGATATTCTAAGGTTGTTATTCTGAAAGGATACCTTGGGAAGCACTGTGGAAAAAAGTTAGATCAAATCTTCAGGCCAAAAGACAACAAACTGAAGCTCAAGACATGTTTTCTTCAAATGCCACATGGAAAATAGACTGTGAGGATAAATATTAAAAGTTAAATAAGAAGACCAGCTGGATTCAGTAACATCAGGAATGGTCAACACCCATCAAGCATTGTGCTTATTTGTTTCTGATGGCTGCAGTAGATCCAAGATAATATTTTATCCAGACCAGTCTAAATTGGCCTTTACTTTGAGCTGTGTGCTTTCTAATCATTTAACGTTGTACCCAAATTGCATTTGGGTTTTAGTTAATAGAATACTTTTCTGTTCATTGCACTATGAATCATTTGTGTATTTATCTTACTTTACCTTCTTGACATGTAAGATCCTTTAGAGAAACACTGTCCCAATAGCTATATAGGTCAAAATCACTATGCAAGTGGAAAGAGGAGGAAACAACCTAGAAAAAAGGGTGTGGCTGAAAGAGGGACCTTAGGCTATGAAATTATATTTGCATAATACACTATTTCATTTATATCAATTCACTAACCTGTATATCCAGAGGTCAAGAAAGGGAACCAAGTAAATTTCTTTGAATTATATAATACTCTTTATAACTTTGTATAGTTTGTTCTTACTATATACATAGAGAGAATCAGATAGTTTTCAGATGCTTCATAACAAGGATTAACTCAGACTCTCACTCTTCCCTCCTTCTTTACTTCCTTGATGCCTTCCTGGGTCCCCTTCCTGTTGAAACAAGTGATTTGAGGTTATGGGAACAGCTGTGCTACACTGTTTTAAAGATTAGATAAAACTGAATTGGTATCTATCTGTATACCTGTCAACAAATGAAGCAAACAGTTTACTATTCTTTCTACCTAGAGATCTTTAATACTATTTATGTTTAATATGTAGAATAGAGGAGTAAGAGCCTTTCAAGACCAACAAGGTACTCATCTAATAATTTTGCTCATGTTTCCATTTTGTAGCATATGAATCCCAACACCAGTCTGAAACTGTAAAATGTCATGGGACTGATTGAAACCAAAAGAATATTCAAACTGGGAACAGACACTGAGTCTTTAGTATGCTTTATTGGATTTTGAAATTTCACCAATGTAATTATGAATTACTCTTTGTTCTTGAACAAAGGAAGAACCATTTTGCAATGAGATGCTACAAATATGCATTTCATTTATGCTAATATTTCCAGAAAACCTCAGTGCTAGCTATTTATGATTCTGGAAATGTAGATGGATATTGTTTTCTATCACAGAACCAGTTGCAAAACTACAGAATTTTACCATCCTAATGGGGCTTATCTCAATAAAGATTTTCAGAAATAATTTTGCTGTCATTTGGTTATACTATTATATTCTCCTCAAATTTTGGCACTAAAATGAATGTTTTATTTTTACTCATTTACTTTTGTATGAAAGATGAAATCCAGAATGTGTTTTCTACCAAAGTGGTGATTGTCTAACATTTTTTTAGCAGATTTTTCTCCACTTTCCTTGATGCCTGGGGTAAATTTAAATAGATGATAACTGAACACTGCTATGCAATAAAAACCACTTCTTCTATAATCGTAACTATCTGTCTTCAACTCCATTAAAGACAAAAGAAGGATAGTATATAAACTATAGAAATGACAAAGATAACTCACTGCCTGGACTGTCACCTGAGTTTCTTCTGTAATGTTCCATCTTCAGCCTATAGTCCATAGTGTGTCTGGCAGACTCCTCAGCAAAGCAGGAAACTTTAAACTGTCCACCTCTATTGGCAATTTGTCAGTCAATTTTCTCTGTTTCCTGCAGAATGTCTGGCAGATGCTTTCATGAAGCAGGAACCCTAGAGTAATGTCCATCTTGTTTTAGCTGTCACTTTTCTGTGGGTTCTGCATGTCCAGTTCATACAGTATAAAGTGAAACTGTACAGACAAGAGCAAATTCTTGCTCAAAAGTCTAGTCTTGCCATAGTGAAAGCAAACTCGATAACGAGTTTGTTTGATGTTCATCTTCCTTTATTACACAGGTGGCATTGCTAGGAGCAGTTGTGCCTTACTGCTATTTGTAATAGCAAGAACCTAGAAGCAACCTAGATGCCCCTCTACTGAAGAATGGATAAAGAAGATGTGGCACATCTAAAGAATGGAATACTACTTTGCAGAAACAAAAATAACAGAATCTTGAAATTCACAGTCAAGTGGATGGCACTTGAAGAAACCATCCTGAGTGAGGTAACCTAGTCACCAAAAGAGGAACATGGTATGTACTCACTCATATATGGATTTTAGAAGTAGAGCAAAGGACCACCAGCCTATAATACACACCACCAGACGAACTGGGATACATGGTGTATTCTAAGAGATTCATGTATGGTCCCTCACAAAAGGGGGAAGGGACAAGTCCACCAGAGCACATGGGAAATGGGGGGAGTGAATGGAGAGAGAACTAGGAGAAAGAGAAGGGGAGGAGAGGAAAACACATGTGACTAGATAGGTTGAGTCAGGGTGAGAGGGGGGCATAAAAGAAGGAGCCATTACTGGTTTGAAGAGAAAACTGAACCTAAAGAAAGGTCTAGAGAACTGCAAGACAAACTCCAACTAATAATTCGAGCAACCATGGAAAGGCTACCATAAATGCCCTTCCATGATAGTGAGATCATCAACTAAATTATCCACCATCATGGAGTCCTCATCTAGTGCCTGTAGGAAACAGAAGCAAACACCCATAACCAAACATTGAGTCGAACTAGAATCCAGATGCAGAGAGAGGGGACAAGACCAGGTTGCAGAAACTCACAAAGACAGCTCACCTGAACAAAGAGGAGCTTGGGATCACCAGACTGAAGACTAAGAACACAGCATGGAACTGACTTAGACTCCCTGAATATGGGTCTCAGCTAGAAGGACTGAGCAGACTGGTGGACCTCAGTTAGTAGAAACAGGATCTATTCCTGGTGCACAAAAGGACCTTGCAGACACATCTCCCATGGAGGGATACCCCCTTAACCTAGAGACAGGAGAGAAGTCCTAGTCCCTACTTCAAATGACTTGACAGATTTATATGACCCAACGTGGATAGCATAGCCCTACAAGTGGAATGGGGGTGGGGGGACGGAGGAGAGGGTGGCCAGGGTGCATGTCACAGGGGAAAGAGAGAGGGAGGGATGGAGGGTTGGAGGGAGGAAGAGGAAATTGGTATTCTCATGTAAAAATTTTTAATTATATTATTAATAAAAAAGAAGGAAAATGCTGCTGGATTAATTATATATAATTGTTATTAATTATATATATAAATTAATAAACATCATATATATATATACATATATATATGTTTAAAATGCTTTGACTTCAAAATTTAAGCCTAAGGACTAGTTACTGGGGAAAAGGATATCTAATTTTGTTTCCACAGAAAATGAAAAGCTGTGTATACCTTCCAGACTAATGTGGTTTGATTGAGCAAGACCCCCAGAAGCAACATCAATGGGAAAATGCAGACTTGCAGACCACTACAGCCAGGATTTCTGTGTATTTTAGGATCCCCTCATGACAGCACCTCCTAAAAGCAGAAAGCAGTTTGGAAAGAACAACACCCACATTCCCAAATATTGTTTATAAATGTTTGTTTTCATTTAAAAAAAGGAAGGTGGCATGTATAATTATGTCCAGCATAAAATAAATAAATGTTTAAAAAAAAACCCTAAACCATTTTCAATGCCATATTCTGTAGGTCTTTGAAAGGTATAAGGAATCCGATCCAATTGAAAGATATCTCTACACATCTAGAAAACCTAACCAACCTAACTATAAGGTTTGACTATCATATGTAACTACCCATAATCTGTACTGAATTATATTACATTTATAAATGATCTATATAAACACAATATCAAAACAAGAGGAGAAATATACATATCATAAAATGAACCTTAGAGTTGTATTAATAAATGAAAATCCATTCCCAAACAAATTATTCATTTCTATACCATACTCCCCCTTTTATCTATAAAAAGAGCTTGGTTGTAATCATCAACCATTTATAACCAACCCCATTAAATGAATACAATCAAGTATATTTTGCATATAGGGCTGCATATAGTCCCATGTCTATCTCCATGCACAAAACTCAAGTCCAAATGGATCAAAGACCTCAAGATAAATCCAGGCACACTGAACCTCTTAGGAGAGAAAGTGGGAGGTACCCTTGAACAAATTGGTAAGGAGACCACTTCCTGAACATAACTACAGTAGCACAGAAAATGAGATGGACAATTAATAAATGGGACTTCCTGAAACTGAGAAGCTACTGTAAGGCAAAGGACAAAGTTGACAAGACCAAAGGGCAGCTCAGAGACTGGAGAAAAATCTTCACCAACCCTACAATGAGAGACGGCTGATTTCCAAAATATACATAGAACTCAAGAAACTAGTCACCAAAACACCAAATAACCCTATTTAAAAATGGGGTACAGAACTGAAGAGAGCATTCTCAATTAAGGAAATCAGCAAGGCTGAAAGACACTTTAGAAAGTGCTCAATAATCTTAACTTTCAGGGAAATCCAAATCAAAACATGTCTGAGATACCATCTTACTCCTGCCAGAATGGCTAAAATAAGAAACACCAATGACAACTAATTCTGCATAGGATCAGAGAAAGAGGAACACTCCTCCACTGCTGGTGAGAATGCAAACATGTACAATCATTTTGGAGATTAAGATGGCAGTTCCTCAGGAAAATGGAAATCAGTCTACCACAGGACCTGACATTCCCACTCTTAGACATATACCCAAATGATCCACATCCATGCAACAAAGACATGTGCTCAACAGTGTTCACAGCAGCATTATTTGTAATAGCAAGAACCTGGAAGTAACCTAAATGTCCTTCAAATGAAGAGCTGATAAAGAAGGTGTGGCACATCTACACAATGGAACACTACTCTGCAGAAAAAAATAATGGAATCTTGAAATTCACAGACAAATGGATGAATCATGATGAAACCATCCTTAATGAGGTAATCCTGTCTCAAAAAGAGGAACATGGTATGTACTCACTCATATATGAAATTTAGACATAGAGCAAAGGATACCAGCCTATAATTCACACTGCCATAGAAACTATGTTACAAGGAGGAATCTAAGAGACTCATTCATAGCCTTTCACAGAAGAGAAAAGAAACAAGATCTCCTGAGCATATTGGGAGTGGGGGGCAGTGAATGGAGAGGAAGCTAGTAGAAGGAATAGAGGAGAGGAAAACTTGTGGAACTAGGAAAATTGAGTCAGGAGAGGAACAGATGAGAGAAAAAGAGAAAGAGATGGAGAGAGAGACCATAAAAGATGGAGCAATTATAGGTTTGAAGAGATAACTGACTCTAGAGAAATATCCAGAGAACTACAAGACTGACCCCAACTAACAATTTGAGCATCAGTGGAAAGGTAACATAAATACCCTTCCCTGATAATGAGATTGATGACTAACTTACCCACCATCATTGAGCCCTCATAATAGATGATGAAAACAGAAGCAGACACTCATAGGTAATCTCTGAACTGAATTGGAATCCAGATGCAGAGAGGCAGGACAAGACCAGGCTACAGAAACCCACAGAGACAGCTGACCGAACAAGGAGGAGCTAATGGGCCCCTCGAATGATAGCTGGTAATCCAGCATTGGACTGCCTCAGAACCCCTGAACATGGGTCTCAGAAGGCCTGGGCAGTCTGAGTGACCTCTGACATTGAACGAGGATGGATCCCTGGTGCAAAAAAAAGGACTTTGGGAACATGTTCCCCATGTAGGGATACTCCCTTAACCTAGAGGCAGGAGGGAGAGCCTAGTCCCTACTCCAAAGACTTGACAGATTTAGATGACCTCTCCAGCAAGACATCACCATATATGGATGGGAAGGTGGTTCATGGCATAGGTGGGTGCAAGAGAGGGAGGGAGGAATGAAGGAAGGGAGAGGAAACTGGAGTCGATATGTAAAATAAAAAAATAAATATATATTAATAAAAAAATTACCCAGAGCTGACTTGACTTTGGGGAAGAAAACTGTAGGTGGCAGGTAGTCAGTGTGACAATGATTGATGGATGGCAAATAAGAAAGCAAGATAAACCAAAGTAGGAGACAAGGAAGAGTCTAGGAGATGTAGTAGGAGATTCAAGATGTAAGGATCAGAGGAAGAAGTCTGGATCATCTCTCCAGTATAAAGACCATCTGGAAATACTTACATTGATAGAAAATGGGTCAATATTTAAGACAGAGCTAGATAATAAGAAACACTAGTAATTGGCCAATAGCTCTCTATATAAAAAAGTAATCTGAGAGTCAATCTCCTTTATAATTATAATTGGCAGACAGATGGCTATCACTATAGTGATAATTGAAAATATCCTAAACAATATAATAAGATGAGTAAAGGAAATCAAGGGATAGTATGAAAGGATACTAAAATTTGATTATTTACAAATTATATGATTATTTGCCAATAATACCCCAAAACTTTTCTTCAGTAGTATAGATTTTCTTTTGTAAGTGTATATTTCTTAAGGAGTGAAGTCAATAACAGAACTGTCTTTGAGGCTCATATCATTTATTTAATATCTCAACCATGAGCTCTTTTCACTCTGCTGTTCTGTATCTTGACCCTTCTCTGGGGTGTTGTATTTTAATGATAAAATGATGCCTTTAAATTTTGTTTAATTTTGAATTATATAAATATATATATACATATGTATCTATGTGAGTTTGTCCACATGTGAGTGCAGGTACCCTCAGAGTCCAAAAGAGTGTGTGGGATTACCTGGAGCTAGAGTTACAGGTGGTTGCAAAACACATCACATGGGTTCTGGGAAACAAACTTTTAGTAACTGAGCCCTCTCTCAAGCTCCCATATTGAAGCACTTTAAGACTACATTTTTCTTTTTCACTACTTCTTCTTTTTTTTTTTTTTTGGTTTTTGAGACAGTGTTTCTCTGTATTGGTTTGGAGATTGTTCTGGAACTAGCTCTATAGAACAGACCGGACTCAAACTTAAAGACATCTGCCTGCCTATGTCTCTGAAGTGCTGTGATTAAAGGGCTGAACCACCAACACCCTGACTTCCTTTTCACTTTTTAACAAGGACTGTAAATATCCTTGATGCAAATCAGATTATTTTCTAATGAAATGAGATATTGTGTGTGTGATGCTGAACAACTGATTAAAAATGGGAATGAAACAATGGAAATTATATGCCCAATACCATCAAATATAATTTTGACATTTACATATTTCTTCTTGGCCAGGATAAAATTCTCTTTGAAGCTCCCTTCAACATACCAAGATACATGCTGCTAAGCAGAGCAAAGAGTCAGATAAACATGTGGGAATTCTTCTTTCTTTTGTTTTATTTTTTCTTCTTTAACATATCGTTCCCAGTTCCCTCTACCTTCTCTCCATCTTTCTATCCCTGTCTCCCATGACACTGACCATGCTCCCATCTCATTCCACTCCACAAAATAGGGAGGGTGATAACTTACAGGAGGGGTCAAGAAAATATGTCAAGTCATTTGGAATAGAAAATAGTCCCTCCCTTCGGCCTCTAGGTTAAGGCAGTATACCCCCATGGGGAATGTACACCCAAAATACTTTTGTGCAACAGGATCACATGGTGGATTCACTGTCAGCGGTCCCTTAGACTACACTGGCTTTCTAACTGAGACCCATGTTCAGGAGGTTTGAGTAGGTACAATGCTGGTTTCCCAGCTGTGAGTCTGGGGGCCCATTGGCTCTACCTTGTTCAGGTCAGCTATCTCAGTGGTATTCTGTAGCCTGGTTGTGTTCTCCCTCTATGCATCTGGATTCCAGTTCAGCTCAGAGATTAACTGAGGGTATCTGCTTCTGTTTCCAGAAGCAAATAGATGAGGACTCTTGATGGTGAATGTTAGTTATCAATCTCATTATCAGAAAAGGACATTTATTGTAGCCTTCCATTGTTGCTCAAATTGTTATCTGGGGTCAGGCTTGTAGGTATCTGGACATTTCTCTAGAGTCACTTATCTCTTCAAACCTATAAAGGTTCCCTCTTTTATGTTATCTCTCTATCTTTTTCTATTTTTCTCTTTTCTATTTCTCCCCTGATCAATCTTCCTGGTCCCACATGGTTTCCTCTCATCCCCTTCTCTTTGTCCTAGCTCATTCTCCATTCACTGGCCCCGACTCCCAATATGCTCAGGACGTCTTATTCCTTTCCCCTTCATTGAGGGTGCATGTGTGAATCCCTTAGGTTCCTCATTATAACCTAGTTTTTATGGTGGTGTGAATTATAGGCTGGTGATCCTTTGCTCTTTGTCTAAGATCCATATATGAGTGAGTACATACCATGTTCCTTTTTTTGTGACTGGGTTACCTCACTCAGGATGGTTTCTTCAAGTTCTGTCCACTTGTCTGCTAATTTCAAGATTACATTATTTTTTGTTTTCCCCCCACAGAGTAGTATTCCATTGCATAAATGTGCCACACTTTCTTTATCCACTCTTCAGTTGAGAGGCAATTACATTGCTTCCTGGTTCTTGCTATTACAAATATTGCTGCTATGAACATAGCTGAACACATGTGTTTGTTGCATGAATGTAGATCATTTGGGTATATGCCTAAGAGTGGGATTGCCAGGTACTGTGGTAGACTGATTTTTATTTTCCTGAGGAACCACCACACTGATCTTCAATATGGCTGTACAAGGTTGCACTCTGATCAGCAGTGGAGGAGTATTCCCCTTTCTCCAGAATAAGTTGTCATTGGTGTTTCTAATTTTAGCCATTATGGCATTAGTAAGATGGTATCTCAGAGTTGTTTTGATTTAAATTTCCCTGATAGCTAAGGGTGTTGAGCACTTTCTAAAGTGACTTTCAGCCTTGCAGATTTCCTCTATTGAGTATTCTCTCTTCAGTTCTATGCCCCATTTTTAATAGTATTATTTGGTTTTTTGGTGAATAGTTTCTTAAGATATTTTTGTATATTTTGGAGACCAGCCTTCTGTCAGATATAGGGTTAATGAAGATCTTTTCCCTGTCTGTGGGCTGCCCTTCGATCTTGTCAACTATCCTTTGCCTTAGAGGAGTCTTAGTTTAAGGAAGTCCCATTTATTAATTGTCAATCTCAGTGTCTGTGCTACTGGAGTTATGTTCCGGAAGCATTCTACTGTTCCAATTTGTTCAAGGGTACCTCACACTTTCTCTTCTAAGATGTTCAGTGTGGCTGGATTTATGTTGAGATCTTTGATCTGTTTGGACTTGAGTTTTGTGAATGGTGATAGACATGGGTCCATCTGCAGTCTTCTACATACGATCATTCAATACTACCAGAACCATTTGTGGAAGATGCTGTCCTTATCCCATTGTATGCTTTTAGATGCTTTGTCAAAAATCAGGTGTTCATAAATCTTCAGGTAAATATCGGGATTTTTTATTCGATTCCATTGGTCTACCTGTCTATTTTTGTGCCAATACAAGGCTGTTTTTATGACTATAGCTCTGTAGTGGACCTTAAAGTCAGGGATTGTGATGCCTCCTGAAGTTCCTTTATTGTATATGGTTGTTACGTTATCCTGGGTCATTTGTTTTTTCCATATAAATTTGATTGTTATCCTATCAACATCAGCGAAGAATAGTGCTGGGATGTTGATGGGGATTGCATTGAAACTGTAACTTTCTTTTGGCAAAATTGCATCATAAAACATTAAATTACTATGTTTATCCTATCTATCCAAGACCATAGGAGATCTTTCCATTTTTCTGGTATGTTCTTTAATTTTGTTCTTTAAATAAACAAAGTTCTTGCTATATAGGTCTTTCTCTTGTTGGGTAAATGGTACCACAACATACTTTATGTTGTTTTTGGCTATTGTAAAGTGTGATGTTTCTCTGATTTCTTTCCCAGTCACTTTCTGGTCTGTATAGAGTAGGTCTACAGATTTTTTTTTGAAATTATCTTGTATCCTGCTAGTTTTTTGAACCTGTTTATCTGCTGTAGAAGTTCCATGGTAGAGTTTTTTGAGTCGCTTATATAAATAATCATATCATCTACAAATAGTGACAGTTTGACTTCTTACTTTCCAATCTGTATCCCATAGATCCCTTTTGATCTCTTATTGCTTTAGCTAAGACTTCTAGTAAAATATTGAAGAGCTATGAAGAGCATGGGCAGCCTTGTCTTATTCTTGATTTTAGAGGAATCACCTTAAGCATCTCTCCATTCAGTTTTAATTGGCCTTTTGGTTTACCGTATTTTGCTTTGATCATGTTTAGGTACATTACTATTATCCCTGATCTCTCCAAGTCCTTTATCATGAAAGGGGGTTGAATTTTGTCAAAGGCTTTTTCAGCAACTACTGAGATTATCATGGGATTTTTCTTTTTCATTTGGCTTACATGATGAATCACATTGATGTATTTTTGTATGTGGCATCATTCCTGAAACCCAGGGTTAAATCATACTTGAACATGGTGGATAATTTCTCTAATGTGTTCTTTGATTTGGTTTGATAGTATTTTTATTACGTATTTTTGCATCAATGTTCATGAAAGTTATTGGTCTGCAGTTCTCTTTCTTAGTTATACCTTTGTGTGGCTTGGGTACCAAGGAAATTGTGGTATGGTAAAATGAGTTTGGTAATAAACCTTCTGCTTCTATTATGTGGAACAATTTGAGGAGTGTTGGTATTAGCTCTTCCTTGTCTTTCTGGTAGTATTCTGCTTGAAGCCATTTGGCCCTGGGCTTTTTTGATGAGAAAGATTTTGACGACTGCTTCTCTTTCATTAAGGGTTATAGGTCTATTTAAGTTTCTTATCTGTTCTTCATTTAATTTGGCTAAGTGGTAGATATCCAGAAATTTGTTCATTTCCTTCAAATTTTCAAATTTTGTGGAGTACAGGTTTTCAAAGTATTACCTGAAAATTGTCTGGATTTCCTCAGTGTCTGGTGTTATGTCCTGCTTTTCATTTCTGATTTTGTTAATTTGCATGTTTACTCTCTGTTTTTTTTTTTGGATAAAGGTTTGTCTATATTGTTGAATTTCTCATAAAACCAACTCTTCATTGCATTGATTTTTTGTATTGCTTTCCTGGTTTCTACTCTTTAATTATTTCATCCCTCACATTTATTATTTACTGGTGTCTACTCCTCCAGGTTGAGTTTACTTCTTTTGTTCTAAGGCTTTCACTTGTGCTATTGATCCTTTAATGTTACTATCCTCTATTTTCTTTATATGGGCACTTAGGGCACTGTACTTCCTTTGTAGTGAAAGACCCCCGAAGAGGACTTCCCTTCAGGAAGAGACCCCTGGACCCAAAGACTGAGCCGAGACCACGGATGCGGATGCAAACTGCAAGAGGTTTATTTGAGATACACACAGGTACCTGTGGGTGACAAAGTCTCTCGGAGGACTTTCGCGCCCACAGGCTGGGGAGAGTTTCTTTTATAGGGCTGGGTAGCAAAAGCGCAGGTACAGAAGCAAGATGCATAGTTACAAGGATTTCATTGAACAGTTCAAATAAGGCGTTGAGTCATCTGACAAGTCTCTTACGTGTTTGGGGATCTTATAATAGGTGACTTAGCTCATGTTTGGGTACATGCGGTTTTTCTCCGAACTAACTGTTCCCCTCCGAGTGCCAGATGTCTGTCTGACCACAGATATTGGCAGCCTGTGAGTCCTGACCTTGTCCTGTACTTTTACTTGTTTATGTGGAAGCCTTGGAAAATGGCGTTACCATTGCTAAGGCAGGCCTTAAGCTATTAGCCTTGAGTAGAGGTCTTTCAGTAGCATAAGTTCTCATAAGTTCCAGTATATTTTTTCATCATTTTCATTAAATTCTAGCAAATCTTTAATTTCTTTCTTATTTCTTCTTTGACCCAGGTATGATACAATTGTGCACTGTTCAGTTTACATGAGTTTGTAGGGTTTCTGCGATTTGTGTTGTTGAATTCTAACTTTAAAGCATGGCGGTCTGATAAGATACAGGAAACTATTCCAATTTTTTGTATCTTTTGAGGTTTGTTACGTCACCAAGTATGTGGTCTATTTTAGAGAAGATTCCATGTGAAGCAGAGAATGAGTTATATTCTTTTTTGTTTGCATGGAATAGATGTCTGTGAAATTTATTTGAGACATAACTTCTGTTAGTTCTTTTGTTTCTTTGTTCATTTTCTGTCTGGTGCTCCTGTTTTGTGATGAGAGAGGGGTATTGATGTCTCCCATTATGAGTGTGTGAGGTTTTATGTTAGCTTTGAGTTTTAGTAACTTTATTATTATGAATGTAGGTGCCTTTGTATTTGTGGCATAAATGATCAGAATTGAGACTTTATTCTGATGTATTTATTCTGTGATGAATATGAAATTACCTACTTCATCTGTTTTGATTGTTTTGGTTTGAAGTCTAACATGTTAGATATTAGGATAGCTACACCTGCTTGCTTCTTGGGTCCATTTGATTGAAAGATCTTTTCCAACACTTTACCCTGAGGTAATCTCTTTCTTTGAAGCTTAGATATGTTTCTTGTATGCAGCAGAAGGATGGATTCTGTCTTTATATCCATTCTGTTAGCCTGTGTCTTTTTATAGCTGAGTAAAGCCCATTTATGTTGAGGGAAAGTAGGGACCATGATTGTTAATGCTTGTTTGTTTTAGATTTGTTGTAGGCAGTGGTATATTTACCCTGCCTCATCCTTTATGAACTGATAAAGAGGGATTATCTATTGCCTATGTCTTTGTGAGCATAGTTAATTTCCTTTGGTTGGAGTTTTCCTTCCAGAACTTTATGGAGGGCTGGATTTGTAAATAAGTATTGTGAAAATCTGGCTTTTTCATTAAATATCTTGTTTTCCCCATCTACAATGATTGAGAGTTTTACTGGGTATAGTCTGGGTTGGTATCTGTGGACTCTTTGTACTTGCAGAACTTCTATCCAGTACCTTCTGGCCTTGAGAGTATCCAGGGAGAATTCAGGTGTAATTTTGCTGCTTTTATATGTTACCTATCCTTTTTCCTTCTCTACTTTTAATATTATTTCTTTATTCTGTATGTTAGGTTGATGGGAGATGTCATTCTGTAAATATGTTTCTTGTATTGGTTAATGAATAAAGCACTTTTGGCCAATAGGAAAGGAAGATAGGAGGGACTAGTAGACAAAGAGGAAATAGGAAGTAGTAAGGAGGAGTAAAGATGTAGAAACTGGAGAGAAGAGAGGTCTGGGCCTGCTCTCTGGTAAGATAAGACCACATGGAAAAACTTAGATTAATAGAAATGGGTTAATAATTAAGAGAGAGCTAGCCGATAAGAAACTAGTAACTGGCCAACAGCATTTATATCAAACACTGAGTCTCTGTATGTTACTGGGGGCTGGCATGGTGGTGGGCCCAGGCCAGCAGGGAAAAACCTACTTGTAAAAAATGGTGTCAGAAGTGAAACTGAAGAACTTTCATGTAAAACTTAACAAAAGCATAAAAAATAGTTTTTAGAAACAATAGTTTTTAGACAAGCAAGACTTGTTGATAGCAGCATTTTTCTCGGTTGGACTTTGTTTTGCTAGAGACAAGCAGACATTTTTGCAGCTCATTTAAGAGCCATTTCCTGACTCAGCATAAGTGGCAAAAAAAAACTGCACTGCTTTCAAAGAGCACTGCTAACAATTCATTGGTGTGTATGAGAGCTGGCAATGGAAATGAGCACATCTCCAAGCCAGCAGCATGCTGTTGGATGGACCAAGGCGGTGAGCACAGCTCTCACTGCTGGGGGTAAAATATATGCTGCCATCTTAGATAGACCACAGCTAAAACTGTGGATTTCATTTTAGCAATGTTGTTGTTTACCACATAAAAGATTCATGGACAGAAAAAGATAAAGATTTACAGTAAAGACAGATTTAGGTTAAGAAAAATTACGAAAGGTTAAGAAAAATTGCTAAAGGTTTACAGTGTGTTTCAAAGTACACATAGCCTTGAGAGAGAAAAAGAAACAGGATACAATGGTTTAAAAAAGCAAAAAGGAAATAGAGGAGCTGGGTTTGGTGGCACACGCCTTTAATCCCAGCACTAGGGAGGCAGAGGCAAGCAGATCTCTGAGATTTCAAAGTAAACCTGGTATGCAGAGTAAATTCCAGGACAGATAAAAGTTTCACAAAGAAACCCTGTCTCAAAACAATGTAAAAATAGAAGTAAAAGAAATAGAGTAATAAAAAAGCCATGTAATGATGGAAAGCACAGAGAAACTTTAGATATTGTACACTGTTCTGTTGTCTATAAATTGTTTGACTGCTGAAGAAATAACAACTGTTAAAAGAAATGCTGCTGGATTAATTCAATTTTTATATTTTAAAAATGCTTTGATTCCAAAATTTAAGTCTAAGGACAAGTTACTGGGAAAAATGATTTCTATTTTTGTTTCTACAGAAAATAAAAAGCTGTGGATTCCTTCCAGACTAATGTGGTTTGATCAAGCCAGACCCCTGAAACAGAGTCCCAGGTAATCCAACATTCAAAATAGCTTAGACAAAGCAGCCTTGCAGACTACAGCCAGGATTTCTGTGTCTTCTTAGGATACGCTTGACAGTGCCCCCTACCAGCAGGAAGCAGTTTGAAAAGAACAATGCCCAAATTCCTAAATATTGTTTATAATGTTTGTTTTCATTTAAATGGGGTGGGTTAATGATAACAACCAATCTCCATTTAAAGGTAAAAAGGGGATTATGGCATAGAAATGTATACTTTGTTTTGGAATGGATTTTCATTTATTGATACAATTTAAGGTCAACTTTGTGATTTGTATATTTCTCCTCTTGCTTAAGTATTGTGTTTATATAGCTCATTTAGAAATGTAATGTATAATTTAACACAGATTAATGATAATTGCCTATGATATTAAAAACTTAGAGTTTGGTTAATTAGCATTTCTAGATATACAGAGATGTATTTGAGATGAATCAGCATTCTTCAAATCTTTCAAAGACCTGCAGACTATGGCATTTAAAATGGTTTAGGGATTTTCTTGATAGTGAGACATAACTGCTCCTGGCAATACCACCTGCATCAGAAATGAAGATGGACATAGAAGGAACACATGATGAAATTTGCTTCCAATATGACAAGTCTAGCCATTTGGGCAAGATACTGCTCTTGTCTGGACTGTCTGACTTATGCTGTATAAACTGAACATGCAGGACCCACAGAAAAGTTACTGCTGATACAAGATAGACAGTGCTACAGGATATTTGCTTCAGGGAAGGGTCTGCCAAACATTCTGCAGGACACAAAGAAATATTAGTGACAAACTGCCACTACAGATGGACAGTTTAAAGTTTCCTGCTTTAATGAGGAGTTTGCCAGACACACTTTGGCCTATAGGCTTAAGATGGAACATTACAGAAGAATTCAGGTGACTGACCAGGCAGTGAGTTGTCTGTGTCATTTCTAGAGTTTATATATTATCCTTCTGTGGTCTTTGATGTAGTTGAAGACAGATATGGTTATAGTTTTCCTTAGTTAGGATTAAAGATATATACATATAAGACTTTAGATTCACAAATATAGGATAGATAATGAAATATTTTCTTTAAATCTTACTAATGTTAATGAACTAAATATTGTTAACTGTGATTCTTATTTGATAACTATTTTGTTATATATTTTGCTATGTTAAGGTTAAAACTCTTTTTATTTTAGCAGAAAAGAGGATATGATGGGAGATGTCATTCTGTAAATATGTTTCTTGTGTCCGTTAATGAATAAAGCATTGTTGGCCAATAGGAAAGGAAGATAAGAGGGACTAGGAGACAAAGAAGACAGAGGAAGTAGTAAAGAGGAGACAAGATGGAGAGAGATGGAGAAAGCAAAATGCCAACCCGCTCTCCGGTAAGATGAGACCACGTGGAAATACTTCGATTAATAGAAATAGATTAATAATTAAGACAGAGCTAGCCAATAAGTAACTAGTAACTGGCCAACATAATTATATCAAATACAGACTGACAGCAGGGAAAACATACTTATAATATTAGGTGTTGTGATTATTATGTTTGAGGGATCTTTTTTTCTGTGGTCAAGTCTATTTGGTGCCTGGTATGCTTTTTGTACTTTCATAGGCATCTCCTTCTTCAGATTGGGAAAGTTTACTTCAATTATTCTTTTGAATATGTTTTCTGCACCTTTTATCTGGGCTTCTTTGCTTTCTTCTATGCCTATTATTCTTAGGTTTAGCCTTTTCATGGTATCCCACATTTTCTGGATGGTTTGTGTTAAGGATTTGTTGCATTTAAGATTTTCTTTGGTCAATGAATCTATTTCCTGTAGTTTATCTTCAGCACCCGAGATTTTCTTTTCAATCTCTTGTATTCTGTTGGTTATGCTTGCATCTATAGTTCCTTATTGTTTGTCCAGTTTTTCTGTCACTAGCATTCCCTCAGTTTGTATTTTCTTTATTGTCTCTATTTCTATTTTCAAGTCTTGAACTGTTTGTGTTTTTTCCTTCATCTGTTTGATTGTTTTTTCTTGGCTTTCCTTACTTTCTTTGAGAGTTTGTTTTTTTTTTTCATTCTTTGCTTGGTCTTTTGCTCTATTTCTTCCAATTTTTGTTTGTTTTTTTCTTCCATTTCTTTAAGAGATTTTCTCATATCGTCTTTGAGTACCTCCATAATTTTTATGAAGTTATTTTTTAAGTCATTCTCTTCTGCTTCATCTCTTCTGTGTCTTTAGGTCTAGTTGGTGTAGAATCCCTAGATTCTGGTGATTATGCTTTTCTTTCCATTGTTAGTTATTTTCTTGTAGTGCCTTCTTCCCATCACTTCTTTCATGGGGTGCAGGTAGAGTCTCTCCCCGTGGGTGTAGGTGGGTCAGGAGTTTGATATCTGTAGCTCTAGGTGATCCAAGCTCTCTAGGAGGTCTCTACTCTCACAGGGCCAGGGAATGGGAGTCAAAGATCAGGCAATTGGGGACTCAGGATGTTCACACCTGGATAGGAGGGTCTCTAGCAGGGGCCAGGTGATAAAGTTCAAAGATCAGGCAGGGTGGTCAAGAGGGTAGGCAGGTCTATTGTGCTTAGAGCAGATCCAGGAAGTTCTCCAGAGGTGGAGGTCCATTAGACTAGATCTGTGGCCCAATGCTCAACCAGAGTAGTTGAACAGTGGACTCAGTATGGTACAGGGTATTAGGAGGGCAAGTTCTGGGTGGAGGGATTTGTGGTACTAGACGTTTCTCTCTGGGGGCAAGATATAGTGGGGTGAGATTCGGGACTAACAAAGGAAGTTCCCAGGGAGGGGTTTGGGGATATTTGACCTGAACTGGTCCTAGACTCACCTCTGGCAGAGGCTGGCACTGGGGGTCAAAACTCAGGCAGGCAGAGAATCAGGGTCAGAATTTTCTTTCTAACAATATCTTATTGAATAAATTATAGCTCTTGTTTTGAAACTCAGCTTCTTCTATAAAATGAAAATAATATTTCTTCTCATAACTTTGCAGTGATTCAAAAAGTAGTATTTTTGTCATTTCTGGTTTTACATAGCGTTTGAATTTATATATTTATTTTTTGCTACTAAACCTTAAAATAAAGTTTGTACCCAAAATTATATCTGTCAGTAACATAAGCAACCCAAAAATGTGTATTATCAGTTTTTCAAAAGTACCTTCAGTGATTCCCTTTTATATTCCATTCTGACTTCTATAGCTGGCATTTCAACTCAGTCTACTTGTGCAATTCAGGCCCATTGAACAGGAAGTTAGAATCTTTCTCATTTCCCATTCATTTGTTTTATACACATGAAAACCGTTCCTTTTAAACTGTTTGTTAGAGGACATATACAAAATACTTATCTAACAATTTAAATTGCCAATCTTATTGTAGCACATTTTCCCTATCCTGCCCTTAATAGTGAACACTATTTTTTGTTGCCACTTTCATTTAACCTTCCATACCTTTGAAGCAACAATATGTAATACAACCCTTTGCTCTTTAAAAAAAAAAATGAAAGTTAAAATGCTTGATGATAAAACATACTAATAACTTGCATTCAAGTTCCATATGAGGGTAAGGCTGACAACCAATAGGTTGGTTGCTATGGTGCAGAATATATCCCTTCATTTATAACTGCCTCATCGAAAATATTTGAAATTAATTTTCATCAGAGGAAGAAAGCTGTATTATGGTCAGAATTATAGATGTCAAGGTAACATTGGTGTTGAGGAATGTTCCCCTCCCACCCAGACTGCAAATAGTGGATTACAAATCACTTCAGGAGTGCTACAATGAAGCTTCACTGTGTTTACTTAGAACAACATTATTAGCATAGTAATTTTGTAAGATTAATATTCTACTAAATTGTCTCAAAGGTTTCAGATAACTCTTCTAATTTTGTGGGAAATTGTTACCAATATTACATCTCTTATGAAAAACACATATTAATGTACCAGGCAAGATAAGTACATTTTAATAAATAAGCATTATATTACAAAGGAGTTAAGTCTTATTTGAACCTGGTATAATGAGTAATGGAGCATTTCAACTTGATACAATGAGTAATGAAACCTTTCACCAACACCAATGATTCACTATATCATTAAAATACACTGGAATTTTCAAAGAGAGACATTAAAATCATCACAGACTCCCATTCAGAGTCTACAAGAATATAGCGTGAATTATTTTCCATGCTCTGCCAGAGCAAGAGACAAGGGCCGCTTGCAGAAGTTGTTCCGAGAATTCTAAAAGGAGAAGAGGCTGAATAATTTATTTCCCCTGTAGTGGCCAATACTGTACTACAAAATGGTATATCTGATGAAACTAACCCTTTGTAACTTGACATCTTAATAGCCAAGTGTTAATTTTGACTAAGTTTTATATCGTCATTTATTTTTCATTATCTCTGTAGACTTGCACAGGCTTTGTAAGATTGTTAACAACTGAATATAAAATTGGAGTTATAAATCAAGAATGAAATGGGAAAAGTAACTCTGCTATCAAATCACAGTATATTGTTTGCATTTCAATAACAGAGTCAACCAAAGATAACTTGCTACAGTGCCATTTCTTATTTTTATTAAGAATATTTTTCTCTCACTGGAATTTTTTTTCTAATATCTTTTTAACTTTCTGTATGGGATTTAAGTGTTTTCTCCTTCACCATATGAGTGATATTTAATTCATTGTTGCTGATGGCTCTGATGTTATACAAAAATAATATTGGACTACAAAATTAGAATGCTATTAATTTCACATTTCATTTTAAATTTCCTTTTTAAAAATCCAACCTGTGAAAAACATTTAACTCTATTCCAAGTCTACAGATACAGGGGAAGTCAAAAGATACTTCAAAGATGGTAAATGTTAATAGTTTACATTTTTAAAACATTGTCAAAATTCAGGAAAAGTACATTTGTGCTTTCTCAGCTTATAACATTTCAGCTGAAAAAGCTCAAATTCATTTTAATGTAAGTCAGTTATCAAAAAAAAAGGAAGTCCTAGATATTTTGGCATTGCAAAGAACTTCTGCCTGAACTGGCAACATTCCATGTCTGGAATTTCACAGTCAATCTAATTGTGTCCATTTTGCTGTTACCAGATCAACTCAATGATTTCATTAGCCCCTTGGATTCTGTTTGACTCACATAGACATACAGGAGACACTCGCCATGGAGTATATAAGTTTTACATCTGGGGACTCTTCTGGCTTCATCAACACTGATGAAAATGCAGCCATCATCAAGTGGGGGGGGGAAACCTGCTATGAGTTTATCATGGATTTAAAAATATGAATGTAAGGTTAGAAGCACAGACATAAATTATTAGTCTAAAAGATAATTGCTTTGAGACACTTACTTAAGGGGATAGTTGTTCTTTTTAACGGGTGTCTTTTTCTTCTTTCTCGTGCCTATCAATTTCTAACTTTGTACATAGTTTTGAACCTAGTACCAAAATAAATATTGTTCAGAGACCAAATTGATGCATACAAATGGATCATTGTTAAGTCAATAAACAATTACCAGTTACTGAAATAACTGCTTTTCTTGTACAGTTAATAATTATTACAAAAACTTATTACTACCACTGGCTGGAAATTATTTGTATTAATGGTATACTTTCATAAGGAACACAACTGTTACATTATGTATGTATAATACAAAATGGACTTCTCTAGGGTAAAGGGGAAGTAGATTAATGGGAGTGAGAGAGCAAAAGGATGATGAGACAAGTGACCTGATATAAAGTACAGTGAATATATTCCATGGGAAGGGAAGGAAGATACTTGTCATAGGCCTATTAATACACATTGTAATTTATTAATTTTGTTCAAATATGGATTATCTATTCATGTGAGAGTGACTTCTAAGAAGAACTATGAAATTACATGTAACATTTTTCAAAGTACTTGGTAAACCTATTGATCTCTTTCATACAGTGTCTTGGGAGCGTTGGAATAGCAACTGAAGCTCATTATAAATATGAGGACAACAGCATATACCATAGATGAGATATAGGACTATTATCAGTTTTTGTTCTGAGGATCCTTTTCCCCTTTTTTAATATTTATTTCTTGAGAGAAATTCACCTATGTCCTTGAGTAGAGCTCAAGTTAGCTGTACAGCAAAGAGTGACCTTGAAATCATAAGCTTAAAGCTTCCATATCTCAAATGCTGAGATAATAGATATGTGCCACCAGACACAGTGAAATGTAGTTTTCAGATGAAGATGGTGGTAACCATGCTGTTAGTTATTCTCACCATATTTTCAAACTATTTGATCCAAAATATAACTGGAACTTGCACTCCAATATCAATTTATTTGTTGACTCATTCCTGAGGGTTTATTATGGAAAAGCATTCTTATGAAAGTGTTCTCATTTTGTTTTCCCAGCATGAATTTTATTATTCCTTTTGCAATCTCTTTGCCTGACAAAGACTTATCACCCTCCATCTTGCCAATATCATCACTGGTATGAATAATGTGTGAGGGCAACTCCTCACTTACATTGGAGTTGGTATTCATTCAAATTTAGGCAAGATAAGAGGTGAATAATTTTCTAATACTTCTTCAAACTTTTTTCAATTTCAAATAATGAACAAATAACAATTTAAAAAAATAGGCTATACAAAAGGAAATGAATTATAAATGTTCTGCTTTAAATCAGCAACTGGATTAGGAAAAACAAAGTGGCAGTGATTTCAGTATCAAACATTATCTACCTAATACATTAAATTTTCAGTTATCTAAATGGAATTAATGTTAATAACATGATGGTCAAATGAGAGGTAAAATGAAATCATAAATGTATATATTCCCATCATGCAAAATTATCTCATTTAAATGGCTGGTTTGTGGTAAGACTCTTATAAGTTAAGCTCAACTGTAAATTTCTGTTCAAAAGGAGAGGGGAAAATCTAATTTCATCTGCATAGCATGTACCACACATTTTCTTCTGCAATAAATCTAGGATGTTAAAGTCCTGAGAAATGTGAAGACTAATACCCACTCAGTTGCTGTTGCACTTTAAGATGTTCATCATAAATGGTACGTAGCAGTGAAAAGTCTTCTTAGAAGCAAGAAAGCCAATGCCACTTTAAGACTTGCAGTTCTCTGCACATTTCATGCAAATAAATTTCAATTTTTCAATGAAGAATCCACTGGTTAAACTGATGCTGAAGTACATTGATTGACCTAATTAGATATAAGACCCTGTCACTGAAGCCACCAAGAGCATATGATCTTATGCCCTAAGTAACATAATCAGTGTTTTTATTTTATTATATGATAATTCCCCAGCTTTTTATGTAAGGAATTCTCTCTGGGCTAAGTAATTGGTAGTTTCTTATGCATGCTTTAATAGTCTTTAGAAAATAGTTCAGAACAAATGCCATCTACTATGGATACTATTTGAACTGCATTTATTTCTACAGCAGATTTCCCTAGTTGGCCAATTAATTACAACGTATAAAGGTCTGTTTAAAGTCACAAACAAATAAACAAGCAAAACAAGTAGTACAGTTCATTGTTCTTACCTTGAACTGAATCTGATAATATAGTCATCATGCATCATACATACTTTGTCAGTACTATTAAGATATAAGTACATGTAACTTGTTCAAATTAGTCATTAAAATGATATATTCTTTGATATTTATTCTTATTAGTCTAGAGTCTAGAGTACTTAGAATATGTCTATAAGGAATACTGCTAAAGAAGGTATCTTTATCTATATAGTTAGTATAATTGTGGGATCACACACACACACACACACACACACACACACAAGAAATAAGATTACAGGGCACTACAGATTGAACTAATTTCTCCTATTTGTGTGTATGCTCTTGGAATCGGACTGAAATTTCAATAAACAAGAGCTTGTTTGGAAGTTTCAGTATGGGTGTGTAGCTATTTCTTTGCCTTTGACTGAGGAATGACTATCATATATTTATAAAATTTTGGGGAATCTAGCTTTAACAGACTACATGTGATTTTAAGGTAAATCTTCAGAATAACAGACATGTCTTTACTAGTCAGTTACCCTGTATTTAAATGATCATAGACACAGACATAGAAATGGTTTTCTCTGAAACAAAGTCTTTTACTCATCCTTCAACAGAAGGACCCAGGATTTTCTGGGAACAGAGATTACTTTCAGTGCATTTATATGAAACTTTGGCACAATATAATGACAGAAGGTGTAAAACTGTAATATTTTTGCCCTAGTATTTTCTGTATTTAATGTTATTACCCATTCTCCATTTAAAGAACTCATTCATATATAGTACATAAACATACTGAATGAATTAATGAATGAGGGACTACACATTACTTACACCACAAGTCAAATATTTCACACACATCTACATACTGAGTGTGTCACCAGGTTTATCTTAATTCTTAAAACAGCTACTGTATGCAACCTATTAAGAGTTATTCTGTAGTTTAAGTTGATTTTTTATTTTTTAGATAGCATTTCTGTTTTTAAGAGATATCATTTAACATACATGAGTATCAAAAAAAGTACTCTTTAAAGTTTAGGAATCACACTGTCCCCTAAGTAGTACATGAAATCAGCTTAAGGTCCCCAGTGTTCTCGTTTATATTTACCCAAGATGGGGGCTGTGAATTTCCTCCTTGAACTTAGTACTCTTATTGTTAATACAAACCCTCACTTCATTGGCCCTCCTAAAATGTTATTTCCTCACTGCTTAATGGCAAACATGACTTAGAAATTCTTATGTGACACTGTTCCTGAGAAGACAAAAACTAATGTCTATTTATCCTTGAAAAGGAACAAATGAGAGACCAAAGCACAGTTTTAGGGTTACTTGAAGAAATATTGGTGAGGGGATTACTAATTGAAGCAAAAGTAACTCAAAGACAGACAACTGTATGAAAAAAGGCAGATCAACAAGTGGGACAATGTCTTTTACAGCTGGCTCAATTTTTGTGAACCTTCTCTGGGCAGTTTAAATTGTTTCCACCTCTTTCTTTTAGGTGATTTAACTGGTCTTACTGTCTCTTGGGACTTTTTATAGTAGAGAGAGAGAGAGAGAGAGAGAGAGAGAGAGAGAGAGAGAGAGAGAGAGAGACAGAGAGAGAGAGAGACAGAGAGAGACAGAGAGAATGAGAGAGACAGAGAGAGAGAGAGATTTAGTTGTTTACTTATTTTCTGAGCTTAACTAGAATACTTGTAGAATGGAGTGTTTCACCTCCACTTAGATCATCCTTCTTCTTTACTTTCCTATAAACATCCTGAGTTTTATTGTGCTTCCTTCCAAGGTGGAAGGTTACAAACTCAAAGAAAAGTGCTACAAGACACTGATGCATATGGAAAGTGTGAATTTTTATTTCCATGTCCACATACTATATTGAAAAGCATATTGAGCATAAATGTATATGAGGAAGACATCCCTACATCTTTAAAAATAGTTCATCAACCTTAAGACAATGTCATTAGAAGTCTAAAGTATATTTTTTTAGATTATCTTTAGGTCAATGTATTAAGTTTTGTTTCATGTAATTTGTTTTTAATTAAAAACACTGTGTGTGTGTGTGTGTGTGTGTGTGTGTGTGTGTGTGTGTGTGTGTGTGAGTTTATGATGGTACATGTGTGGAAGTGAGAAGGCAATTTGTAGGAGTCTGATTTCTCCTTCCGCCATGTAGATGCCAAGGACTGAACTGAGGTTACCAGGGGTAGCAAGGAATTTTACCCACTCATCCATCTCATTGGCCTTTTTTTTAAATTTTTATTCTTTAAAAAAAATGGTTCTGCTCTGACAAATGAAGAACCTGCATAAGACTGAACTAGACACCCTTAATACAACTGACAATGGTGTGACTGGTACAATATACAAGGCCACTGGCAGTATTTCCAAGACCTAACTCTAAAGCACAAACTGACTTTGTGGTGCCTATTATTATGGAGAGATAACATGCTCAGCCTAGTACAGGGCTGTGTGGGTGGGGTGGGCCTTGGTCCTGTCTCAAGGATGTGATGGGACTAACTTAGTAGACTTCCTAGGGAAGTATATGGGAGGTCTGGGGGGTATATGGGAGAGAATGAGGTGAGGATGGAGGAAGAATGGGGATTAGACTGTAAAAAATAAATTAATTTAAAACAAATGGTTCTGCTACAAATAAAGCTTAAGCATTCTCCCATCCAGCTCATGGCCACAGTCTTGGTTCTTTTGTCCTGACAGCAAATTCCAAAGGTACATCATGTCAATACAGACATCTAAAGTACAATGGCTGGCAATAAAGTGAAAGAATAAGTTTCAAAGTGGAAGTTTGAATAACAATGCCCTTGATCCTGGTAGTCATGGGGGCTTATATTTCTCCCTATTCTCTTATTCCTTACCAGGGCAAATAACTCAAGGAAATGGACATGTTCTTCTTGCAACCTCCATTACTAAGAATTCAGAATTTGTTATGATAGATACATATGCCAAAGCACTGTGTAAATGTGTAACATGTATGTTTCTGCCAGTCTGCCAGTCTGAGCCCACAGCTGCGCCAGCCCCAAATATCAGTCAGAGACTCTGTATTTGATACAATCCTGTTGGCCAGTTACCATTATTGTTAATGGGCTAGCTCTGTCTTAATTATTAACCCATTTCTACTTATCTAAGTATTTCCACGTGGTCGTCTTATCAGGGAGCCGCAGCAGGCGTCCCGCATCTTCCTGGGCTACATCTTGACTCCTCCTTCCCACTTCCTCTTTTCTTCTCCTAGTCTCCTAGTCCCGCCTATCTTGCTATCTCATTGGACACAGAGCTTTATTAACCAGTATGAGAAACATATATACAGAATAACATCTCCCATCATAAATGCATGGTATTTTGTGTTGTAATTTCAGGAACATCTACCGAGTTCTTGTTTTTTCCCAAATCCTTTTTTGCAAGATCCATTGGCTAGCCTCAGAAATTGATTTAACTGACCATGCAAAAGGCAAAATGTGAGGGTCCTTTGTAAGCTGGTCAAGTTCTCTTTTAATGAAATGCATCCATTGGGGATACAAATGGAGATGTGCTGTGTGAATTGATTGAAACCTCTAGGACATCTCTTGTTGAAAATGTTACCTTCTCTTAAGTTCGATTTCTTTGCCTCCTGCTGGAAGTTACCAATTTCTGATGGTGCCAGTGAAGATAATATCCTAAAAGATGACTAAGTATAAAAGTGGAGGAAATTTACTACCATGAATGACTACAGAAAAGAGCTGAAAATCCAGCAGATCATTATGTGGCAAGCAAAGAAATATGTTTTCATAAATAACTTAAATGTCTTATTTAAGACACTATATTTTGATATCTCATTGTCATGTAATTATCCTTTTCTCTGATTATTAAATCAGTATAATATGATTAATGTAGTTACAGAATTGGCTTAACATATCACCCAGACCTCAGAATTCTAATGCTGTCATTTCTTGTGTATGTGATACTGATGCATTATTTTAAATGTATGTACTCATTTCCTCATCTGCAAAATAATAGTATCAAAATTTACCCATATGAAAACTCAAGGAGCCAGTGGAGGTGCATTATCTTACATACATGGGGCCTGCATTAAAGTGTGATGCTTGATAAATATGTTTTCATCGCCATTCTATCATTCTCATAAGATAAAATGCTTTTTTGCCTAATGGTTTTTATACAATATCTCTATCCACATTAATCCTACCTATTTATGCAGTCTGATCTAGTCACTCTCCAATATTCTTTATTTTAAAATAGATTTTGACATATTCAGAGTCATTTTAAGAATATGGCAGTTGGCAAGAGAAAATCACTTGAACAGACTTTTTGATTTTTTTTTTGCAGATTTCCAAGGCATGTATATGATGGCTGAATGAAAAAACAAATATGTTTTGTGTCTTCTGGGATAGGATGGCTGGCCAGAGAGGCTTTTGTATTAATACATGCTTTGAATCACAACATCTCACAACATTCTAGTGTTAAAACAAGAAAAGTAGTTAATCTGTGATGTCTTTGTGAGATCGTATCATTGTGATGCAGTGTCTAAACTGAAATGATGGAACTGATACATGAACAAAATCACAGACTTTATTAAGTTTGTGTAGAAAGAGAGATTGGAACTGGGCATTGCTGGACACAATGAATAATTTACTCAATGTGTTACTCAGTCTGTGTAATAGAAAGGCAATCTGAACATAATATTAATGTGTTGTTTGCAAAGGCTAGACACTTGTAAAATGATAGCATCAGAAATTGGTCAAAATTACAGCAGAGATGGGTAGCCAGAAATATCATTCTAAAACATACTGGATTAAATTGGAAATTTCTTATGTGAGCCTTAAGATGAATAATTTGTGATCCTTGGAGTTCAGATGAGTCATACTATGATATCTTGTTGAAAAAAATATATAGCTTTGGGCAATTTTCTCTTAGGGCACAGGTATCTCTTTTGGAGAGGGCACATAGGTTAATGATTCACCAATAGTCTCTGCTTCTAATAAAAATGTGAAAGATTACTATTTTGCGTGCTTGAAACTCCTCTCAGATTAACCAACTAAGCAGAGTTACAGGATAGAGGTAGCTATTTGCTGTATCTTGCAATCAACTATGCCCACTATCTGTGAGGGTTTTTCCTCCCCAGATACTTGGAGGAATTGCACTATGAGTTATTTTCCATCAAATAGGATTAACTTTGTTCTAGATGGAACACTCTTGATTTTCTCTGGCAAGGAGTAGAGCAGTTTGGTGTGTCATGCATTACTGCTCACTACAGACCATCAAACTCATTTCGTTTGTGACAAGAGCTGGAATTAAAGCCTGTTCTCCAGAGATGTGATGCCCATGTATTAATCTCCTCTGAGCTTCCTTTCAAAGCCACCCTGTGTATTCACAGAGCAGCTTCGTTTTTAGCTGCTAAATCTACCTTGTTTGTTTCAGAAATAAAGAGAAAAGCTTTCCTTGTGTGTTTTCTTAACTCTAGAAGGAAATTGCATTGCCTTTGTTTGGCATGAGCTCAGCCTTCTACTGAGCTTTAGGAGAACCAGATAAGTCACCTCATCAGAAGTCCTTTATTGGCTAGGTGATTCTCTGGCTCCTTCATCTCTAATTTAGTAGCTTTCTTGAATACTGCAAGTAACATTAAGGACCGAACTACAGAGATTTTTAGATGGTAATACCTACAGTTGTAAAAGGACTATTATTTTTACAGTTGTAAATCATTGCGTTTATATAATCCAGATCACATATGTTAAGCCTGGAGGATGTGTTGGTCATTGTTATTAAAGGCTTAATAAATAAATGTCTGTGCTACATATTAAACAAATACCACCTGTTTATTGAATTCATGGGAGTGGATTTGACCAAAATGCATATAGTGCATTTTGATATATAAATATGAATTATATTAATATGATATATAAATTTGGATTACCATTAATATGGATATTAAGATTTCTCCTTCAGGTGTACCTATTTTCAAAATATTCAAAAATAAAAACAAGCATAGTCAATTTTCCCCAGCATTTTCTAACTAAAGAGGCTAAGATAATTTTTAATTGTCTTAATTGATTTTGAAGTTGTAAAAAGTAAAATATTAAAATAGGAAACAAATGTGTCACTTGCTTTTATAATTTAATAAAAGTAATGTAGAGCCACCGGAACTGTATGCTAGTTTAAAATTTGGTCAATCAAATTAAAAGCTATGCTGCCAATGTACTGGAATCACAGATTTTTAAGGAAGTCTCTGAATACTATTATTTTAGAAAGTGGTATTACTAGTGAAGGAATATGATTAGAGTTAATATACTATTAATGGTCACATTGTGGCATTCCTGACATTTTAAAAGACTCCTATGCTAATAGGAGTGTCAACTCAAGTTGTTTCTCAACTGATAAATGTCTCTTAGTTGTTTTGTTGAGATATCTTTTTCCCCCTTGGCATAATGCCTCCTCATAACACTGTTGGATGGTTCTCCTGTTGAAAGGCATCTCAGACATAGACTTCATCCATTAAGCCACCATCTTTCTTGTTACCTTTTGTTTAATTTGCAAAACCATGTCAGAACATCTGGGCAATTAGCTTATTTCTTTCATAGAACTTGGGGCCCAAGGCTTCCTAGAGGGATGTTCTAATCAGACTATATTCATAAAACTTTTTCTATTGTTTTCTTTTTACAATAGTATAGTTCTGTGATAATTTGGGATAATTATTTTATTTAATTTTTAGACTAAATATAAACATTAACAGAACTGAGTTCTGTCAGTTGAAATACTGTGATAAGATTTTATCTTTTCATTCTTGGAACGTACATTCAGAATGTGTTTTAGACAATATAACACATTTCTAAATACCATCAAACACATTTATAGATTCAGAGT
Organism: Cricetiscus sungorus; assembly: GCA_030556225.1. NCBI lineage: Eukaryota > Metazoa > Chordata > Mammalia > Rodentia > Cricetidae > Cricetiscus > Cricetiscus sungorus. The sequence continues at coordinate 43,917,268 of JANBXA010000726.1, forward strand.
CCATCAGGACACATTTCAGCTCCACATTTCTTCAAGCATGGAAGGGAAAATGTAACACGTAACAGTTTTCTCGTGGTCACTCTGCAAGAGTACCTATATTTGGAGAATTCCCAAAGTATTTACTTTACTATGAAGTTGTTTGTACCCATCAACGTTTCTCCCACCTTTTCTCTCATGACAGTTTTTCATAACCACTGCAATACAGTTGAGGCGAAACTTTCTGCCTTTATTTCCATAGTGCTAGAATTATGGGCATGTGTCATTATGCCCAAAACTTTCTATTCAAAAATGATAAGGACAATGGACGGGACTTCTTCATTAGATCACAGTACACTACTGGAAAACTTAGAAAGCTTTTGCTTCACTACAGAGAATTATTGAATGTTTTTTTTCAATCATGAAGAGCTAAACTATTTGTGTAGCTTATATCAAAAAATTAGTCTTTATCTTCTTTTTTGTGACACGTTTAAAGGACACACAGAATTTCTACACAATAGTTACTGATATCTACGGTCAATGAACGCCATATTATTTTTATGGAACAGTGGCATGTCATATTGTAAGAAGATGTCTCAACTCCTATGGTCATTTGTGGGACACAGACTCTGACACATTCTACAGAAGTAAAATGACATATTGTCTTTGTTCACACCCATGTTGGCATTTGTTGCTTTCTTAATGTTAGCTATTCTGACTGAGATAGGATGAAACCGTGTTTTATTATGGAGAATCATTCAATTCTTAAGTAGATTGATGATAATATATGGTCATTCAATTGCTAGGTTTTAAGGGATTTTTTGCAAGTGTTAACAATTTCTCTTAATATCTGCCTGGTAAGTATATTGATAAATAGAGCACATTACAAAAACTTATGGTACAACTGTGAAAAGACATGTGTCAAATAGCATTCGCTGAAATATTATTTTATCAAGAATAGAGTATGCCTCAGAATGTAACTCAGTACTGTATTGCTTGCTTAGCATTTTGAGATCAGAAGTTTGATTCCCATCACTACAAAAATCAGCAACAGACTGGAAGTAACAAAACTGTTTATATCAGGAAAGTAAATAAATACATTATGGTACAGAGAGCATGACATGTGCATGTTTGTGTTTGAGCACAAAAGTTTACAATTGAATGTTGATGGTAAAACAACAGATTGCAAAGAAAGTTGATATGATTGATTCAATTTTATGAAAAAAACATGTTATTATACGTTTATATTTCTGTATTTGTATGTCTATGCAAGATGTGTAAACATACTTTAGAAAAGCACAGTGCTGGAATGATGGCTCATAAGTTAAAAACACTTGCTGCTTTTACAAAGGACCCAGGGTCTCAATCACAGCACATAGTAGTTCATAACCATCTGTAACTCTAGTTTCAGGGGCATCTGTACATTGTCTTCTAGCCTTTATAAGAAGTATGTGCATGCGGCACACACAAATTCATGGAAGCAAAGCATTAACATACAGAAAATAAGATTTAATAAAATGGCCTTTTTCATAAGTGTCATTGGTATTTATCCCTTAACAGTGTACATGACAGGAGGATATACTTCATTCTCAATATTTATTAATTACTTTTTTAAATTAATATGCTATTTTTTCAATTTAGCACAATATCCCTATTTCTCACTCAATCTTACACACAAAATAACCCAAATGCAGCCAACAAACCTGTATTCTACATGTTAAAGGTGATGCAAGCATTTTTTACCCTGCATTGGAAAAGCTTTGTGTTCTGATTTGACTGACAGTGTGCTACAGGGTAATTTTCTATATCAAAGCCATTACCAGATAATATGTTTTATCTTAGAGATTTTCTGAATATCAGGAATAAATAAACATGTTTATTCTTTTCATCATTTAGAAAAATTCCCTTCAGTTTACTGACATATTTTTTTCTCCTTTGTTAATGGTTTTCATTTTGTTCTCCTGTAATTGTTCTATCAGTTCCAAATCCATTAAGGCTTTAGTAAATTTGGTTTTGTCAACAGTTCAAAGGCAGTTAGAAACTTTGAAGTGCTGAACGGACTCTTGCTTACTAGAGTAGCTCTCTTCCCTTCTTTAAACATTTACTATTAGATTTCTCATCACAGGTGCATCTGGTCCAAGCAACAGTATTAACAAGGAATGCATTATGTTAATGTATGTGTTTTCATTCATATTTTCCAATCCAATAACATTTTTTGCAAAGGTCTTTTGAGTAAAAGCTAACACTTCCCTTCTGTTGGTGCTAGTGGCCATTTCATACACTAAAGAGAGATAAAAATGAGGTGGTATCCTGCTGAGTTTTCTGACTGTTAGACTTCTTGTCCATTATAACCAGAGCTTTCTCTCTCAGACCTTTCTTCTGTCCCACCCTCCATAAGCCCTTCAAAAAGGCCCTTTGCCTTGTAAAGTATAAAAGATTAAGAAAAACATCCCCGCTGTGAATCAAAGCCCCAAACTGTCCACTTTCATTTTTTAAACACTGCATTGTGAAGCTGGAAGAATTACCACAATAGCAGTATATAGTGAAGAGTATAAAACCTTTCAAGCTTAGCACACAGCAAAAGTCTCAAGTTTGCTCTTAGGAACTTGAGCTGGAAAGGAGTTCATATATGCACTCACATCATGCACCCATGCATGCACACATACACTCATCCCTATGTCGCACATTGGGGAATTGAAAATGGAAAACTGATGGGGGCAAAACCTAGGATGATTTATGATTGAAAGGAGTGAAACTTTCAAGTTTGGTGTTTCAATAAAGCAAAGTGTGATTTGACTAAAGCACAAAATTAGTAACAACTTAATTGAAGAATTCATAAGAAACTTAAACAAGTGCTGATCATAAAACAGATGCAGCGTTCAGGCATTTTGAGACATAGGCTGGCCAGTTATATTCCCCTTTTAGGCTCCTTCCCACCAGAATTTCTGTGGTTCCATTTCTTCTCACCATCTGTATCTTTTCTGTTCCTTGTAGTGTTGACACACTCAAAATTCACTTTTCTTATTATTTTTTTGCAAAAGTAACAACACAGTTGTTTGTGTCAGACCACCTGCCTTCTTTTTGGCTTTGTTTCTTCCAGGCTCTTATAACCTCTCTCAGCCAGAATGCTTTCCTGTTGTCTATCATTTTCTAACTTATTTGCACTACATGGTATTAATGAAAAATCAATCATTTTCATGAGAAAATTATACCTTTGACTTACATAGCTGAAGCTATCCTTGAAGAAGAGAAAAATGGTATCTACATGTTTGGTTACTAAGCTTTAGCCAAACTAAGGCCAGAGGGTAGGCTGTCTGCCTAAGCAAACTACTGCCAGGAGGAGTTTGAACAAAATGTTTTGGCTGTCATCCTACAGTCACACCAGGCTGTGTTATTTTTTGTGCCAGGTTCCTGTGATGAGGACCACAGGAGACTGTCACTTTGAGATATATGCAGAACAAAGCATAATAAGATTTCTTAAATTGAAATGTGAGAGGTATATCTTTTTTTTTATTGGTTTCTACTGTGAGAGCATGCATTTCTTTTAGAGACTTCCTGTTGTCAAGACAAAAGTAAAAATACAATCTAAGAAAATAGGTTAGGATTTAAATGGTTACTGCCTGAAATATTTTCATTGTCTGAGAAATCTCTTTCTTACAGGTTAAAGCGCCTGATCCATCTATGGCTGCTAAAGAATTGCCAACTCAAAAGCATCAACCCCCTGTAGTGCTAGCTTGTCTACTAATGGATCTCAATAATAGTTTAATGATGAACTATTTGTCAGTGTGATGATTGAGTTTTTCCCATTTTGTCACATAGCCATTTTCAAAGTTCAAATTCCATGGATCAGTAAACATTTGAATCCTTGTTGGAAAAAGAGTACTAGCTGGTACACTCTTCAAAGAATACTCACACCCCCAGATAAAGCTAATTATTTATGGAGACAAAAGGCTTTTCTAAAATTTTCTTCTACCAGAAATATTGACATTAAGAAACATGCAAATCAAAGACTTGTTTTAACTGTAATATAATTCTACTTAGAACAACATAAATTGATATTCTGTAGTCTTCCAATCTAAGCAAATACTTAAGATTAACACTCTAAAACTTTACATGCGTGAATTTGATTCTTTGTAACCAAATAAGATAATTTATAACTTTCTTTATGTAAGATTAAACTAAGGTCTATTTACATGATTACTAAAAAAGCACATAAGAAGGCAATTTAGGAGAGAAGACTTTATTTTGGTGCATAGATTACAAAATTTCTAACCATGACCATTGGGTTCTGCGGTTTTATGGGCTTTGTGGGTTGATGCCTTTTGATCAGTGCAGCAGCATGGCATGTATCATTGCTGGAACCATGTAGTTAAGATAAGGATATCAGGAAAAACTTATCAGAATCATGAACTTAAATACTTAAAGTGTGATAATTTCAAAGAAGAATAGGAATAAATGAATCAGCCCAAAACAGTTTTAAGTTTTTTTATTTAAAACTTTATAATGATTTGTATTATTTTTCATCCACTGCCTCTACCTCTTGGAATCTTTTTTATGGGGTTCCTGGACCCCTCCTTTATGTTTCCTATGCACCAAAATAAAGTCTTCTCTCCTAAACTGCCTTCTCAAGTCATATGGATTAAAAGTGAAAAAATGACTTACACAAAGTTCTTTCTCAAAATAGTAAGTTTCAAAATGAATTAGAAATAACAGTTGGAAATAAATCTTTAGGATAATATGATGTAAGGGTCTGGTTCAGGCTAGCACATAAAGACACATCCAAACTCAGATACAATGCAGACAACTATATTAGTTACTTCTCTTATTTTGGGGGCAAAATTCCCAACAGAAACAACTCAAAGAAGGGTAAAAATTTGAGTAAAAAGAAAAACTTATTTTTATTTTATGTCTATGTTTGTTAACCCACCTTTATTATGTATATGCATTATGTAAGTGCCTGGTACCTGGAGGCCAGCAGAGGTTGCCAGAATCTCTGAAAATAGAGCTACAGCCTAATGTGAGCCATCACGTGAGTATGGAGAAACATACCCTGGTTCTCTGAAACAGTAACAACTTCTCTTAACTACGGAGGAATTTATCTGTCCCTTATAGGTGATTTTGACTTTAAAAGACATTTTCAGCAATATGCCTACTTTCATTATAATTACTCCTAGACTTTTTCGTTATTATTTTGTTTCTGTTTTTTTTATTTATTTTGCTTCTGTCGTTGTCATATTACTATTGTATTTCTTGGTACCAGTCAGAAACTGGCTATTGAGTGTTTGAATACAATAAAAATTCATTTTAGTGCCTATTAACTCACATATGAAAAATGTTTGCTGAGATTGGTCAATGGGTTATACATCTTGCAAGCAATTCTAACCATTATCTGAGTTTGATTCCACTCACATGGTAGAAGGAAAGCACCAACATCTGCAATTTGTTCTCCTATCTTCATGCACACATCATCACCCACAAACATTAAGTAAATAAATGCATTCATTGTTTTAAGATACAAAAGTATTTAGGCATACTCAGAAATAAAATCCAGTTATTATTTCATCAGCATTTTATTTGTAGCTGCAAATGCTGTGAACTATAGTAATAACTGGTCTGGCGAGATATACTCAATAAAATAATATTAGCACTAATATCTTGAAGGCAAAAAAGAGCTGTCTGATTCTATTTAATGCTTGATAAAGTAGTGAGGAAATCATGCCTGTTATCATAAAGCTAGCTAAGATCCTATGGCAGGAGAGGTCATAGATTCTATAGGAGAACATATTACAGTTATTTTGCTAAATTAATATAATGCCACAATGCTTTTAAAAGAGTTATCCTTATGCACATAGATCAATGAAGTACTCACTTCCTCATCAATAAAGCTTGTTTTGTTTTAGAAGACAGAGACTCCTAAGTAGAACCACAACTGGTCAAAGTATAGATAATAAATGACTGTGAGGCTCCCAGCTCCAGATGGAGTACATGTAATATAATCATTGCAGCCAAGGTTCCAAGAACCACATAGAAAGAGGGAGTAGAGTGATTGGAAAAGACAGTGGAAGAATAAAACTCTTGCCAGATAGTGTCTTCTGGGCATAACAGGGATTTTCACCCATGAGATCTTAATAAAATGGTTGCCTAAACAGAACATCATAAGACCACGCCACTTAACATGCTGACATGAATGGGAAAAAGTTTTAAAAAGCCCCACCACTAGTTGAAAAGCTATAGGAAATGTAGCCAATGTCTGCTGGAGAATGGAATGTCAGCTTTCATCATGGATGAGGTCTGTGACAGGTTTCCCAAGCCCAAGTGTGCAATCCTAAATCTATGTTCATACCGGCAACATTAATTGGACTCAAGAGATTGCATGCATATATAAAACAATAGTAATTATAAAAAGAGAAGTCATGAATTAGAAATGAGGACTGAGAAATGAGTTCAGTGGGAAGAGGACTTGTGGAATTGATACAAATTTTATTGCCTTAAGTCACTTGGCTCAGGTTTGTCTATCATTATTGCATATGCTTTTCTCTACAATGTAGAGGTGCATGCTAGTAGGTGAAATGTTACATCTCAAATCTAGTGACCTTATCATAAAAACAAGCTCAACAAATTCTTATATCTCACTCTGATTTGCATTGAGTAATATCCAATTAATAAAAAATACCATTGACAAGGATCAGACCTGAGTTATACATCACATGAAAATGAAAGATGGTTGATCCCTCATCAAAATATATTTTAAAGGAATATAGATGCTTGCTGGGCAAAATGAAAAAAGTAATACTTATTTCTACAGTATATTTCACACATTAAATGTATGTGTTATTGTTTCTATACTCTCATGTAGAAGTATGTATCATGAAATTATAATGTTATATACTTGCAAAACTATGGTAATATGGCAGGCACTGTGTTTGTTTAACTTCCATTTTGAAGATGTGAGTGATAGAATAGGAAGCTGCAGCTTCCACGATATTGGGAAATGCTGTGTCTTGTGTAAGAGAAGTTGGGAGAAAACACACAAGGTTACTGAGGTAGAAGAAAGAGGAAAAACTAATATGCACCCCAAGCATTTGGAGACAATATTATGACTATCCACATCTATTGTGTGTTTTAAAAATTGTACTTCATTTTTGTCTCTGTGTGTGTGTGAGTGTGTGTGTGTGTGTGTGTTTGTGTGTGTGTGTGTGTGTGTGTGTGTGATGGAGAGAGGGAGAGGGAGGGAGAGAGGAGAGAACATAAATGAGGGAGCCATTATTGGTTTGAAGAGAAAACTGAACCTAAAGAAAGGTCTAGAGAACTACAAAACCAACCCAACTAATAATTCGAGCAACCATGGAAATACTACCATAAATGCCCTTCCATGTGTAATTATATGTCATATACATGTGGGTACCCAGAAAGGCAAAAAGAGATAGGGCATCTGATCCTTAGATCATTAATGCTGGATTCATGAGATGTATGTGTGTGTGGTTGGGAGTTGCCGAATATGGGCGTTGCAAACAGTACTCATACCCTCCACCTGTTGAAATATCTCTGTGGCACTTATACCTAGTGTCATTAATTTTTCATAGCAAAACAAGGCAGTGTAAAGTAACACCATCTTACAGATGAACAAGTTAAGGTACAGTGTCACTAAATGATCTGCTCATAAACACAAAATCATTTACAGTCTAAGCTGATATCAACATGCAGGTGAGTATAGCCTGAAAGCCTGTACTCTTTCCTTTCAGTTTCTCAGCCCTCCTGATTCATATTGTGCTTACCTATATGTAATTTTATATAAACAGGCAAAGTATTATACTTTGATCCTAAGATGTATAAATGGATAAAATGCAATCTAAGTAGGAAGAGCAGAAATTGTCCCTTGATACATAAAATCTGACAACAGCAAAAGCAGTGTTCAATGTTGGGAAAAAAAGTAGCTTCTCTCATTTGACAAGCCTGGTGACAGCACTAACCACATTAACATCCCAGGACATCCTTGATCTCGTCACCCCACTCTTTGATTTCAAGATAACTGTAAACTGGAAATTAATATTGTTCTCAATATTGATACTAGTATAATGTGAACAGAAAGCATTACATTAGCTTTGAAACCCTTTTCAGTAATGTTCCTTACCATAGAAGTTAATGCTTATGGATATCTCATTGGAGAACAAACCACAATCAACCATAGAAATATTAAACAGGCCTATTGCAACCAGTCATTCCATCATGCAGAAAATCATACATTATTTATAAAATCAAATCTGGGAGTTCTTCCGGAGAACATACCAAAAAGTAGACAGACAGGGCTTCTCAAATGTTTTAAACCCCGTGTAGGTTTAGGGTTTGGTTTTTCTCATATAGCAACAATTTATTTGTTAGCAACCTCTATAGTGTACTAATGGTTGTTTCAATGTTATCTTGTCGGAGTATTAAGAGGCTTTTTCTGTATGTCATTTATATAATAAAATGGGTCTCTGTGTTGCAGGTTTACTTTCTGGTAGGTGGCACTGGGCATCTTTCTGTAGTGAGTTAGTTTGTCAGCAATTTCATTATCAGCATTTCTTTTTTCCCCTCTGAGCTATTTCACAACCATTCTAAATTGTTTGGGGCCCAAACTTGGCATCAAAATTGCCAGCTTAGATAGAATTCTGTCTCAAAGAAAGTCCCAATGTCAGTCTAATGAGCTGAATTGAGTATATATAGCATAGTCATTTTTAGGTAGCTCTAGTCTCTATTTTTAAACTCAGCTATAACTAAAGCCCTGAGATAATTATGATATGCAAGCCATTGTGGATGAGAAGACTGTTACAACATTAATGTATTAATTATGCTTCTCAACTAAGGCCAGGAATCTAGGAAACGTTGTTTTTATCCTAAGGAGAAATTGATTTTTTTTAAGCAATGCTGTCCTGATAGTATTTTTCTTTTGGAGCTGTTATTTGGCATAATTCACTCAGGTGAATGTTTTCTATAGTGTTTCACTTTATCTTCAAACTTTTTGTTTGAACATTGACTGAGCCTGTCTTCCCATAGTTAAAGTGGGACAGAATCAATGCATTGTAGGCTTCCTCTACTGCTTTGTGTGATAAACACTGTCTAACAAGTCTGCAAAAATCCATTTTGATGCTACTTCCCCAATTAGACCTGTTCAATGCTCTTTGAATGACTGAATTTGCCTTTAGTTTTACACCCAGATATATTGTTCAACTAATGTTTCAAAACAGAGTGAACACCATTAACATCCATTTCTAAAACAGTGCATGTTTTCTTTTATCAAAGCTGACTATGAGCAAATAAAATTGTAATTGTTTTCTTGAGATTCGGCGTAACTTGATTACCCTCTAACTACTCAGTAATTTTGGGAAATTTTGTTCATTCAGTCTGAACAGTTGCAGATGACTTGTGTGTGTGTATAAGCAAACTATGCCATTAGTGCATGTAGTGAGAAAGTCTTTGAATATGTGCACATATTTGGAAGCTCCTTAGAGAACCAATGTTGCATTCATTCATTCATTGAGTCTTTGTTACCCAGGTAAAGTACTAAGGTGGATTCTCTAGGGCTTGAAATGTGGAAAGATAGCACACAAACTCAGGAAGCTTGTTACCCATTTTTGTAAACAACATCTGCATAAAATCTTATAAAGCAGGTCTTGGAAGGATAAAGATCAGAAAGAAAGTGAAGAAACTGAGAAGAAAACGTGAGATGATTGAAAAGAATGAAATATTACAAAGAATCGCTCTAAGTCTTTAAATAAATGAGAATGATAAAATAGCTCTACTTTAAAGATTTCAGAGTCCAAACTCCCCCCTTATTTGAAAGTTAATGCTTTTAAATTATGGTTATCTCTCTGGATAGCATCTGTACCTTAGAACAGCCATGTGCTACCCTATTAATTTATCTACTACCATGTCATTTTTGAGGCAGAAAAAAATAATTTTTTTAACAAACACAAGAAGATATGTGTGGGCATAGTATAGGATATTTTGAGATACTAGGAATGCTTAAGTGGTATCTTCAAAAGCTAATTCCTGTGAAATAAGGAATCACACTATAGAGATTTTGAACCTGTTCTGTTTAAAGAAACCATGTGAAGGTAGAAAAAAAGAGTTAGACCAAACTTCTTACATTTCCACAACCAGGTTAATATGCCCTCATGTCTTTGTGCCTTCAGATTTCCTTGCAACATAATATTTAGTATTATGCAGAGCTACCTTGGAGTACTTACTGAGAAATCTAGTAAATGCCACTTCACTCACTGAGAATTTATTCAACTTATTTGTTAAGCTTTAGTAGGAAAATATTACTCATGCTTTATGTAACAGTGGACTTTTTCCTACTGAAATATAATATATCCATGAATCTTATGCAATCACCACCAATATTATTACATATTTTATTACTAACATTAGATGCCTGCTTTTCAAATTGAAGGGTGTGTACTGTTATGAAACAAATGACATTGATAAAAAGAATCACTTTAAGTCAGTAATCAGCATTTTTCTAATAAACATGAAGACAATAAAGGTAAAGGGTAAATTTGTAAGAGTATACAGATAAAATGGTTACCTTCAAAGATATTTTCGTCATCCAAATAGGCCTTAAATTATGGGACATATTCATTACCTTCACATCATTGGATGCATCATTCTGAATAGGAAGTTTTCTGAATAGGAACAAAAAATTTTAATTTCAGTGATACAAAAAAACCATTAAATTTACAATTCCAGAAAAGTGCCCTCCCTACCCTACCAGAATGATTCATAATCTATTGTTAAGATTCAGAAAAAAAAAAACTCCTTTTGAGACAAAGGACAATTCTTTTGTCAGTCTTTGGTTGCTGTGAAAAAATGCCCAATATAAACAATACAAGAGTGAGAAAAGATTGACTTTGCTTCAAGGTTTTAGTGTTCCAGGTCATGATTACTTGACTTAAATATACCTGGCCTTCTGGTGCCTGTGGTTGCACCAGAAAAGGAAGTGGTAGCCTCAACAGAGCACAGTTTCTCATTTTATGGGAGACAGCAAGTAAAAAAGAGAACAAGATTAAGATATTGTGTCAGAGGGAATCTTCCTTCTACACTATTCTACAGCATTTGCAAGCTCATTATAGAAGTCCATTGGCAGGCAACAAGTACCTTCCGCTGACTTGCTGTTCTACATGTTAATCATTTCTGAAACCATCCTCAAAGAAATGTTCTGTACTAAACTCTATGGCGTCCCACAATCCAATGAAGAAGACCACCAAGATTATCCACCATAATTATAAAATATAAGGCTTTTTATATATCTTCCCTTGTTCACAGTTATCAGTTATGGAATTAAGAAAACTAGGAATGGAAGAAAGGGAGGTCTTTAGAGCAGGACAGAGTCTTAGGGTTGGGAGCACATTCCCAGGAGGATTACTCCCTTACCCTAGAAGCAGGAGGGAGGGCCTAGCCCCTACTCCAAATGACTTGAAAGATTTAGATGACCCCCTCCTGGAAGGCATCACCCTACATGTGAAGTATGAAGGGAAATGGGAGGAGAGGGTGGGAAAGAGGGAGGTAAGGAGAGTGAACTGAGATCAATATGTAAAATAAGAAAAATAAATTTGAAAAAAAGAGTCCAAAAATTGCAAATGGCCTAAAAGACAAACTTAGCTTGCTGGTTTTCAGTACCCCAAGGCTAGAATATACTCCTAATTATCTGTGATTAAATGAGCTTACCTTATTTACTATAAGGGCCATAGACCCTCATATATATTTTATTGATGGAAAAATATGAATGCTTGAGACTTGCTTATACTCATAGAGCCATGGGTTTGACCATTTCTCCTTTGATTTCTTATTGTTCTTTGAGAGTATTTTCTGGTATTGCACTATAGGTCTTCCTAACTCATTAAATGGTAACTGAGCAATTTGAAACAAGTGAAAGTCTCCAATTGCCTTCTTTTAAAAAACAGATTTTTTCCCTTTATTTTCATTTTAATTGAGAAGTTGCTAGAAATGTGTACTTATATATATGGGTCCTAGAGTAGAGTGACCAAGATACTTTCCTTTTAAATCTGAATAAATTAGTTAAAAACAAAACCAGTTGTAATTTTAAAGAGTTACAACAGTGAAGTTAATTATGATTTAAATATTAAAGCTGTTGTTTTTCTGCATGTTTTTTTGTTTGTTTACTGCTTCACTGCATACCTACTAGGGGAGAAAATTCAAATAGGGCTCCAATTCGTGAATGTGAATGTGTTTCCAATTTTACAAGCATAAATGACTTCAGTATTTAAGAAAAAGATTCAGTGAACACATGTAACAAATTCAGGACAATGTGTATTGGAAAATGAACTTGTTGAAAATGAAACTACTCTATTCTTTCTCTATAATAACTGGCTATTTTTTTAAGTAAGTAAACTGTACTCCAGAAGCCTGGTTTAGAGTTCTTTAAGTCATTCAAATTATATATATATATATATATATTCTGAAAACACAGAATAATGACATAACAGGAATCTAGAATGCCATGAATTGCAATAACTTAGAATACATAAAAAGGAAATCAATGGCATGGTATTGGAATGTAAACAAGAAAGGAATCTTATAATGACCAGTTAGTCCCTCCTAAAGTTTCCAATTGTTCTCCAGGGATAGTTTGACAAATGTCAGTATAAAACCACTTAGATGCTTTTCTGCTTCCTACTAGTATACTTTCCAGGAAAACAGAATAATCTTGATATAAAAGCACAATGAAGGCACTTCTTAATAAAATACATTGATCCCAATTCAGTTAATGTTTAAATTCTGCTTTTGCTTTGATTTTTAGTAGTTAAAATACAGAATTGCTATGTAATGTTAAAGAGGAAAAAGAAAAATGGGAAACTTATGTGCTGATTAAAGTATTCATGGCTTAGCCAACAAGTTTGAGAATATTTATTGATATTTTCCTCAAATAAAATAATTGACTAAAGTAACTTAAGGAAGGGCAGGTTTGTTTTGGTTCAGGATTCATGGGTACAGATTTCATGATGTAAAAAATAAAAAGCATGACAGCAATAGATTGAGGAATCTGGTTTCATTACATCTTTAGTCAGAAAGGAGAATGAGATAAAGACTGCTGTGTAGCTTGTTGTTTTCTGCCAGTCCGCCCACCGCTGATCTGGCGTGCTGGCCCCAAATAACATTCAGAGACTCTGTATTTGATACAATCTTGTTGGGCAGTTACTAATTCCTTATTGGCTAGCTCTGTCTTAATGATTAACCCATTTCTACTTCTCTAAGTATTATCACGTGGCTCATCTTACCGGCCAGATCGGTGGGCCCAGCATCTTGCTTCCTCCATGCTCTACATGCTGACTCTTCCTAACTACTTCATATTTCCTCCTGCTAGTCTCCTAGCCCCACCTATGTAGTTTCCTATTCGCCAAAAGTTATTTACTAATTAACCAGTACGAGAAACATATTTACAGAATAACATATCCCATCATTCAGACATTTTTGTCTAAAATAAAAAGAAGGGTTTTAACCTTGACATAGCAAAATATATCATACAACAGTTATCAAATCAGAATCACAGTTAACAATATTAGTCCATTAACATTTTGTAAGACTTAAAGAAAATATCATCTATACTATCTTTGTGAGTCTATACTTCTATATGTAACTTATCTTTAATCCTAACTAAGGAAAACTATAACAATAACTATCTGTCTTCAACTCCTTCAAAGACCACAGAAGGATAATATATAAACTCTAAAAATGACAGAGACAACTCACTGCCTGGTCAGTCACCTGAAGTTCATTTGTAATATTCCATCTTCAGCTCATAGGCCATAGTGTGTCTGGCAGACTCTTCAGCAGAGCAGGAAACTAAACTGTCCATCTGTATTGGCAGTTTGTCAGTCACTTTTCTCTGTGTCTTGTAATTGTCTGGCAGACTCTTCCATGAAGCAGGAATCCTGTAGCACTGTCCATCTTGTATCAGCAGTCACCTTTTTGTGGGTCCTGCATGTCCAGTTTCTACAGCATAAAGTCAAACATTATAAAGAGCAGTATCTTGCCCAAATGGCTAGTCTTACCATAATGAAATCAAGCTTTGTAACAAGTTTCTTCAATGTCCATCTTCCTTTCTGATGAAGGTGGTGTTACCAGGAGAAGTTGTGCCTCATTGTCAAGAAAAACCCTAAGCCATTTTAATGCCATATTCCATAGGCCTTTGAAAGGTTTGAAGAATATCTATCCATCTCAAATACATCTCTGTATATCTAGAAATCCTAACTAACTTAACTCCAAGTTTTAACTATCATAGTTAACTCTCTATGATCTGTACTAAATTATACATTTCATTTTCCAATGAGCTATATAAACACAATACCTAAACAAGAGGAGAATATACATATCACAAAATTGACCTTAAATTGTATCAATAAAAGAAAATCCATTACAAAGAAAAGTATTCATATCTATACCATAATTCCCTTTTTACCTTTAAAAAGATTGCTTGTGGTTATAGCCATTTATAATCAAGCCCATTTAAATGAAAACAAACATTTATAAACAATATTTGGGAATTTGGGAGTCGTTCTTTCCAAACTACTTCCTGTTAGTAGAGTGCACTGTCATGGGGATACTAAGAAGACGCAGAAATCTTGGCTGTAGACGTTGCTTCAGGGGGGGGTCTTGCTTGATCAAACCACATTAGTCTGGAAGGAATCCTCAGGTTTTCATTTCTGCTCCATGACATTTGGGTCTCATTTGGGATGACTTAAAATTACAGGTATTTTCTGGCAACAAGACAGAATTCCCTGAAGATTTTTCTCATGTATCTGTCTGGGGCCTGGGATGACTTGGAGACCAGGAGTGATCTCTGGATTCTTGTAAACACAAGTGCTCCAGAAACAGAGTAGAAGCTTCCCTACTGGCCAACAGTGCTTTATTCATTAACCAATAAGAGAAACATATTTACAGAATGACATCAATATTAGTACTCCATTGACATGAGACACTGTTGATCCTGACAGCATCATGCACTTTCCTGAAAGTATGTTGGACACTGTTCTTGCTCCTTCTGGAGTTCATCCTCGCTTCGGCCATGGCCTCTTGCGCAAGGAACTGCCCCTACCTTGACCACTGACCTGGACATGCAGTCCCAAGTGCTTGCAGGAGACAAACATAGGACTGCTGAACCTTGCCAAGTCAGGGTAAGACAGCCTTTCTTCCTCCCTGCTTTTGTTGTGGTCTGTCTGGTACTCTTGGCCTTAGCCAAAGCTTGCTGTTCCAACATTGCTCTGAGACCTTGGGTGACTGTCCAGGTAGATTGCTGTTTCTGTCTTCAAGGCATCTTTTGGAAGTTGCCCATCTGCACTTCCTGTCTACCCTAGTATTGCTATTTTCCTTCTCAGGTCTTGATGAGGTTGTAGATTAAACTATCACAACTACTATTCTCTCTTCCTAGTTAGATATATTAGTTACTATACTTAAGCTTTCTAGCTTAGAATAACTCTATTGTAAACTCCGTTATGCCTTCACTCTAGGACTAGATATGTAGGTCGTTTTTTTCTCAATTTTGCTTTTCTTAGAGCACACTTGTTATTCACTGTTTTGTATATAGTTTTGTATCAAGCCCAAATCTATTCTTTAGACTAAAAGGGGAATTGTAGATAGATATTCACCTTGTCTGCACCTGTGGCTTAGGCCACGCCCATTGAGGGTGGAGACAGGGCCGAAAGTGAGATTGGGGAAAAGGCTGGGAAAGGGTCAAGCACTCTCTTTGGTGGTGGACACTGGAATGCTTAGGATCTGATGGAACCCGCCAAATTCATCTGTCTACGTTGTGAGTTATTTCTCCCTTAATAATCATCTATTCGGCCTAATTGTTTATCCTGATCCTTATTAAATCGCAATACTGCTGCCCTGTGCCCCTTGTAACTTTTGTTATATCTGCCACCCTGGATTATAGAATAATGTACTCACAATCAGGGTGGATTTTTCTACCTGTTTAATTGTTTGATTTTTGGTCTTGTTTTGTTTTTTAAGACAGGGTTTTACTATGTAGCTGTGAGTGTCCTGGAACTATCCATGTAAAAAAGTTGGCTTTGAGGTCAGAAATACACCTGCCTCTGCCTCTTGATTTCTGAGATTAAAGGTGTGTGCTAATATATCCAGATCTTCTTATCTTAAATCAGTCTATAGCAGTAGTTCTCAACCTTCCTAATGTGTGACCCTTTAATACAGTTTTATATGCTGACTCCCAACCATAAAATTGTTATCATTGTTATGTCCTAAATATAAAGTGTTACTTAATGAATAATAATGTAAATATCTGTGTTTTCCAGTGGTGTTAGGTGAACACTTTGCACAGTTCATTTAAGCCCCCCTCTCCAGGGATCACAAATAATATGGCTGCGAACTGTTACACTAGAAACTAGCCTACAGACTTTCTAAGGGAAGGGAGAGAAAACTGGGGTTGGTATGTAAAATTAAAAGTATTATTTTGAATAAAAAGATCCTGTCAAATTGATAATATTAACATTTTTTCCATTTATTTTTAAATAGAAATGACAATTCACAAAAATAAAAGCTTTAACAAAACCATGTCCACATTTTTTGATATGTAATCTGTTAAAATTTTAAGTAGTGAAGGTCACTTTAGTCTTGAAAACTTCATACATATACACAATGTATATTAATCATATTTATACCATGCTCTCTTCTTCCACCTACTTCTGGGCTCTACTACAAACTCACGTCCCATCAAACTTCTTGTTTTTATAAATAATAGCCCATTTAGTTCCGCTTGTGATTCCCATATGCACATGGACGTGGGTTCATGTACTACAGCATGAACAGACTACCAGTATACAAGCACTGCCCCAGAAGAGAAACATTTCCTTATTTTCTATGAGTCCGTCTTTTTGACTTTCAATTTTATTCTGATATTGAGGATAAAAATAAGGTTTTATTTATTTATTATTTATACAGTATTTTATCTGCATATATGCCCACAGACCAGAAGAGGGCATCAGACCTTATTGCAGATGGTTTGTGAGCCACCATGTGGCTGCTGGAAATTGAGCTCAGGACCTCTGGAATAGCACTTAGGGCTCCTAAACTCTGAGCCATCTCTCAAGGCCCAACCTAAGGTTCTTCTTGCACATGCTCTTAAAGTATTCTTCTTTATTTTTTTTTCTTTTTGAGGTAACATCTCTCTTTGAAGCCCTGAATGTCATGGAACACATGATGTACACCAGGCTGGGCTTGAGTTCACAGACATCTGCCTGCCTCTTCTTCCTTCGTGTCTTTTTAGTATAGTGTTTTTTAGTATACCTAATTTCAGTTTGGTAACTTGGTTAGTGTGCCTTCCATCAATTTAATATCTGCTTCAGCTGTGATACCATATGAAAAAATGCCTTTAATGCAAAAACTAGTGAAGGCTTTCTGGATGCAATCATTCAAGGTTGAAGGCAGGAAAATAATCTACTGTCACTTTAGACTTGCAGTTGGAGAAGAGGATATAGCCATAGAGAAGAGACAAGAATCCACATGTAAGGATACATAATATCATTGTATTACAAGCCAAGAAAGAGCAAATTTCTGGCACCATCAGTAGCTGGGAAGGAGGATTAAATAAATTTAAGTCACACACAAATGGCAGAGATAGATCAAAGTCCTAGGCCAAGGTGACATGAGAAATCAGGTTTCAGTGATTAAATCCATTTCAAAAGAAAAATTGGTCCTTGTTCAAGTATTTTCCCCAGAAATATTGAAACCTCACTGGGCTAAAGATGGCTACTTATAATATTTTAGACATGAGAGCTAGATTTTCAATTAAAGCAGAATATAGTAATATTATTCCAGCCAAGTGTCATCTTACACCAAGTTCCTTTCTTTTTCAAAGTAGTTGTTTGTTCTAATCATTTTGTCCTACCTTCATGATAGCTCAAACCTTGGATTTAAATTTAAACTCTTCAACTTTGGGAAAATAAAGTATTTTTTATTAAATTAAATTTAAATTCAGAAGAAAAGTAGCATTAATTACTTCTGAAAAACTAATAAGGAATCATACTATTAACTACTACATATATTTTTTCTTATTTATTTATTTTACATCTAGACTGAAGTTTCCCCTCCCTCTTCTCCTATCCTCTCCTCCTGCTTCCTTCTCTATCTTCATCTCATGCATCCTATATTTTTGTTCAAAAAGGGGCAGGCCTCCCATGTGGATCAACAAAGCATAGGATGTTAAGTTGAAATAAGACTAAGACTGGGCAAGGTGATCCAGTATGAGAAATAGGTTCCCAAGAGCCAGCCAAAGTATTAGAGACAGAGACTGCTCCCATTGTTTGGAGCCCTACAAGTAGACCAAGCTATATAACTATCACATATATTTAAAGGCCCTAGTTCAATCCAATGCAGGCTCACTGGTTGTTGATTCAGACTGTGAGTTCCTATGTGTCCAGGTTGGGTGATTTTGTGAGTTTTCATGTAATGTCTTTTACTCTCTCTGGCTCCTATGTTCCTTCTTACCTGTCTTCAGCAGGATTCTCTGTGTTTTGACAAGTTTGGCTGTAGGTCTCTGCATCTGTATCCACCAGTTACTGGATGAAGGTTCTCTGATGCCAATTGGGGTAGTCACCAATCTGATCATATAAGATGGACAGTGCAGGCTTCATAGCCACTATTACCAGGAGCCTTAGATGAGGTCATCCTTGCAGATTCTGTGGGTTTTATCCTTGCATCAGTTTTCTCTCTGACACCACAATGCCCCCTCTTTCCAGTCATCTGTTTTAGTACTCCCCATCTATGCCCCCGCCAAAACATTGTTCCCACACCCAACTATCTCCAGTCCACTCAGAAGATCTGATCCATTTTCCTGTCCCAGAGATGTCCAGGGATCCCCCATGGGAACATTGTTTTTGACCTTGCATCTCTGGCTTTGTGGATAGTAGCATGGTTATCATTTAATTTATAGTTAATGTACTCCTGTGTGTGAGTTCATACCATATTTGTCTTTCTGGATCTGGCTTACCTCACTCAGTATGATTTATTTCAACTTCTGTCCTTTTGCCTTCACATTCCCTGATTTCAGTATTTTATTTATTTATTTTTCTTATTTTACATATCAATTCCAGTTCTTTCTCCCTCCTTCCCTCCATCTCTGCCACCCTCCCATGGCTCCCCAACCACCATCCCCTCTCATCCCCCCACTTCTCATGTCGGGTGATGCCTTCCAGGAGGGGGGTCATCTAAATCTGTCAGGTCATTTGGAGTAGGGACTGGGTCCTCCCTCCTGCTTCTAGTTTAAGGGAGTATCCCTCTATGGGGAATGTGCTCCCAAAGTCCTTTCATGCACCAGAGATACATCCTGGTTCCACTGTCAGAGGTCCCTCAGACTGCCCAGGCCTTCTAACTGAGACTCATGTTCAGGGGGTCTGAGTAGGTCCAATACTGGATTTCCAGCTATCAGTCTGGGGGCCCATTAGCTTCTCCTTGTTCAGGTCGTCTGTCTCTGTGGGTTTCTGTAGATTGGTCTTGTCCTCCCTCTCTGCATCTGTATTCCAGTTAACCTCAGTGTTTAGTTGTGGGTGTCTGCTTATGTTTCCATCAGCTACTAGATTAGGGCTCTATGATGGTGGATAAGTTAGTCATCAATCTCAATATCAGGGAAGGGCATTTATGGTAGACTTTCCACTGTTGCTCAAATTGTTAGTTGGGGTCAGTCTTATAGGTCTCTGGATATTTTTCTCCAATCACTATCCCCTCCCCACTCCCAATATACTCAGGAGATCTTGTCCCTTTCCCATTCTGTGAGGGACATTTTATGAATCACGTTTTTTTTCCACCGCAGAGTAGTTTTCCATTGTGTATATGTGCCACATCTTCTTTATCTATTCTTCAGGTGAGGTTCATCTAGGTTGCTTCCATGTTCTTGCTTATACCATGATATCAATATTTATAACAACTGAGTAATATTTATAAAAAGGAAACCAGCATGGCATTGGCCTAAAAACATACAGGTAGATAAATGGGATGAAAATGAAGGCCCACATATAAATGCACGCATCTATTGAAACCTGATGATTTATTTTTATTTTGAAACCAAAATTAAAAAATGGAAAAAAGAAAGCATCTTCAACAAATGGTGTTAGCATAACTGGATGTCAGCAGATAGAGGAATGCAAATAGTTTTGTTATCTGTCACTCTGCACAAAACTCAAGTCCAATTGAATCAAGACTTCAACATAAATCCAATAATACTGAATCTGATAGAAGAGAAAGTGGAAAACAACCTTGAATTCACTGGCACAGGAGGCAACTCCCCTAAGAGAACACAGGTACCCTAGACACTAAGATAAAAATTAATAAATGTGACCTCATAAAACTGAAAATCTTCTGCAAGTCAAAGACTCTGTGAATAGGCTAAAATGGCAGCCTAGAGAAAGGAAAAATAACTTCACCAACACCACATTCTACATTCTACAGAAGACAGAATACACACACACACACACACACACACACACACACACACACACACCACACATACACACACACACACACACACATATATATATATATATATATATATATATATATATATATATACATATATATATATATAAAACCTAGTCATAAAAAAACCCAAATGGTCCAATCAAAAATGGGGTATTTTTGATTTCAGAAGTCCCTTAGACTGCCCAGACATCTTCTTTATCTATTCTTCAGTTGAGGTTCATCTAGGTTGCTTCCATGTTCTTGCTTATACAATAATTTCAATATTTATAACAACTGAGTAATATTTATAAAAAGAAAACCAGCATGGTATTGGCCTAAAAATATACAGGTAGATAAATGGGATGAAAATGAAGGCCCACATATAAATGCATGCATCTATTGAAACCTAAACACAGAATCTCAACAGGAAAAATTCAAATGACAAGAGAATCTCTTAAAGAAATGTTCAACATCATTAGCCTTTGGGGAACTGTAAATCAAAATTATTCTGAGATGCCATTTGTCAGCAAACAAATATCAAACACCAAAATAACAAAAGGAATACTCCTTCATTGCTAATGGCAGTGCAACTTCTCTCATATAACCACTTTGGAAATCAATATGTACATTTCTCAGAAAATTGGGAGGCCATCTACCTCAAGATCCAGCTATACCAATCTTGGGCATAAACCCAAATGTTGCACACTCATACCACAAGGACACTTGTTCAACTATGTTCATAGTAGCTTTATTCATAATAGCCAGAACCTGGAAACAACTAGATGCTTCTCACCTAAATAGTGGATAAACTATATATCTTTATAAGAAATATGTAATGCAC
Organism: Cricetiscus sungorus; assembly: GCA_030556225.1. NCBI lineage: Eukaryota > Metazoa > Chordata > Mammalia > Rodentia > Cricetidae > Cricetiscus > Cricetiscus sungorus. The sequence goes on from JANBXA010000726.1 coordinate 43,938,548, forward strand.
TTTAAAAGAAATCTGTAATGCATATAAATCTGTGAGCAATTATGCACATATTGTTTACACAAAATTTTCTCATCTGAGCAAATGATCTTCTGGCTAACTTTCAAAGATCACTCAACAAAATCTGCAACTTCAGGTTTAAGAATCCCTCTCTTGAATTATTAGTCAGGATTTTCCAAGTGACTCCCAAAACATAAAGTCTGTTGCTATTGCCCTTGGTTTACCAATAGATGTGGGCTATAAAGTCTCTATTAATGAAGACTGTATATACTTCAGCCACAAGGCCCACAAGCCCCCAAATTCAAACTGGTATAAATGCCCCCTCCATGAGGACTAGCTTTAATGTTACTAGAAGTTGATGTTTAAGCTTTTAAAGAGGGAAGGAAGTAAAAGTTATACCCAGTGATGACACGTATAAAAAAATGGCAAATATGGTATAATAACTCTAAGGGTGTAGTAGTGTTTCACATACCTTAAAAATAACTAACAGCTCCATAATTGGCCTTAAGTCCCACTCAACAAGAGAGAAACTATGACTAGGCCTGGAAACCTACCCACAGATAAGTGAGTCCTTTAATGCTCAACAAGAAAACTCATTGCAACAGAGATTACTTCAGAATACAATAACCAAAGTGCAGAGATGTAGAACCAAGTCTCAATGGATACATCTATAAAAAAAAAAACTCTCATACATAAGGCTCAGAGAAAAATGTGGAAGAGGGAGCAGAAAGATTGTAAATCAGATGACCTGGATGTTTGCTTGGAGACTGTATAGACTAGTAATATTAGAAGCTACACCTATAAAGTCTCATCAAAAATAAAAAAGTGTGCTTCTGTTGTGTATATTTGTGTGTTTGTATGTGTATGAGGCAAGGGGAGTGGTGTGTGCATGTTGTGCATGTGGGACAGGTGGGAATGTGAATCAAAGGACACATCATGTGGAGGTCAGGGTTTCTTTTCTCTCTCTCTCTCTCTCTCTCTCTCTCTCTCTCTCTCTCTCTCTCTTTCTTTCTTTCTTTTGTGGAGTTAGTTCTCTCCTACTATCAAACTCAGATTGTCTGGCTTGTGAAACAAAAACTGTTATCTAGCCAACACCTGTGTAGGCCTTTGATTATTCTTTTTATACCACTTCATTTGTGTTATGTCACCATTACATTCGGAAGCAATTAGTGCCTTTGGAATTCTGAAATTTGAATATTTATAACTCTTTCTGAAACTCTGACCTGCTTGCCTGTAAGATGCCCATTGTTTCCTTTGGACTGTCATGTGAGACTGTTCCACACTAACCAGAAATTTATATAGTGTAACAATTTTTTCTGACTGTACTGCCAATGTACATTTTCAAATATACAAATTTGAGCCATCTCCGATTTCACATTGAAGTCTGTGTTCTTATGGTTTATATAAAACATAATAAAAAGCGAATAAATACACTATCACAATGAAATTACAGAAGCATCTACATCTTGCTCATTTTATAATATCTAAAAGCTGAATTCTTTTTTCTTATTGTTGTTTATTTCAATTTCACTAAATTTTAGTTGTGTTGCTTAATTATTTTGTTGTTGTTTGTTTGTTTGTCAACTTTGTACAAGAATGGGGAACCTCAAATAACAAAATTCTATTAGATTGTCCCATTGGGCAGTCTTTTGGGGACATGTTCTTGATTAATTATTGATATGGAAAGACTCAGTCCCCATTTGACAGTGCCATTCCTAGGCGGATGGCTCTGAATTTTATAAAAAGTAACTTAAACAATCCAGGGAGGTCAAGCAAGTAAGCAACATCCCTCAATAATCTTTCCTTCAGATCTTGCCTCCAACTTAATGATTTGAGTTTCTACCTTTTGTTTCTCTGATGATGGACTATAAGATATAAGACGAAATAAAGCCTTTCTTATCCAATTTACCTTGGATCATGTGGTGTATTGCACTAGTAGGAAGCAAATTAAGACATTGTGTGAGAACAGAAATTCATGGCAATCTACCTAGATATAAAGCTGAACTCCATTATGATTAGTTAAAGTTATATCAAAATCTTTAACATTGAGAAATACTTTTGAAAGAGAAGCTGAGAGGGAATTGTTTTTAATGCTGTAGTTAAGAAAGTAAGCGCTGTAATTTCTGCTATACTTTCAGTTTACCATATTGAAAATAATATTTGTAGTTCCAAGATTTTCTGTGATACATGATCCATACAGGAACAGTAAGATCATGGTAAAGCTACAATGTAAGAGTAGAATGTAGATATGTATTCTGAACTCAAAAATACTTAGTGCTTAAAGTCTTGTTTCAAATTTAAAATATGTCCTTACATTTCACCAATGTGAATACTGAGATCCCCAGTAATCACATAGAAAAATTCATAAATACTGTAGAGCATTAAGTCACTATTTTGTTCTAGCAAATTTCCCCAATAAATAGTGGCTCAAATTAACAAATGTTGTGTCTTATTCTCCTTGACCCAGGAATGCAGATGTGCCTCAGTTGTGGAGGAGGGATGTATCTATGCCAACATCTCTCCCAAGGCTACAAGTAACAGCTCAAGGTCCCAAGAGGGGTCAGTCCAATTTTCATAGGGCAGCTCAAAGCATTTTTATTTTCTCTTACTGTAAGTGTACTAAGATAGCAAAATGTGAAGATGTGCAAGTACACAGAATCTTAGAGTTCTAATTTTAGGAGGGATCTCATACCTCATTTTCTATATTCCCTTGTTTAGTTCAGAGGCACAAGTTCTGGCTACACTCAGAAAAAGAGACTTATAAAAGGGCATGAATATGTAGAGGTAGAAATCATTGTATGTCACCTGCTATACATGCCTAAAATGTCACTGACTAAAAGGGACATATGCCCTTTCCAGAGTCATTATAATTCTATATAAGAATTTATGAATATTTTAAGGGTTTTCATCTCATAATTATTTAAAACTTTGTGATTTGCTCAACATTAGTACTTCAATATTAAGTGTACTTATTCTTCAACTGGATTTGTTCTTCCAGGATAGAACATTTTGAATTGTCTCCATGAGCTTTTTGAATAAATAATGCTTGGATTTTGAAGACTCGTTTATTGCAAGATATTTCATTATACACGAAAAAAATGAAAATTCTTCACTTCTGTGAAAATTTTATTTCCTGAAAAGAGCCATTTTACATTTTGGAAGTAACAATATGATCAAAAAAGGGGGTGACAAAATGAGCCCTAAATCTTTATTGGTAGTGAAAAGCAAACTGAAGAAATACATTATTCCCTTCTTGTTACAAACATCAATTTTTATGGAAGCCAATCATGAATAAAGTCTGGATTCATGATTATTTTGTATGCCTTTCTTGAGCAAGATTTTAGGCAACTTGTCAGGTGATAGAATTTTCATATAGTTCTTGAAATTCAATTTACATTATTCATTTCATGCCAAGTAGGAAAAGGCATGAATTAAACGTCTTTTCTCATAATATAAAATTAGTTCTGAACATACAATTCATATAAATGGTTTCTAGAGTCCATATCATGCCTACTTTATAAACCACAGTGTCTTCTTACAATCAATTTTATTAATATCACATAACTGGTATCTTGTATAACATTTCAAAAGAATAAGTTTAAGTCAAGTTGTATAAATATAATTTCATATTTTAACTTATCCTATATCTTAATGCTTTTCCTTAGTTTAATTGAATGTCTCATGGTTTGCTGTTTTGCTTTGTGGAGAAAATAATCTTTACCCTCACTTATCTGCATTCAAGCCTTACAAATTTTTGTTTTTGTGTTTCAGTGGAGGTGCTTTGGATACTGATAGAACAGATTCTAATATTTTCTCTGACATGATTTTAGGTCATTCTAGTCTGGTGAATGTTTATGGGCTTATCTGATCCGTGTACATAATACTTAAAGATTTGTTAAGAAAAATTACGTTGGCTGACAATGTTGTGACAAATATGAATGCCAGTGGTAGAAAGGATGAAAACATTTACCTGTAAAATGACAAACCTTGATAAATAGGAAAATCAGTCCTGGTGATGAGGTTTATGAAGGAGAAAAAATACGCCCAGGAAAAATAAAGGGCAATAAATGCACCTGTGCTATGAATCTAAATGCTCATGATGCCAAATCACTAATAAGCAAGGGTTGTGTAAAAATTGCTTGCTGCACGAGAATTGATCAAGATTGATGAGAAAACTCACCAAGTGATTAAGATAAAAAATGCCATTCATTTAGAATTACTATATTACCCCCAAATAGAGAGAAATGGTAGGGAATTATCATAATAAGGCAAAAAAGTTAACCAAATTCCAATTGTGATGAATAAGGAAAATTGGCAAAAATTGATTTGTAAAAGGATATAATAGATTTAAATATGCCATGACTAATAAAATCTAAATTTAACTCTCAAAACAGTATTTAGTGAGGAGCATAGAATTTATAACATTGAAGGACAAATGACTATTTTAGAGGTATATGAAGCTGAGATGCTCATGGGTCCATCACATTTTTCCTTATTGTAGTTTATAACATATCAAAGCTATTTTTTTAGAGATTCCTGCTGAGAAACATGAAATCCTCAAACGAAGGCAATTATATTCATGCCATAGCAGGTATATGGCATAATTAGAATGATTAATCACTAGTAATGTCCAAGACTTGAAAAAAAGTAGCAATTAGTTTAAAGCAAAAGATCATTAATGAAAGATCTGTCACTTTAAAGAAGCTGGTGATGTTGGGAAAATTCTGTATACAACACAGCTTACAAATTTTAAGGTAATTTTTAGATGACACAATTAATAGATGAATAAAAACGCATGATGAATAACATAAAACTGAGGCAAAATTGTAACTTATTCTGCCTTACTCATCAGTCAGTGCTATGAACTGTAATCACTTAACTACTTCTACTCTCTAGGCTTATAAACTTGTGATCATAATTGATCTAATATTCAAAAATAATTTTTCTCTTCTACATCATCTTACAAGTCATGGTATATAAGTACATAGAAATTTACCTCTTATGTTAAGTATCATGTAATTACATGCAGCATGAATATAGAGCATTGTTTTAACTATAACACTAATCACAGACTTTTAACATGTTTGAATTTTTTTCTTTTCATTATAGGCAATGGGGCAGTGAACAGAGACGAAAATGGCTCATTATAAATATGTGCAAATTGAAACTTCTCTTGGACATAGAAAGACTGTCAGAATGAAACGTATGATTGCCTTAATCAGGGATACTATTGCTGTGATAAATACCATGACTAAATGCAACTTAGGGGGAAAAGAGTTATATGCTGAAACTCACTGATCATAATTCATCATGAATGGAAGTCAGGGCAATAATCTGTGGATAAGTAATAAAGTAGAGGATATGGAGCAATTCTGCTTCCTGGATTGCTTTCCAAGACTTGCCTAATTTGCTTTCTCACATAAACTAGGACCATCTGCTTAGAGGTGTTAATGCTTATTGTAGAGGGAGACTGCCCACATCAATCATTAATCAAGAAAATGTTCTTCAGACTTGTACACAGGTTGACTATATAGGTGTGTTTTCTCAACTGATATTCTTACTTCTTAGATGACTTAAACTCGTGTCAACCTGAGAAACAAATTAACCATCACAATGATTGATGTAAGTTTGCGTAGATAATATAAAGAATGCTATTAAAAGGCTGTTCCAATTATTAATAGCAACATATGTGTTAGTATTTGTTATTCTATATCTTTAGCCATGCAGATTACTGGGAATTCTTTCATACTGTCTCTTCCTTGACCTTGTCTTTTCTGTCTGACAAGAAAAATATATGCCATAAATGTCAGTTTGTATTTCTGTAATTATTCATGAGACAGTGGATCTTTTAACATGCTTATAGTCAATTTCCTTGTCATTGTGTGGTGTAACTCCAATGTTAACTTCTGTATATTAATTTCTCTTTAGTATTTTTGTCTTTTCCTTACCCTTACACACAACATTTCTTATATTTTCTCCATTCTATATTTCAGATGTTTGTCCATTATATTAAGTACAAATATTTTTGCCCAGTTTAGAATTTTTCTCTTAAATATATAGCATCTATATTTACAGTTGAGTTAATCCTATTAATATAAAGTACTATATACATTGTATCGTGAAATAAACAATTATAGTAAATATTGAAAATAACAATGAGACAAAAAAATCAGGGAGAAAATAAAATAAAGAACAAGGAAAGTTAAACAAATGAAAAGAAAAAGGGAAAAGGTATTACATGAAGAAAAAATTGTCAACAATATGAATATTCAAAAACAAAATTCAATCAATTTAAGATAGAAAAGTTAATATATTTAAATAAATAAAAAGTAAACAGAAATTTTGTAATGTAAAAATAATATATCAGAATGAATAAAAGAGGAAATTTATAGTGGGGAGAAGAAAAGAAATAAGTAAAAGGAAAATTTATTGGACAGCAATGAAAAATTCATAAACAATATTAGATACATGCATGAAGGGAGTGAAAATTTCAAAATGCGAGTAAATATAATAAAATGAGAATAAAGCTAAGAGTGTGATATAAAAGAGATGAAGTGTGGGAGAAGATTTGCAGGTATCAAGCAATAGTTATATAAGTGAAGTAAAGCAGTAGTTGAATACTTGGGCTCTTCTCTGTGGTATGTGCTGGTGTTAAGCTTCTATTGGACAAGTGCTGATGTCACCCAGAGGTGTCTCCTTCACTTTAACACCTTTCCTCCTTGAGTACCAGGGACATTTGTGAGCCACAGTTTGTTGTTTATATGGGCAGTTTCTTTGCTTTCCTGAGGTAAAGCCCACGGTGTGACTTTTCTTCTATCTGCAGATCTTTCCAGGTTTCCTTGGAAGTTGGAGAAGCAACCAAGACATCATTATCTGTACAAGTCCTAAATCTCTCTTAAAATTTCAAGTCTTCCTGACCATGTTGTGAATTTCAACTAACCTGTAGTAGTTTTAGCATTTTCTAACTGGAAGAGTGACAGTGGCTTCAGAAGTTGAACTACCCTGTGACTTCAGATTCAACACTCTTAAATACAGGATCCCTTTCCATGGATGAAATACAATTCTAGGAAATAAGGGTGGTGTTGCCTTTTGTTCTGTATCACAGTCTAGATCATACTTCCTGCCCTCTGTACTTTCTTGTCTCATCACTATCTAATCCTTTTGCACTCCACTACTGCCTTCCGTGGATATCACTTGCTCTGAGGATGGAGCAGATTAAATTCAACCTTCTTATTTTGTGGTTATTTCCCATTACCCACTCTCTGCACCTAAAGTAGTTCATTTTCAAACATTGGGTTCTCTCTCAGGATGCCAGCTTCATACTCTTGTCCACTGCTGGCCCATCTTCCAGAGGAATCACTGTATCATGAAAGCCTACAACTATTTTTGAGGATTGTGAGAGTTAGGTGTATACCTTGAAGGTAAGAACACCACAGCAGTGGTATTCTGTATGGGTTATTTCCTTTTTTCTGCATCATTACTTTGTTATTTTGCAGTCTTCAACATCCCATCATTCCTAAAGCTTTTAGGAACAGACTTCACTTCTTATCCTAACCCATGGAGCCAGTTTCTTCCCAACCATTTTAACAGGAAGTGTTTTACTTTTTTTTCTCTCACCCTTTGATGTGTGTGTGTCTGTCTGTCTATCTGTCTCTGTGTCTGTGTTTGTCTCTGTTTCTCTCACTCTCACTGTAATGTCCTATATATGGATTTTTCTGAGGTTATGCCATCCATAAAGATTTAGGGATAAGTAGTATGTTTTATATACTTTTATTGCACAGCCTAATTTTATTCATTATTTCATAATTTTTAAACAAATTCATGCAACCTATGTTTTAATTTTTATCTTTATGTGAAGAAAGAAATATTTTTCTGAGGTGGCACTACACAAAGGAAACATATTTATCAGAAAAGTGTCCACAGTTGCAGGACAAGAGACAACTTGTGGTTTTTAGGCCTAAAACCTGACATTGTATCCACTCCATACCGGAACCTCCTGTAGAGTAGTCGTCAGAGAAAGCAAAACATTTTTGGTAACAAGAAGTTAATATAATAATATAGATTATTTTTAAGAGCTTAGAAAATTTATATATGGTCAAAGTGTTTGTAGACAATTATCTAGTTATTAGAACTACTGGTCTCATGTTAAGTTTTAGTTTCTTGTGGTGGTGATAAAACACTGACCAAAACCAACTTTTGAATTTACTTAATCTTACACTTTATCTTCCATAAGAGATTCAGGTACTGCAAGATCTCAAGGCAGGAACCTGGAGGTACAAAACAAACAATGACAATATTGGAATCCTGCTTATTGCCTTGCTTCCCCTGGCTTGACCAGACTGCTTTTTTATATAACACTGAACCATCTGCCCAGGGGTGGCACTGCTCCATACTTTTCCCTACAGAGCAAGCTGTTCCAAATAATTTCTCAATTGAAATTTCTTTATTCCCAGGTGACTCTAGTTTGTGCCAACTTTACAAAGACTAACCAATACAATTCCTAATAAATATCAATATATAGAGAAAATGTGTGAGACTATAGAAGAAAGCTTGAGAATTAACAACATATGTAGCACTATGGATTACCTTGTGGTTATATATTATTTATGATTTATTAAAGCATGCATGAGGATTCAAAAAGCAATGCCAGCCGTAAGCCGTAGAAGCCAGGCACACACCTTTAATCACAATAGTCAGAAACTAGGAAGTTGTGCTATACACTTTTAATCCTAAAACTCAGGATTAAGAGGTAGACAGATCTCTCTGAGTTCAAGGCCACACAGGAATACAAATGAATACAAATCAGTCTAAAAGAGTAACAGATCACACACCTTTAATCTCAGCACTAGAGAGGTATAAAAGATAGAAGAAGGATCTTCAGTATTCTGTGGGAGGCATTGATTTTTCCAGCCACACTGAGGATAGGAAGACTCAGTAGTAAGTATCAAGGAAAATGAGGAGACATTCAGTTTCAGGATTCTAGAGCCATTATGATGCATTCAGTCTGAGGCAGAGAGAACTGGGATTGATATGAAAACTAAGAAAAATATTAAAAATAAAAAAGGGGGAAAAGAGTAAGCTAGATACTCTTCTATCAGTTGACAATCAAAAAAAAATGCCTAGATCTGGAAAGATATCTCAGTCCTAAGAGTACTGGTTGTTCTACCAGAAGACTTGGGTTCAAGTCCCAGCACATGGAAGCTCATATATGTATGTAATTCCAGTCTTTGGTGATCTGCTATTTTCTGGTCTCCATTGGAACTGAATACATGTGATTCACAGAGAGACATGCAATAAAATACATATAAAAAATTGGACCTAGACAATTTCTAACTAAAAGTCCTTTCCTAATGATAGGTATTGTGACTAGTGTCAGATGGAATGTAAAAGTAGTTCTAGACAACAAATGCTAGTATGAATTTAGGACAGGGAGATTGTTAGAAATGGCTGATAAAAGGGTAAACTAATCCAGCCACTTAAGAAATCATATTATAGAATTCTCAAAAAATTGGAAATGGAATTGAATTTCCATATAATAAGCTGTACCACTCTTGAACATATACCCAAAGAATTCACTACTGTCTTACTACAGGGACACATGACAATCCCTATTCATTGTTTATTGATTCATAAAAGCTGGAAAAAAATGGAATCAACCTGGATATCTATCAGCTGATGAATGGATAATGAATGTGTGGCACCTCTACACAATTGGATCTTATTTACTTACAAAGAAAAATGAAACTAAGAAATTTGCAGGTTAATGGATTAAACTGGTAGAGTGAAGGATTTACTGAGTAAAATAATGCAGACACCCAAAGACACATGACGTGAATTCTGAGTGTTCCAGCTTCAAATATTTTGTTTTGTATGTTTAATGTGGAGTATATGCAGAAGCTAGGAAACTGAAAATGGGACACTGGTGGGGGTGGTTCATTATGAGATGGAAGATAGAAGAATATGAAATTAGCAAGTGGGTATACTGGCAGCAGAAAGGATGAAAAAGGTAGTTTCCTGATGTGAGTGTTGCAATAAAGGGCCTACAGGAGGATTAGCCAACTTTAAGTATGCATGTAAAAGTTACTTTGGATCACAAAATTAAATTTAAAATGTAATATATGTAATATGAGTTGACAGTAGAGTACATATGATATGAAAAAAATCATGGAAGGGATTCCTGGAGTCAAAGAATAAAGCAGAGATGAGAAAGATGCAGAAAGAAGCTTGATAAAAGCCAACGTGTGTGTGTGTGTGTGTGTGTGTATTTAATTTAAATTATAAACAAACTTTTTTTACACATCAATCCCAGTTCCCATACCCTCCCCTCTTCCCCTGCTTCCCCAAACAACCCCCATCTCATCTCCTTTTTGTTTCTCAGGGAGGGTGAGACCTTACATGGGGGATTGTTCAAAGGCTGCCATATCATTTTGAGTATGGCCTAGGCCCTCCCCCAGGCTAAGAGAGTATTCCTCTACATAGAATGGGCTCCTAAAGTCCATTAGTATACTAGGGATAATACTCAGAGACCCCATAGACTGTGCAGTCCTCAGAAGTAACACCACATTCAGGGAATCTGGGTCAGTCCTATGCTGGTTTCCAAGATATCACACTATAGGCCATGAGCTCCCCCTTGTTCAGGTCAGTAGTTTTTATTGGTTTCTCCAGCCTGGGTTTCAACCCTTTGCTCATCACTCCTCCCTGTCTGCAATTGGATTTCAAGAGTTTGGCTCAGTGTTTAGCTGTGGGTGTCTGCTTCTGCTTCCATCATCTACTAGATGAATGCTCTAAGATGACATATAAGGTAGTCAGCAATCTCATTATCAGGGAAGGGCATTTAAGGTAGCCTCTCCACTATTGCTTAGATTGTTAGTTGGGGTCATCCTTGTAGATCTCTGGCTATTTCTCTACTGCCAGATTTATCTGAAAACCTATAATGGCTCCCTATATTATGATATCTCTTTTCTTGCTCTCCTCTATTCTTTCTGTGACTCAATCTTCCTGCTCCATCATACCCACCTCTCTACTCTTCTTCCCCCCATCTCTCTCTCCCTTTCCCCCATGCTCTCAATTTGCTTGGGAGATCTTGTCCCTTTCCTCTTCTCTAGAGAACCAAGTATGTCTCTCTTAGGTTCCTGCAAGCTAAGTAAAATTGTAATTTTTAAAAATAATTTTGAACAGAAATGACTCATATTAGTAAACAATTCTGTTCCAAGTAAACAACGTTTATTTAAATGAAAATATCAGTGCCAGGTACAGGTTGCTGTACCTGTACTCCCCACAATTTATCGGTCAGGGAGGTTCCCAAGGTACTTAACACAAAAGAGGCTATTTTTATTGCTCTTGGTTGCCTACCATAACTGGATATCAAGACCCTGTTGTTAAAGACAGAACACAAATTGTTTACATGACACAGAGAAATCATGATTGAACTAATCAAGAAGTTATTCTCCAGTGTCTAGTTTTCATATGCTGGAAGTGCTACATAGGATGTTGGGAAAGAAAAGACATTTATGTTCTTATATTACTGACCTACCAGGCAATAGTTGTTAACAGTGCTAAAACTGTTCTGGGGTGTAATGAATTGCTCTGCACTCTGGATTTTATCTGAGGCATGCTTCAAGAGAGAATTCATGCCATTCTTATAGTCAAAACATAGTAAAAAACCATTGTCATGGAAGTCATATATCCTAGGACAGACCTTATTATTGTTTTTCGGATGGTCATGTCAAACAGCATTCTTAATATTTTTATTTATATCCATAGATTTGTACTGATTCCAAACTTTGTCACAGAAAGTTCTTATTGCAATGAGTAAGAGATTATACAGATATTAAATTCCACTCAAGGAATAAGTGACAGTGAGTGCTCAGTCATATTTGGGATATTTATATCTATCTCCCCTATGTCAGAACTCAGAAAATATCATGAAATATGGTGCAGAGAGAACATCAGTAGTGAGGATGTTCATGTATGTTGTAAAATTATTTCTTCTAATTATGGCTTGGCTGTTACACACATAAACTAAGAGCAACTGTGACTACCCACGCAAGTCTAGAAGAAAATACGACGAGTTACAAATTCCAGTAAGGAGAGGGGAAGCCCCACTACTTGTTGAGGAACTACTGGTACTTGATGGCTAATAAGAAAAGGAGTCATTTTTCTGTGGAGATATTGCCACTGGTAGGTTCCCCATATCCCAATGAGTGACCTTACACCCATGCACATATGGGCAATACCACTTAAACTCAGTTGATTAAAAGTAGTTATTTCAAAAGAACATGAAATTGTGGTGAGAGTCCTGAAGAGAGTTAGAGGGGACAACAGGGCATAGATAGGGTCAAGATAAAGTTTAATTAGGTATGTATCTATAGGTAAGTGAACTGGATTTCTGGGTTTTCTCCATACTCTCAAATTTATGGTAGATCATCACAAAATAAAAGATCTTCCAGGTGAATTTAGGTTATGTGAAATTGGGAATTAAATCTAAATATCATTAGAGGTTACTTAAAAGAAATGAATAGAACACAAACCTAAAAGAGCAGCTCTATAGTTTTGATTCAATTGAACAATGTATATTGAATGTTTTTGAGCTGGTGTCATTCATTATATTATTATGTCAGCACTTAGAATGGGTACACATTCACATAACATAAACAAAATATATATGAAAGATGCTATGCAAGTAATTTTACAAAACATTACCAATTCTGTTTTCTGTTTCAAAATAACATTTCAATATTTATGTGTATCTCAGTGGTAGAGTGCTTGCCTGACACAAGAAACTTAAGTTCAAGTTTCCAGTAATAATAATAATAATAATAATAATAATAATAATAATAATAATAATGCTTCAATGAAATGAACCCTGACTGAGAAATACTTATCTATGCAAATCTGATATTACTCTCAATAACTAAAAGAAGGAAAACTAGGCTTCTTTGATGGCATTTAAGTCTGCTTTAGCTTTTGAAGAGAATATGTATGTATTTCTGGCAGGTGATAACATTAAATGAAAAATGTTTGTTATTTCTTACTGATAGGCTTGGACATTCTCTTTAATATGAATAACTGCCTTCAGGAGAGCAAACAGAATAGAAGTAATCAAGTATTTCTAAGTGTTCTCATGTCTATATTGATAAAGACCCAATCATAGGCTTACATAATATGACAACTGCTATGCAACCATTATTTATGCCTTACTATTTTACTTCAAATTAAGAAAGAAAACACAAATGACAATGTATCTTGGGAAGGATGTGGAGAAAGGGGAACACTCCTTTACTGCTGGTGGGAGTGCAAGCTTGTACAATCATTTTTGGAGATTAAATTGGCAATTCCTCAGGAAAATGGGAATCAGTCTACCACAGGACCTGGAATTCCCACTGTTAGGCATATACCCAAATGATCCACATCCATGCAACAAAGATATGTGCTCAACTATGTTCATAGCAGCATTATTTGTAATAGCAAGAACCTGGAAGAAACCTAGATGTCCCTCAACTGCAATTTACATAATGGAATACTACTCTACAGAAAAACAAAACAAAACAAAAAAATCAATGGAATCTTGAAATTCACAGACAAATGGATGGATCTTGACAAAACCACCCTGAATGAGGTAACCAAGTCACAAAAAAGAGGAACATGGTATATACTCTTTCATATATGGAATTTAGACATATAGCAATGAATCACCACCCTATAATTCACACTGCCAGAGAAACGAGGTTACAAGGAGGTATCTAAGAGATTCATACATGGCTTATCACAGAAGGGGAAAGGAACAAGACCTCCTGAGCATATTTGGAGTGGGGGTCAGTGAGTAGAGAGGGTGCTAGTGGAAAGAGAAGATGAGGAGAGGAAAATATGTGGGACTAGGAAGATTGAGTCTGGAGAGGAATATATATATATATATATATATATATATATATATATATATATATATATCATAAAAGAGGGAGCCATAATTGGTTTGAAGAGATAACTGACTCTAGAGAAATGTCCAGAGACCTACAAGCCTGCAGAGAGGGAAGACAAGTCCAGGCTACAGAAACCCACAGAGACAGCTGACCTGAACAAAGAGGAGCTAATTGACCCCCAGGCTGATAGCTGGGGATACAGCATTGGACCTACTCAGACCCCCTGAAAATGGGTCTCATTTAGAAAGCCTGTGTTGTCTAAGCGGCCCCTGACAGAGGAACCATGATGTATCCCTGGTGCACAAAAGGATTTTGGGAGTACATTTTCCATGGAGGGATATTCCCTTAATCTAGACCCAGGAGGGAGGGACTAGTCCCTACTCCAAATGATTTGATAGTCTTTGTGGACTCCTCCTGGAAGGCATCACCCTCCCTGTGGAGTGGGGAGGGATGTGATGGGAGGGTGGTTGGGGAGCATTTAAGGGAGAGAGAGAGAAGGGGGGTGAGTGAGAGGTAACTGGGATCAATATATAAAATAAGCAAAAGAAAATAGAAAGAGAAAGAAAAATAATTCAATCTCTGTATATCTGCCTATTTCTTCGTCTTCAGTTCCTTTCTTTGAATGCTAAAATTCTGTCATGAGATACATGAAATTTTTGGATTTTTGTGGCTTTGATACTTTAATCTCTTTCGTCTTTGTGAGCTTGTGTATGTGTAAGTGTGCACGTGTGTGTGTGTGTGTGTGTGAGAGAGAGAGAGACAGAGACAAAGAGAGAGAGAGAGAAAGAGAGAGAGAAAGAGAGAGAGAGAGAGAGAGAGAGAGAGAGAGAGAGAGAGAGAGAGAGAGAGAGAGAGGGTGTGTGTATCTGTGTACAGATGCCACAACATATTTGTGTATGTCAAAGCACAGTTTGGGGCTCAGTTCTGTCCTTACAAATCCAAGGGATCAAACCCATGTTATTAGACTGGACAGCAAGAGGTATTACTAGTTAGGCTATCTTGTTGGCCTCAGTGTCATAATTCTTATGGAATGTCCATAAGAATATAGAAGTCCACCCTATTTGCTGTTAATATTACATTTTAGTTCCTATACCCTGAATGATAGTTTTCTATCTTTTTACTATTAACATCTAATGTTTTCTTGTGTGTAGATTTCATCTAGACAAAGGTTTAATTGCTTTATTTTGCCAAATTTGTAAGTTTACTATTTTAGAGAATATTATATTACCTATGTGATTGGATATATTTTGAAATTTATTTACTCTGTATCTGTCACCTGTCACTCTATTTTCTTTTATATAAGTAGATACCTTAAAATTATTTTCTTCATCCATTGTCTTACTAGTTATGTTTCTTGTATTTTAAAATTATAGTGGTTTCCCTAGTACTTAAACATATGTATTTCTTTTATTATATTCATTATTCAAAGAGAATTCTTCAGTATTTACTATATTTTAGTGCTTTCTAAGGTGTTGATACATCATTGCTACCTATTAATTATTCATACTAATCATCATTCTAAATCCATTTCTTCTATTACTATTTCTCCCTTTCCTAAATTAAACATCAAATTTGAAACTTCTTTACATGTCATCCTATCTTTAAAACAATTGAGCCTTCCTTCACCAAATTCACAGCTTTCTACATTCTAAAATTCATCAAGTTACTTTGATCAGTCTTGGTTTTCTGATTCTCAAATGGAGGTCTTTACTGGGTGGGTGTGAGTATTAAATAAAGCAACAGAACAAAACATCCAGGGCATCCAAAAGGATCAGTTAATGTCTGTCTCATTTTTACTCAGTATATTACGTAGGCTTTTCCAGGGTGGCAGAATTTTTAGAATATATATGTAATGTATTGAAATGACTTACAAATTGTGATCAGGCTAGTCAAACAATGGCTGGATAAGAACAGAACACCCAAGTATCTAGTACTTGTTCAGTCCATAAGGCTGAATGCTTCAGCTGCTCTTTATTATATACTGAAATCCAGAAGATGTAGGCTCTAATAAAAGTGAAAGTATGGACTTGCTAGCAAGCCAAGAGCAAGCAGACAAAGAGAAAAAGCTTCCTTCTTCCATATTCTTGTACAAGCTTCAAGTAGAAGGCATGACCAATATTAGTGGTAGTTTTTTGTTTTTTCATCGCAAAAGAACTTATTTAAAGGTGTATTTTCCACATGTCAACTAGTTGACTACCAAGAATAGTCATCAGATTCAGGTTCAATGATGAGAGTCAAAGTAAATTCATTTATTTAGTCTCTTGATACTATTTTAATATTTGTAAGGCTCTGAGTTGACAGTTTTCAGCTACAATACTGTTTTGAGGGACAAGCATATTTCCACTAAACTTCCCCTTAATATTTTCCTTTTTTTCTCTATTTTATCTAGAAACATCATTCAATCTTCAATTTTTGGACACATGGAAAATGACAGTCTTCTCTGTATGTATTCTAATACTAAGTTAATTTCAAATGTTAATGACAAAATCCACTTTGCACTTAATAATAAAGAAGTGTTTTGATGTACCACAGACAATTTAGTGATGCTTTTCTTCTTTGATGTGTTGCTTGGATGGGATTCTAGTTTCAGCTAACTTCCTCACTTAGATGGTGACTACATAATAAATGATTTCAGATGCTCATTTCAGGAAACTTAAATCAGCATATGTAGCTCTCAATGGTCAGTAAGTTAATTTTGCATGCTGTTGTAGTAAGGACAGAATGCAGGGCGAGGAAGCTCAATTACTGGACTTGTTTTCATTTCATTGTCAGCATATACTTGGATAGGCTCCAAGTCAGTGTTTTAAGATATAAAAATCAGACCATTAATATAATTAAAATTCCACATTATAAGAAACATGTGGGGAAAAAAGAGTGACAGAATCAATACCCCCCAAGAAATATCTCAAGGTATAGTTTGACAAAGATGAACCTATAAAGGAATAAGTGAATATTGTAGAATATTGTGCCAGTTAGGACAACTTGACAAAAAGTACAGTCATCTTTGAGGAGCAAAGATTGAGGAGATGCCTTGACAGTTTTGTGGGACATGTTCTTAATTAACGATGTATGTGGGAGACACAATTTGTGATAAATGCAACTCATGGGCCAGTAGCTGTGGACTATATAAAAAAGCAGGCTGAACAAGTTCTGAGGAGTAAGCTAGTAAGCAGTACAACTCCATCAACTCTGCTTCAGTTCTGGGATTCAGGATCTTGTCTAGAGTTCCTGCCCCATTCATGATGGACTGTGTTCACGTTGTGTAAGCCAAACAAATCCTTCCTTCTGCATCTCAAGTAGTGTATCACATCAATAGATAACAAAATGGAACATCATTTTAGATAGATGATATGTGTGACAGTAGCTGAAAAGGAGAAAAATTGATAGATTCGTGAGGAAAAGAAGAAAATAGAAAGGAAAAATTTCTTGACAGAACTCAAATGTCATGCTTTGTATGTGTAATTCAGTGGTAGAACATGTCTCTGGTATCCTTAAGGCCCTGGATTTTCTCCTCACATCACAAAAAATTAAAGAAAATGTATTTTATTAACCCCCAAAAAGCAGGTCCTAGTAGAGCATTTGGTTCTGATTGTCTCATTTGCATTCATTAAACCAGTTAATAACCACAGATCATTCACAAATGAAAGTGAGAGGAAAACTAAAATATTTTCTCATATGTTTGACATTTTCAAATAATCCCATTGATATTTGCTTTTATTTTTATTAAATGAATGATTTTTATATTCATTTAAAATGGATATAGTAGTTATTTCACAGTATTTTTAAATTTTTATTTATATAATATTTATTTTAGATACTACTATAGTTCTGGTATTCAGAAATATTATATGTCCTTTTGCTATTTTTGTTCAAGTACCAACTGATAACAGGTGTTAAAAATGTCAAGTGGACTGATGTGAAATAAAAATAAGAACTATTTTTGTCTAGAATGTGAGGCCAGGTTTTCACGCAAAGGGATTCAGATCTCATTACTTAAAATAATTACTCAAAATATTAATATTATGAAGTTTTTTGATGAAACTCAGCATGTGTTACTAAATATAGTTAATTTGGAAGATCATCACAGTTTGTGAAAAATACATTTGGGCCAAGATGTATTAATGCATGCATCCCCAATTTTCCAGAGCACTTATTAATCCATTATTAATTTCTTGTCTCTCCTTGCTACCATTAAATAAGGAATATTATTTATATAAACAATAAATATAATAGATATTCCCCAAAGTCTAATAAGAAATAGTAGTCTTGTTGTTATAACTAGAAGTGGAAGGAGATTATCTACCACCAAAAATTAGAGTAAGTGTTGGTGGGGATGTCCTTTAGATGAATGTGATTCATACCAATAACAATAAAACATACAAATTCCAGAATGAAGTGTGAGGTTTAGAAATGTTAGATCAACAGCATGATCTTTCTGCTTGCTTCCCAAAATGCATGTATTCTTAACATATAATACAATCTTAGTAGGTATTAAAATATTTTACAATTTATATTAATTGAAATTAAGTGAATGATTGATATATCAACTATTTTAGCCATCCAAGTATATTCAGGTGCCTGTTTTAAAGGACAGAAGATATGCACACAGCATGCTTGCCTGTTTTTTATAAAAAATCAATATAATATGTCATACTAAGGACTATTTTCAGTCTGGTGCCTTAAATATGTCCACAGCTAATTAGATCATGAACCCTAGAAGAGAAACTAGTACTGCCACTTTTGTAAATCAGTATAATTTACAACTATTTTAAATACTTTATAACCACAGATATGTGGAGCTTCCATTTCAACAAACTTCTACAGGATCAGAAACATGAAGTGAAATGACAATGACTTTAAACCTCTGGAAAAAATAAGTCAATATAAAATATTCATCTTTTAATGTGCTCCTCACCCTAAGCAGTTTTACTTTTTCTTCACTTTAAACAAATCATGAAATTTTACACTGATTTCTGGAGTGGGTACAGAAAGAATGCAGGGTTCAGATTGAATGGTCCATGGCCTGATTAGGTTGGTCTGATAAGGTACAGGCATGGCAGACCCACTAGAACAAATGGAGGAACAAGAATTCCCAACCGCCAAGTATGTGATGCTTCATGGAGCTTTTACACAAAATCTCCAGTTGTTTCTAGTACAGGTAGCTCAATCAAGTTATAGCCTTGTAGGTAGCCAGGGAGTGGGGAATCAGCTCAGCTACCATGGAGTTGCCCACAACAGAGACAGTGGCTGCCTTCTTAAGCTTAACTTTTCTCAACATAAGTCTTGTCCTCTCTTCTTCCTGTTGAAACATGTATGTGGCTTCCAGTACATCTGTGAACTTCCTGAACTTCAGAAATATCTGACATGCATCATGCTAGAGTTTTCTCTGTGACATCATCAGATACCTGCCTGAAGACCAGTTCTTGCATAGCAATCAGTTAGTTCTAAAGCATACAAGTGAGCCACCACAAACCTGAGTACTTCTTTGGTGAAAGGAAGCAGTACTTGCTTAGCATAGTCCTCATGGGTTTTGGTTTAGAGCCCAGAAAGCTGGCTCCCAATATTCCAGAAGAGAATCACAGAGTAATGTTGATGTTTTAGTATATTCCTTAGTTGAGAGTCAGTAAAAGATAATAAATTTCTGTTGCCAAATGATTAAAAAATATGTGTACTTCCCATACTTCTGTTTTCTTAACACAATGGAAATTGATTAAGAATGACAGTTCTGTGCACAGCACCCACATTGCATAGGACAGAATTCACCATTTTTCCTGAGACTGCTAAATCCAAGCAGAATTGTTGAATGGTCTTAAATACTTTGGAGGTTATGTTTGTTTTTGTTGGACAGACTCATGCCCACTTTCCTTTGGGCTTCTAATGAACTCCTCATTAAGTTATTATTTTTAGAAAATGACTAACACAGAAAATTAGTACAGGAGATGTGAATTCACTACTTTGACTATAACTAACCATGTACTAAACCCTTGGAATTGGCTTGCATTATGAAATCAGGTAATTTTGGAGATGTAGAATATATGAGACCTAGAATGCTATAAGTATAGCTAAATAGGTGATACTGGTTGGAGCTCAGGAGTCTAGAATGTCATTAGTAACTTGGAGACTAAGGACTGTGTTTGTGAAATTTTAAATGGAAAAATGGGCTGTATGGTTTTTTTTCAAAATGGAAGCTAACATAGTCTGTAAAGTGCAACAATATTCCCCTAAATACAAAGAAGTCCTACTATGCATACTCAAACTATTATACATCTGTATACATTTTATTTAAGATGATCCAAACCTTTACATATTATATAGACATTGGTTACCAGGAATGGGGTTAAAATAGACTTTTGTTTTTATTATTTTATTATATTGGCTGGTACTGGTTGTTTCATGTTTCATTACATGTATGTTTTGAAGAAATCATAGGTAATAGAATTACAGATTTTCAGTTCAAGACAGAAAATGAAAATAGTTTATGTTTAAAATCTTTATATATGGCAAGTTGCTTGGGATTTGACTGTATGTCAAATAGTAAATGACACTTCAGAACAACAACCTATTATGAAAGCAAAGTGTCCTTCAAACCTACTATAATAGTTGATGAAGCCTTTCTTTACAATGAATATATGAAATATTTGTTCAAAGGATCATGAAAAAAATAACACTGGGTAATTTCTTTCTAACACATCAATTTTAACTGTAGCATCAAACCATAGATCTACATTTTAGTCATCTTAAGTAAGTATTGATTGCTTAACAAAAACCAATTAATAGGATATTTCTTCTCAGGAGATAGATTTGCTCTAAAAAGAATACATTTAAATATATAGAATATTTTTCTCATAGTATTTGTACATTGAAATTTAATATACTAACAAATTACCTTTAAATAGATTTTTAAAGTATTTTAAACAGTTAAGGCTAATTTTTCTCATTTCCCATGGTGACAAATTTGTGTAATATTTTAATCTGGAAATAAATTATAGCATTTTATGGTGTATATATCTGTATGAGTTAAATAAGATCCTTGATTATGAGCTCAGAAGTTACTGTATTCATTTCAAATATTAGACTATCACTTGGTTAATCGTTTAGTTGCATAAGCAACATAGACTTTCTGTATGTCAATTTTGTAATGATGGCCCTGAGCTCACAGTCATTTTTGAAACAATAAATGATACTTCTTCATGTTACATAACTGGAATAGTATGCAACATTAAGAAAACACTAACTCTGTTTGCTGTATATTATTGTTATGGTACCTGTAAAGATGTGATATGCCCATAAGAATTATCCCTGAGTAACTTCGAAAAGGAAGTCAAAGTATTCATAATCAAAAATGTTTAAGATACCTCTACTTTGGTATACTTTTTAGGCCCTCCACTCAATGTAGAAGTACCACTAAGAGAACACTTACTCTTGGATTTACTCTTCCTTCAATTCCTCTATGTAGTTCCCAACACGTTATTCCACTTCTGAACCCCAGACTAGCTTACCAAACACATAAGATACAACCAGCAACCTAACTCCAGAATTTCAGGTTCCCTGTGAAAATACACACACACAAAAACAAAACAAACCAACAACAGCATAAAAGACAATATGACCTTACTGAAATATCAGTATCATAGAAAATCATTCTCAATAAAACCAAGTTAAATGAAATTCAAGACACAGAATTTAAAAATATTAAAATTATCAAAGAGTCAAAGAAAAAGATTCAAACACATGAATGAACCAAGAAAGGACAGGTTTTGAATTCCAGGAAGACAAATGCAGTTACATGAAATAAGGTAGACAATTCAGGTTATAAATATAGAATTGGATAAAGGGTAAGAAATATTCATTAAAGTCCAAATAAAAAGGAAATTTTTAAAAAAAAAAGTCAGTGAAAAACATCAAAACATCAACAACAGAATGAACCATTTATAAGACACAATATCAGGATTAAAAGGTTTTACAAATCACAGGATCCTTGGAATACCATGAAGGCTATGAATTATTGGTAACCAAAAGCACAAAAGTTTGAGGTCATAAGATAGAAAATATAAGCAAAAAGAGAAGCCAATTCTTCCATCTAGAGAGAGAGATGTCCAGCTTGGTAAAAGAGGCACAGAGAACAATAAAATGACAGGACTAAAAACGAAGTTCCCAGTCACAATATAGCTCAAGAACTAAATTCAAAGAAAAAGAGAAAGTGCACTGAACATTGGAAGTAATATATAAATGCAGATCTCTCAAAATAACATCATATTTGTCAATAGAAACATTAAGAAAAGTTTGAAGTGACATGCTTCAAGTTATGAAAGAAGCAAATCAAATAATTTTACTAAGCAAAATTATCTCTCATGGTTAAGGGTGAGCAATTGACTTTCAATGATGAAAGCAGGAAAATTAATTTATTACCACAAAGTCAGTCCTATAAAGCATACTGGAAAGAATATATCATAATTAAGGAAAGCATAAACACAGCCAAGAGTCTACATTGTAGATTGTATCTGTTGCTCTGATAAATCATCTTGCCCAAAAACAACTTGGGGATGAAAAGGATTATGTCATTTTATACTGTTATATCATAGTCCATTATCAAAAAAAAAGTAAGGGCAGGAATTCAAGGTAGGAACCTGGAGGCAAGAACTGATGCAGACACCATATCAAAATGCTGATTAGTGGCTTGCTCTCTCTAGCTTGCTCAGCTTCCTTTCTAATAGCCCCATGACCAATGCCTCAATGGTCATACAACCCACAGTGGCATATGCCTTTCAGCATTAACAATGAATGAATAATGCACCACAGGTTCACCCACAGGCAAATGATATGGAGGCATAGTCCTTCCCACATAACTGACTATAGCTAGTCAAGATGATGTAAATCTTGCCCGGATAGGGAAAAAATAAATGATGTCAGTATGCAATTTATGAGAACCTGGACTAAGACAACAAACATCACAAAATGGCATCAGTGAATGGCAAACTTTCAATAGTGACTGAATATTAATAGCTTCAATTCCCTCAATAAAATGATAGAGACTACCAAGTTAGAGTTGAAAATAGAATACTGCTTACAGTTGTTCAAGAAATACTTCATCATCAAAATAGACACCATCTTAGCATAAAAGGATGAAAATGTGTAACAAGAAAATGGAGCAAGGAAACGAGCATATGTAGATATTCTAATAAATATCAAAATGAATATGAAGGCAAACTTTATTAAAACATATATAAAGGGTCATTTAATCTCTGTCAATGTAATAATCTGTGAATAAGTTATTGCATAAACATACGGCAAACACAGGTACACCCAAT
Source organism: Cricetiscus sungorus (assembly GCA_030556225.1). Classification (NCBI taxonomy): domain Eukaryota; kingdom Metazoa; phylum Chordata; class Mammalia; order Rodentia; family Cricetidae; genus Cricetiscus; species Cricetiscus sungorus. The sequence continues at coordinate 43,961,772 of JANBXA010000726.1, forward strand.
TTCACATAGCAGATGTTATTAAAGGCACAAATTAATCAAAACAAATTGATAGTAGGTGCCTCATCCCCTCACTGTCACTGGTAAGCAGGTGATCAGGACAAAACTTAAAATAAAGACAGAAATATTTAAGTTAAATAACACCACAAATCAAATAGAACTAACAGACATCTACAGAACATTCCATCCAAACACTAATTAATGTATATTATTTTGAGGAGTCCATGAAACATTCTCTCAAAGGTATCATATAGTAGGACACAAAAATAGAAAAAATTGAAGTAGCACTCATTAGACTAAAACAGAATAAAAGTATAGGTTAACAAGAAACAAAATCAAAAATATACACATTCGAAGATATTAAATAGCACACTATTGAATAATGAATGGGGTCACTGACAAAAATCAAGAAGAAAATAAAAAAAAGTTGCCTGACTGGACAGAATTTGAAAACAGATCTTTAAAAAGTCTAAATGATATAATGGAGGTAGTCCTGAGAGGAATGTTTGTAGTGCTAAGAGCTTACTTACATAAAAAAGAAATGGGACCAATTAGGAAAGGGCAATGCAGCAGAGTTGACCACCTGAGCCAATGAGGGGTGGATAGGTAGGTCTAACTTCCTTAGTAAATGAGCCTACAGCATGCTCTGCTACTCAACCCCCTAAACAGTTCAATGGGAATTTAAAAACATTAAGGATACACCTTAAGGCCTTTGAAATTGAAGTATAAACCAAACCCAATTCAGTAAATGGGGATAAATAATGAAGACTGAAGCTAAACCAATAAAAGACGAAAAAGTATGAAGTATTAATGAAATGAAGGGTTAATTCTTTGAAGAAATAAACAGAATTGACTAATACTAATTCAAATTAACCAAAAGAGAAAAAGAGTTACAACAGATATTAAAATTCAGAAGACCTTTATTACAATAAATTGGCAAAATCTAAAAAGATAATATGAAATTCAACATGTGTGTAACCTGACAAAATTAATTCAATATGAAATATTGAATTTAAAGATATTCATAACTAGTAACAAATTTGAAGCACTAATAAAGTATTCTAACTAAAATTCAGAAGTCTAAATAGATTCACTAGTAATCTCTACTGCACCATTATAGAAGTAAAACCATTACTACAAGATTGTTTAATAAAAATAGCAAATGAAATAAAGGTGACAAACTCTTTTAATGAAGCTGGTATTATTCTGATATCAAAACCAAATAAAGACATTAGCAAAGAAAAATACAGACCAACTTGTAGGCAGATATTTTTTCAGTTCTAACAGCTAGCTACCAAAAAACAACACAGATGCTTCTTATTAAGTATAAAAGCTTGGTCAATAGCTTAGCTTTGCATCTAACTCATTCTTATAACTTAATTAACCCATATTTTTTATTCTGCATTCTTTTATGTGTTTTGTTACCTCTGCTTTGTAAAGTCCATGCTACTTGCTCTGCCCTTATTCCCAGTACTGTATCTGCCCTGAACATCCTGGCTACCTATTTGCCATTTAACAAAAAGCTAATAAACAAACAATCTAAATTACATGTTTTTCATAGTATATAGAAAGATTATTCTACAACCTCAATTTCCCTGATTAAGTCAAAAGCAACAATTTTCGACAAAGTGTCTGAAAACTGAATTCAAAGATCACAAAATAAAAACTATGATTCATAGTCAAGCTGGCTTAATTCTAGAGCTGCATGGATAATTCAGTATACATTAATGCATAATACATTACTTCAATATTCTCAAAGTCTAAAGTCACATAATCATCTCAATAGTCATTGAAGAATTCCTTGCCAAACCCTTAACATCTCTTCATAACAAAAGTTATAAATAAGCCAGAGCTTGAGACATCATTCCTCAATATAATGAAGGGTATATATGACAAACTTATGGTCAATATGAAACAGAGAGAAATGTAAACATTTCTATCAAGAATTGCAATAATACTTGGATACCCAATCTCTCTATTCCTATTTAGCATCATGCTGGAAGAAGATAAAGAGTATTATAAAAATAAAGGAAGAAGCAAAAGTTTTCCTATTTGCAGATGATATGATTTTTAACAGGAAATCCCGATAATTAAACCAAAAATATCTTAGAGCTTATATACTGAGTTGCTCATATTTCTTTTAAAAGATATATTTAATTTACTTTGTGTGTATGAGTATTTTTCTTACATGTATCTATATGCATCATGTCTGTGCCTGGTCTCCTTGGAGCCAGTAGAAGGTGGCATGTTCTCTGAAAATTGTATTACAGTTAGTTGTGAACCATCATTTCAATTCTGGGAACCAAATTCAAGCCCCCTGTAAGGGAAATACATACTTTCATCTGCTAAGCCATTTTGTTTCTCTTTGGTTAAACGGTTGTTGATATAAAGTTCTTTTCTTCTTCCTTTTTTGGTTTGTTTTTTGTTTTCACAGCTTTTTTATTTTTATTTAAATATTTTTTTCCTTTTACTTCACATACTAACTAGATTCCCCTCTTTCCCCTCTGCCCATGACCCCATTTTTCCATCTCTCCCCATCTACATCCACTCCTCCTCTATCTCCATTTAGAAAGTGAGAGGCCTCCCATGGGCTTCAGCAAACCATGGCACATCAAGTTGAGGTAAGAAAGAGCTCCTCCCCTTTCCTCAAGGAGGGACATGGTAATCTAGGATGGGGACCAGGTTAACAAAAGCCAGCTAAGTGCAAGGGAGAGGTCTTGCTATCACTAGGAGAAGCTGCATGATTGTTATATATGCATAGGGCCTAAGTCAGTCCCATTCAGGTTCCCTGACTTTTGGTCCAGTGTCCATAAGCTCAGGTCAGCTGTCTCTGTGAGTTCCCCCATTATGATTTCCCTAGATGGTACAATCTCTCCTCCTTTTTTCCACAAGACACTTGAAGTTCAATGAATTGTTTGTCTGTGAATCTCTGCCTTTTCTTCTATCAGTTATTGTATAGAGTACTTCTGATGGTAATTAGGGAAGTCACAACACTGTTGACAACAGATGGCCAGTTCAGGTACCTTCTCCACCATTGCTAGGAGTCTTAGTTGGGGTCATCCTTGTGGATTTCTGGGAGTTTCTATGGTATCATGTTTCTCTTTGACAACAAAATGGCTCCATCAAAATGCATCTTTGTGACAACCTGGAGATTAATAATTTTATCTTCTATGTAAAACACATAAGGTAGATCTGAATACATGGGCTTATAATTTGAACTTCTATTATATTACATTGAAGTATGTGTCTGTTTCTGTTTTAACATCATATTGTCTTTATTATTGTGGATTATAGGTATAATTTGAAATCCATTATTGTTGATGCCTTCTCAGTATTCATTTTCTTCAGAATTGCTTTGGCAAGCTTTGATTGCTCTTAATTTTTTGTGGGGGGATATTTTTGGTGTTGCTGTTACACCATATAAAATTTAACATTGCTTTTTCTATGACTGTGATTGTTGATGGTAGTTGATTAGAACTGTACTGGGTCTATAGATAAACTTTAATGGGATGTCCATTTCAGCAATATGTGTTTTTCCAGGCTGTTTACAAGGAAGGGGTATCATTTCACCTTCTAGTGTCATTCTCAATATTTTTCTTCAGTGTCTTAAATATTCAAAGCTTCCTTGGTTAGGTATATTACCAAGTGTTTTTGTCTCTTTATCACTCTTTTCCTTCTCTTTGTTTATCTCTTTATTTTTAAATTCCTCCTTCCCTTCCTTCCTTTCTTTTTCTTTCTCCCCCTGTGCTTTGCCTCCTATTCTCATTCCTCTTTCTAGGTGGCTATTGTGAATGGGATTGTATCCGTGATTATCTTTTCTTTTTCCATTTTTTATTTAAATTTGAAACAAGGTTGCTTTACATGTCAATCCCAGTTCCCAAACCCTCCCATCCTCATCTATCACCCATAACAAACCACAGCCCATCCCCTTTCTGCTCCCCAGAGAGGCTAAGACCTTCCATATGGAGTCTTCAAAGTCTGTCATATCATTTGGGACAGAGCCTAGGCCCTCCATCATATGTCTAGGCTGAGAAAATATCCCTCTATGTGGGATGAACTCCTAAAATCCATTCTTACATTAGGGATAAATACTGATCCATTACTAAAGGCCCTATAGACTGCCCAGTCCTCCTAAACAGCACCCACATTCAGTGGGTCTGTGTCAGTCCTATGCTTGTTTCCCAGCCATCAGATTGAGGTGCATGACCCCCCATTGTTTAGGTCAGCTGATTCTGTGGGTTTCTCCAGCCTGGTCTTGACCCCTTTGCTCATCACTCCTTCCTTTCTGAAACTGGATTCCAGGAGTTCTGCTAATGTTTAGTTGTGGGTGTGCTTCTGCTTCCATCAACTACTAGATGAAGGCTCTAGGATGGCATATAAGGTAGTCATCAGTTTCATTATTGAAGAAGGGACTTAAAGTTAGCCTCTCCACCATTGCTTAAATTGTTAGTTGGGTTCATCCTTGTATATCTCCTTAAATCTATAATTGTTCCTTCTCTTATGGTATCTCTTTTCTTGTTCTCCTCTATTCTTTCCCTGTCTCAATCTTCCTGTTCCCTCATGCCCACATCTCCCCCTACTTTCCCCCTTCTCTTTCTCCTAACTCACTCTTACCTCCTCCATCCTCCCAATTTCCTTGGGAGATCTTGGCCTTTTCTCCTTCTCCAGAGGTCCATGTGTCTCTCCTAGGGTCCTCTGTGTTTCCTAGCTTTTCTGGCAATGTGAATTGTAGGTTGTTTATTCTTTGCACTATGTCCAAAAAAAATGTGGTGTACAGAACTTAATAGAGAATTCTCAATGCAGGAATCTAAAGTGGCTTAAAGACACTTAAGAAAGTTTTCAACATCCTTAGCCATCAGGGAAATTCATATCAAATCAACTCTGAGATACAATCTCACTCCTGTCAGAATGGCTAAAAGCAAAAACACCAAAGACAGTTTATGCTGGAGGCGTTGTGGAGAAAGGGGCATACTCCTCCACTGCTGGTAGGAGTGCAAACACACATAGCCACTTAGTCTACCTCAAGATCTAGTGATTCCACTCTTATGTATATACCCAAAAGATGCATTATCATACAACAAGGATATCTGTTCAACTAAGTTGACAGAAGCATTATTTGTAATAGCCAAAACCTGGAAGCAACATAGATGTCCCTCAATTGAAGAATGGATTGAGAAAATGTGGTACATTTATACAATGCTGTACTACTCAGTGGAAAAACACAATGGAATACTGAAATTTGCAGGGAAATGGATGGAACTAGAACAAAACACCCTGAGTGAGGTAATACTGATTTTCATTTATAGTATGTTTTTCATTATTATATTTGAACATTATTGATTTTTGTCTGGTTATTTTGTAACCTCCCTGTTCTATGGGAGGAAATCCATAGTTGGAACTATAAATCCAATCTATAATCTATGTTGGAGGGTTGCTTAGTTACTGGGTGGGACTTATGAATATTTTTGAGCTAAGTTGACATAGTGTCACATTGTCTTCTAAATGACTCTCTCAACCCTATTTAGAGAAGAGTCTCTGTGTAGAGAAGTACAATGAGATAAGAATCTTAGTTACTCAAGACAAAATACTGAGAGAAATGTCAGTTTAGAATGCATCTCCAAACAAAGTTTACCCCATCCTCTACTTCTCAAGGTACTTAGAAAATGGGAACCAAAAAGACTGTAAAATCAGAAGATAGAAAGAAGGGCTATAAAGTGCTGTCTCCTAGACATGTCATACCCATTAAAGTCATGAATATTCAACAACTGTGGTTAATTGCTCTGGGGCCTACACAAGATTGGCCCCAATAACACTTAATTCTGGATGGAGAAAGAACTCATGATTCCTCTCCTTTATTTAGAATATTGATTGGTCATAAATTCTGGAACAGCAGAATCACAATCATTACCTTCAGTTGTTTATCCACTTATTAGCCCTACAGGTTCTAATGGATTGTCTCAACCTGTGATTACTCAGAATGTTCTGATTAACTCAATGGGTCACAAAGCAAAATAGAAAAAAATCAAATAAAGAAAATGTACAGGAAGGCGGTGGTATTGGTAGGAGTTCAGAGGAAATGAGAATGGGTTTTGCCTGAATAGTTACAATGAATGCGTGTTACAGGCAGGTTTTTCTCCACAGGCAGTCTGGTCTAGTCCCCAATAACATGCAGAGACTCTGTATTTGATACAATGCTGTTGGCCAGTTACTATTATTGTTTATCGGCTAGCTCTGTCTTAATGATTACCACATTACTACTATTCTAAGTATTTCCACGTGTCTCATCTTACTGGAGAGTGGCGGGCCTGCATCTGCTCTATCCAGGCTCTACATGCTAACTCCTCCTTCCTATTTCCTCTTTCCTCCTTGTCTCCTAGCCCCGCATTTCTTGCTTTCCCATTGGCTGACAATGCTTTATTCATTAACCAGTATGAGAAACATATTTATAGAATAATATCTCCCATCAATTGCATATTGTACAAACATGAAATAATTAAATAATACATTTAATTAACAAAAATTTATCAGAATATGTATCTAGGAATCTCATAGAATACTTCAAGTGAGGTCTGAATATATGGTGGCATTTGACCCAGAACTTTTAAGCTTACTTCCAGCCACAAAGGCAAACGCTGTCTCAGAACAAACAAAAAGTTGAATTTACACCAGGCAATGTAAGCTGTTGCCATATAAAATAGCCACAGAATTTGTGTGCTTAATCAAGGGTGTGCTGCAGATGTTTCCATCCATAAGAAAATGAATATTAGCCAACTTACAGTGTCTTCTTGCTCTAAGACAGTGTTACTCAACATTCCTAATACTGTGACAATTTAATACAGTTTCCCATGTTGTGGTGACTTCCAACCATAAATATTATTTCATTACTACTTCATAACTGTAATTTTGACACTTTTAGAAATCATATTGTTGATGTATTAATATCTGGCATCCAAGATGTCTAATATGTAATCCCCAAAGAAATCACTATCCACACAGGTTGAGAATCACTGCTCTAAGAGCTCTTTACTGTAATGTAGTTGTTGACTAATAGCTGAATCATTGAAGTCATTGATAAAAATATGTCTGGTAAAAAAGTGTGTGTGTGTATATGTGTGTGAGGTGTGTGTGAGTGTGTGTGTGTGTGTGAAATAGAGAGAGAGAGAGAGAGAGAGAGAGAGAGAGAGAGAGAGAGAGAGAGAGAGAGAAAGGAGAATGTTTTTAATTTGAGGAGGAAAGGATTCTAAATATCAGATCTAAGGATACTTTTCTTATATAGTGTTGTAGCAACTTACAACTCTATCAAATGGAGGATCAAATAATCAAGAGGTGTGAAATTTATTCAAGTCTATGCTCTCATTACTTTTAATGAAATCTCCACTTCAATCTTTTCTTGGTTATTTTCTACATTTGTTGATAAGCATATCCCCTTTCTTATCGAAGATGTTCTGAAGTAAGCAAGCACAGCAAAAGGCCAGTTGATTCATTTTACACTGCATCCAATTTGTCCAATTTGCACAAAAAGTTTTTTGAAGGCTATGCCTAGCTCCCTTCCATGTGAAATATATCAGTTTGGGATACGGAAATAGTGAAAAAATCCTTATTGTTAAGCAAATTGATTTAACAAGGCTTTTGCAGATGCTTTTAAGTCAGACAACTGCTCCCTGTGTAAACTTTCCAGGATCTTGGTACCAAATTAAACCAGGAAAGAGATATTAATAATTCCTTTGAGATTGAAAGAGGAAATGAAACATCAACATTAATGAAATCCCCATTGCTAGGAAGTCAGAATAATCTTTGAAAAGCTATTTATGTCTTGAACTTGTATAAAATTCTATAGCAAAGAAATCACAAAACTACACTAGGATTATTCATTGATGCAATTGACATAATTCACAAATTCAGTGAGTTTACTCACATACCTTGTACTCAAGATCATAAGACAGCAATGTAAAATGCAATCAAGAAAGTACTCTATGCCTACATGTGAAGCTGAAGTTGATTTTTACAGTATATCCTTAATCGTGATCCCATTACCATGACAGGAAAATTGTGCAACTTCTAAAGTGATAAGTCGTATCGAATTGTGTCTCACATGAATTGCAACCCCCAAAGTAAATATAGGCTCCATGTGGCCTCATGTAATTGTGTAGTTTAACATTCCTATCCATGAATGTTTAAACATCTAGGCTAGGTTTCTCATTATCTCATGTTTTCTTATTTTCAGTCAAAACAAAAGCAAAAACTTTTCTATTTATAGATTGCCCCTACTTTCTTTTCTACATAAGTAGCCCCTCCCATGTCTCCCTCCAACAGGAAATCCAACAGGAAATAAGATCAGATATGTGATGCCTTTAGGAAACAAAAATAATGTAAGAAATAAATATAAAAAGTACCTTTTAAAATTTCATGGATAATTGCCTTTTTTTCTCTTTTTACTTGTGGAGTCTGTTTTACTGTGTATACTAGAAAGGACCTTGAGGTAACTTTAAATTTATATATTAAAAATATTTGCAAAAGGGAGATATAGGGATTTAATGAGTAATCTGGTCCAAGAAACTGCATCCATTTATTATCACATCACTTCACGTCTCATGTCATCATAAAAATGAGTTGAAATGTGACAGATTGGTGAAGATGGTCAGAACCAGGTGAAAATAGACTTAGTATGCACATAACTGAAAAGAAAATAAATTGGGTTCCTGACACCCATAGTGCTACATGTCATGGAGGAAAATAAGAAATATAGATAGAAAGCAGACTTCTTTTAACTCTGGCAAGAACTAGAAAACTAGTTTCTTTCTAATTTGTTTTGACTTTTTAGCCATTGAGAAAGCAAGCAAGTCTATGCAGTAAACACATATAAATTATAGTTTTTTAACCCTTTATCCATTGTGTGGTTTCTGCTCTTTCACTCTATCTTTAGGTTTTAGAAGGAGCAATGTGGGCTTTATTATGATTGATGAGTAACATCAATACCACAATATGTCCCCAAATTACACAACAGAGCCCAGGTAATATTTCATTAGATAAATGGATGTGTATATTGAACTAGATCTCTTTTAGTCTAAATGACCGTTTTGTCTTTCTCCAACTTCTGATACTTTGATCAGTACTTTATTCTCTAATTCAAAACCAAGTGAGGACAATATTAAGTTGGAAGAGACGCAGGTACAACTTGGTGCTCTTGCTACTGAGTAGTACCCACACAAGCATGCAAGCTGTGGGAGAGTAATTTACAGACACTCCACATTAACCCTAGATTTGGAGGTTCACTATATTCTGTAGTGCTGTTTCTATAAATAAGGATGACATTTATGGCTTTCCTTGAATATGACAAAGGAAGTGGAAGGCCTTTCCCATGACAAAGATTCATCCTATAAATGCACCCGAAGGCATACTTGCTCTTTCTACCTAATGTGTTGAATACCCAAACTTCCATGAAATACAATACAAATCCATATTGGAGATATTCATGTAATGAGATAATATATGTGGCCTCAAGTTACAGAGGAAAGCCTCCTGAAGCTGGAAGATTTTGAATTTGGTAAAAATGATGAGCAATCCTGGTTGTAGCTCTTACCATGTTGAGATTATAGCCTCAATCACATCTAGATTGCTACAGGAAAGAGATTACATTAAACTTATGTTTGGTTTTGAACAATGAAAAGATATACCAAGGAGTTTCTGTTAGCTATTAAAGAATATCAGTTTTTTTCAGTTAATACATTGTGGTTTTATCATCAAGCCCTTTGAGATGAAAGATTTCTTTGGATACCTTAATATTGTTTAATATGGGCATCAGCTGGTATCAGTTTTACTATCTACAAAGCATGGTATTCAAAAGAAACGTAAAATGTTAAGCAGTTTTCAAAGTTGAAGCCTGTCCTCGAACTAGCTCTGTAGACCAGGCTGGACTTAAACCGACACAGATCCACCTGCCTCTGCCTCCAAAGTGCTGGGACTAATGATGTGCGCCACCAATGCCAAGTTCATCATGTTAACCAAAGTATTAGCATGGATGGGATGGAAGAGTGTGAAGGGTGACCTCACTTCATGCTATGATATTTGTTATAGTTTCATCCTCATTCTCCCTTTCTAAGAAATGTTTGCACTTATTGTAACTGAGTGTCGCATCTCCCTTTTCATACTATAATCTTTGTTTCTGTCTCTACTAGTCTCCAAACTTTTATATTCAAAAGTTTGAAAAAATGGAATGGGAAAAATATGAGTTTCTAGTTACATATAAAGGACAAGATAAGATTTTCGGCTTCTAGATATTTACCCATATCCACCTCTAACAAATCTTTACTTTTTAATTTGAAAGGTATTGTTTGGCAGAGTTTTAGTATACCTTATATTATATTATGATATGTTCTTACAAAAACAGGGGGTGAGACTTGTGTTGTCCAAAAGTTATTGGGGAAAATGAACTATTTACAAGAAATTGATGATTATTCAAATTTATGGTTTCAAAAAATCCCCTGACTAGAGGGGCATGTATAAGAGCACTGATCTAAAATGATTCCCAGAACCAATGTAAGCCAAAGATCAAATTGTATTTGTTTATAGAACAAGTGTCCAGATTTAACCACAAGAAAACATAATGAAAGCCTTATTAGAAGGAATAACATAGGAGATATGTAAGTCTGTACTATTGAAGTTAAAGATTTTTCCTTATTATATGGAATTAATTAACAAAGTTTTCAGAGTGCCTCTGAGAATTACTTAAATGAAATAGAGAGGACTAACTTAAAAGACTAGATGAAATAAATTATTAAATGTCTAAATGGGATCTCAAAATCCCAATCTGTTTTTAGTTCCAGCTATCAAAAATCAATCTCGTTCCCTTCTCATTCATGAAATCTCATGAACATATTGAACTTAATTTCCATTTTAGTATGTAGTTGAAGGCTCCATGGCTGAAGTTTCTGTTATTTAAGCTTGAGAATCTGAGTTCACATCCTGGGAACCCACATCAAACTCAACTTAGTGCAAGCATTTGTTGTTCAAACATACCATATGTGGATATAGAAGGGTGGAAACAGGAGAATATCTCAAGGTTAATGGGCTTGGCACATGCAGTAGCAAACAAGAGACCGTATTTCAAACAAGGGAGAAGACAAGGAAAAACATCAGAGTCGTCCTCTAACTCTATATATCTGTGTGTTGTGCTATATGTCTGCATTCACTAAATATAATAACTACAATTGGGAAGACTATGTAATATTCGAATTCTTGCTGTCACCCTTTACTGAGTAGAAAACCTATTTCAAGACTGAGTTAAAAAGCTGATACAAACTAAGTTGAAAATACAATAGGAAAATAGGAAAGTTTATTTAAGTATTTTAAAGTGTATTTCACAGACACTAGAGTTTATGAGATGTTAAGATTAACTTCAACAAAATACTTATATTAAAAAAATGAGTCATTTAGGTAAATGATACAGTTATTTTGGAAAACAATTTTACCATTCAAGTGTTAAGCATAGAACTACCATAAAAGCAGAAAAATTTTCTCTTCTTGATATATACCCAAGAGAATAGGACAACATATGCTCACATGAATACTTCTACATGAATATTCACAGAAGCATTACTTAATACTAGTCACACTTTGGAAGCATGCCCTAGATTCATCTATCATATCTCTGTGTGTATTTGTCTGTTTATATATATATATCTATGTGTTTGTGTGCAAATACCATGGCAACTGTATGGAGGTAAGAGGACAGCTTAGTGGATTGGTTCTTTTCTTCTACCATGTGGTTCTGCCTGAGATAATAAACTCTTAAGGAACAATTATTGCAGCATGTCCTATGAAAATAGGTAAAATAATCTAGGGATGCATGCTATCTAGACTTATCTTCTAACTTGAATGTGCTACTTTGATTTTAAGTGTTAATATGATAAAATTATGGAAACTAGAGTGGTAGGAGAAGGTACTTTAGAGAGGAGGTTAATAGGATACAGGTCCTATGATGGAAAAAATAAGAAATATTCAGGGGAAACATAGACAGTTGTATAGAGGGAAAGGGGGAAGAAGGGAAAGAAAACACTAAGAATGTCAGAAAAAAAAAACATGGAGGGAGCTAGAGAGATTGTTCAGTGGATAAGAACACTTGCTGCAAAATCAGGTTCCATGCCTAGTACCCACACAGAATCTAAAAATTATCCACATTTCCAATTCCAAGAAATTTATTCCCTCCTTTGGACACTACAATCACTTCACACATGTAGTATAATAACATACACACTGGTAAATCACCTGTACCCAGTAAAGCCATAAGGAAATAATTCATTTTATATTCACTAAAATATACGTAATTAATATGTATGAGCACATTAGTACACCCCCCCCCACACACACAAATTACACCCTTCTCACTCCAGATCCATAAACTACATAACAAAAAATTCCAGTGCAGAGCAGAGGATACCTCCCTTTCTGTTCTTTCTTAGGAGAATCTAAAACATCCCCAATGTAACATAGATTATTTCTTTTGCCATTGGTTTCCTCACTGAACTTGAAGACAACAAACAATTTAGGAACAGAATTTGGAGGAGTTGAGCTAGAACTGACCTAGCAGGCTCTATTATTAGAACTACCTCTCATAGTATCCAAAGGTGCTATGCAAGATTTCTGAGAGAAGTTAGCAATAACCCAGATGTGAAGCCTTTGAACCCAAACATAGCCAACTTGACAAGATATCCTCAATGGTGCAATAGTGCCACTTACATCTTGGTGAAAACCAAGATCTGTCTAATGCCTAATTGTGTTCAAACCCTGATCAATAGGAGGGGAATTTTGCCAAGGAATGAAAACCTACATTAATACCAATAGCTGGTAAAACAATGGACTTGAAAGGGGAATCTACTGCTGCCTTGTTCTTATAACAATATAATTTCTCAGTACATTATAAAAATATATCCTTATACCCACAGATAAATATAGCTTTCATCCTCAACACAGAGGCTTCTTTTTATAGTAGATAGAAACTATCACAGAAATCAACAACTGGTCAACATATAGAGAAAAACCAGCCTTGGGGTGCCCATCCCAATTGATACATCTATAATACAGCCTTTCCTTGACCTGGAACATTGTGAATGAGGGGATGAGATTTATTTATTTATTTATTTATTTATTTATTTATTTATTTATTTATTTATTTTATTTATCTTATTTTACATATCGATCCCAGTTCTCTCTCCATTCCTCCCTTCCTCTCTTCCACCCTTCTTTGTCCCACGACCACCCTCCCATCCAATCCTCCCTCACTCTACATTTAGGGTGATGCCTTCCTGGAGGGGTATCTAAATCTGTCAAGTCATTTGAAGTAGGGACTAGGCCCTCCCTCCTGCCTCTAAGTTAAGGGATTATCCCTCCATGGGGAATGTGCTCCAAAAGTCCTTTTGTGCACCAGGGATATATCCTGGTTCCACTGTCAGAAGTCCCTTAGACTTCTTAGGCCTTCTAACTGACACCCATGTTCAGGGGGGTCTGAGATAGTCCAATGCTGGATTCCCAGCTGTCAGTCTGGGGGCCCATTAGCTCCTTGTTCAGGTCAGCTATCTCTGTGGGTTGCTGTAGCTTGGTCTTGTCCTCCCTCTTTGCATCTGGATTCCAGTTTGGTTCAGTGTTTAGCTGTGGGTGTCATTTTCTGTTTCCATCAGCTAATAGATGAGGGCTCTATGATGGTGGATAAGTTAGCCATCAGTCTCATTATCAGGAAATGGCATTTATGGTAGTCTTTCCACTGTTGCCCAAATTGTTAGTTCTATGGACATTTCTCTAAAGGGAGTCAGTTTCTTTTTCAAACCTATAATGGCTCCCTCATTTATGGCATCTCTCTGTCTGTCTGTCTGTCTCTCTTTCCCTGTCTCTCTCTCTTTCTCTAGTCTATTCCTCCCCTGACTAAATATAAGATTTTATGAGCCAGACAGCTAAAACGTTGCTGGCAAGACAGTGTCTTATTTAATATAGCAGGAAAACTGCACCTATAAAATCTCAACAATATAATCACCTAAAGAATACCTGAATGAGAACTACATCATCTGACATGCTAATGTGTAGATACCTCCTCTAGATTAAGACCTACTTCAGGCAATTGATGGCTACTAAGAGAGAGCAAATCAGTTTTCTCCATGAATGAATCCATTAATTCCAAGGGGTAAGCCATAAATGCATATGTGTATGAGCAAATGATGTGTGTATGTGTGCATATGTAAACATAATATTAGGAAGAGGTCATGGTTGTGCAAAAGGGGGTCACTGGAAGAGTTAGACAGTGGAGAGAAAAGCTGGAAGTGATATAAATATGGCACATTAAATAGCATCCATCCTCATCTTCATGCCACGGACAGAAGCTTCCCTTTTATGCGTGGGCCAGAAAGAAAAAAGTGCATTGTCAAAATCTTCAAGATGCTTCTTTATTGCTCTCATCCTTGTAAGTTTTTCTCATACACATTTAAAGATTGCTTATGTGGCCTGTATTTCATCAAAGGGCCTAACATTAGAAAACTGAATGTGGCCACAGAATTTCCATGTATTTCCTTTAAAAGAGGTTCACTGTTAATATCAACTCCAAAATGCTAGAAAACATTGATTGCAGAGCACGGGGTTAAAGAGAGAGTAAGGATATTCAGAGTAGGACATAAAACTACAAAATCTAAATGAAAAGGGTATCTGGAAAAGGAAGCAATCAAGTTCTAGTATGGATGTTTATTTTAATTTCCACTTTTAGAGATAATTTGTAACAGAAATTTTGGCAACAGATGTGTTATTTCACATCATGGTAATGTAATTCTTTTCTAACAACTGTGTGTGTGTGTGTGTGTGTGTGTGTGTGTGTGTGTGTGTGTGTTTATACAACATTTACTTTTCTCAACACTGCCAATAATGTAAGTTCCTTATGTTTGAAGAAAATTTTCAAGAGCTTCTTAGCCCCCTTTCTACTATATGAGACAGAAAGGGAAGATGGCGCTCTGTGAACCAGAAAAGAAGCACTCCTTAGACACCAAATGATTTTTGCATGTGTCCTTAAACTTCCTTATTCAATCCAATAATAAGATAGAAAGGAATTACTGTGTATGCTACCTCATTTATGGCATTGTAACCTAGACTGAATAGATATTTACTTACTTTCAGAAAGGTTTACTTGTACACTTTCTAAGAGGTTACTATAATAAGTAGAGAAACTAAGTACTTAGATGATTATTTAAACAAACTTAATAGTTCTTTGAAAGTCTCATACAGTGAATTTTGATCATATTTATTCAGCTACAACTCTTCCTATATTCAACCCATTCTATACTCACCAAACTTTGTGTCTAATTCTTTTTTAAAAAAATCCCTAAGGTCATTTCATGTCACCCAAATATTCTTGGATATATGGTCCACTACTGGTTTGTCAATTACTCTTATGAATATATTTTCCCAAACTAAATGAGCACATAGATGAATAAAAATCATACTTTGTACAAAAGTCATTTTGTCTTTTTTTACTAGTATTGTTTCCATGACTATTTCGATTATACTTCTATATATCTAGTCTCTTTAGATAAATCTCATATCTCATAAGAAACTTGTTGTCATCAGCCAAATAATTTATCAGCAAAATTGTAATTTATCAGTCTACTAAGTTGTTATTAGCCAAATTATTATTGCCTGAAACTAAAACTTATTTATGTAAGTTTGTTGAATATCCAGTGAATATTTCCATGAGTTTATTATAAGGAATTTTATGTATAATAATGGACATGGTCAATAAATGAAAGATAACAAAACATGAATGTGGAATCTATTTTTGTTTGCTAGACAATCTAATTTAAGAGGAAAACATAAACATATAACATATTTAGAAATGTTGGTCCCCTTTAAGCAGAGAGCATTCTGCTTTATGAATAATTTAGAAAGTTTTCTAAATCAGCTAAAAGCAAATAATTTGAGGTCAGGCTTTATTAAAGAATGTTCCTAATATTTGATGAGAGAACTTTGAATTTTTATCTTTTTCAAACACACTGTTAATTATTTAAAGAGGATTTTTATAAGTCTTTGAAATATAGACTTTGAAAAATATCTGTTTGCTTTTTGCCACAAATAATTAGTTTGACATAAAAAGTCATAATAACATCAGATGTAATAACACTGAAGAGAATGTATTGTGATGAACTCTATAGATTTTATTTTATTATCATGGGTACCATGCTGAACTGACAAAGTTGTCAAAACAAAGTCCTTTCTTTCCTCTTAAAATAAACGAATACTTATTTATTCCTTCCAAAACTATGAGCATTCCAAAAATTCAAGTTATTTTCTCTCATCTTAAAACTTTTTAATTGTTATATATAATTAAACATATGATAAAAACATATATGTATATGTATATTTTAAGTTTCATTATTTATTTTCCTAAATGTTAGAGAGGTTAGAGCATTCTAGTTCCTCTTCTTTGAAATAAGTATTTACATTCTATTATTGTTGAATTCACATTGTTTTGGAAGAATTACTTTTATATTTGGGGATAATAATTTTTTATATGCACATAGTCATGCCAACATTAGGAAATGGTAAAACAAATACAGAGAAAACCTCTGTCAACTCTTTTTTTTTCCTTTCTTAAAATTTAAATTAAAAGCGAGATTGTTTTACATGTCAATTCCAATTCCCTCTCCCTCCCCTGTCCTTGACCAACCCTTTATACTATCTTATTTCTGCTCCCCAGGGAGGGTGAGGCTTTCCATGGAAGATCTTCAAAGTCTGTCATATCATTTGGAGCCGTGCCTAGGCCCTCCTGCCCCATATGACTAGGCTGAGATAGTATCCCTATATGTGAAATGGGCTCACCAAATCCATTTGTATACTACTGATAAATACTGGTCCATTAGTAGAGGCCTCATAGACTGGCCAGTCCTCCTACCTGACACTCATGTTCTGTGGGTCTGGGCCAGTACTATGCTGGTTTTCCAGCTGTCAGTCTGGGGTCCATGAGCTCCCCCTTTTTCAGGTCAGCTGTTTCCGTGAATTTCTCCAGCTTGGTCTTGATCCCTTTGCTCATCACTCCTTCCTGTCTGCAACTGGATTCCAGGAGTTCAGCTTAGTGTTTACCTGTGGGTGTCTGGCTCTGGATGAAGCCTCTAGAATGGCATTATCAATCTCATTGTTGGGAAAGAATGTTTAAGGTAGTCTCTCCACTATTGCTTTGATTGTTAGTTGGGGTCATCTTTATGGTTATCTGGACATTTCCCTAGTGCCAGTTTTCTCCTTAAATCTATAATGGTTCCCTATATTATGGTGTCTTTTTCCTTGCTCTTCACTATTTTAACCTGACTGAATCTTCCTGCTCCCTTATGTCCTCCTCTCCTTCTTCTCCCCTCTTTCTCCTAATTCCCTCTCACCCCCTAAATGCTCCTAATTTTCTCAGGTGATCTTGTCTATTTCCCCTTCTCCAGGGTCAATGTATGTCTCTCTTAGGGTCCACCTTCTTCCCAAGATTTTCTGGCAGTGTGGACTATAGGCTGGTAATCCTTTGCACTATGTCTAAAATCTATATATGAGTGAGTACATACAATATTTGTATTTTTGTGACTGGGTTACTTAACTCAGGATCATTTCTTCTAATTCCATCCATGTGCCTGCAATTTTCAAGATTCCATTTTTCCCTGCTAAGTACGTCATTGTGTAATTCTACCACATTTTCTCCATTCATTCTTCAGTTGAGGGGTATTTAGGATGCTTCCAGGTTCTGGCTATTATAAATAATGCTATTATGAGCATAGTTGAACAGATGTCCTTCTAGTATGAATGTGAATCTTTTGAGTATATGGCTAAGAGTGGAATTGCTGGATCTTGTGATAGACTGATTCCTATTTTCCGGAGGAACCACATGTTGATTTCCAAACTAGCTGTCCGAATTTGTACTTTCACTAGCAGTGGAGAAGTGTTCCCCTTTCTTCACATCCTCTTTAAAAAAAAACTGTCATTTGTGTGTGTGTGTGTGTGTGTGTGTGTGTGTGTGTGTGTGTGTGTGTGTGTGTGTGTGTGTGTGTGTTTTAGCCATTCTGGAGGAGTAAGATGTTATCTCCAAGTTGCTTTGATTTGCATTTCCCTGATGACTAAGGATGTTGAATACTTAAGTGTCTTTCAGCCATTTTAGATTCCTCTATCAAGAATTCTATATTTAGTTCTGTACCCCAATTATTCATTGGCTTACTTGATGCTTTTGCAACTAGCTTCTTGAGTTCTTTGTATATTTTGGAAAACAGCCCTTTGTCAGGTGCAGCATTGGTGATCTTTTCCACATTGTGGGCTGCTGTTTTGTATTTTTGACTGTGTCTTTTGCCTTACAGAAGCTTCTCAGTTTCAGGAGGTCCCATTTATTAATTGTTGATCTCAGTGTCTGTTCTTCTGGTGTTATGTTCAGGAAGCTGTCTCCTGCACTAATTCATTCAAGGATACCTTTCACTTTCTCTTCCAAGAGGTTCAGTATGGCTGAACTTATTTTGAGGTCTTTGATCCATTTGGAATTAAGTTTTGTACATGGCGATAGATATGTATCTATCTGCAGTCTTCAACTCTTACAAATGTGATTCTCCATTTTCTACTCTGATCTTGTATTTTTACTCACATTTTAACACTGCATATTCGTACAAATATATCAAAAATAATATTTTTAACATTTTAAAACTTCATATAAATGTTGAAGACATCTACTTTGTTACACATTATAGTATTTAGAAATATTCTGCTATGGCATTAATTTTCACTTCAGGGTAGGAGTTTGTTGAATTAATAGACATTACTTAATCCATTCTGCTTTTGTACTACTTTAGTGTCCATGATATTATTTTATAGTGTTCTCTTCTCTGAAGATTACTGTATCAGTCACCTTTTTTACATGTACAATATTTTTTTTTTGTCAAATATCATTCTGTAGCTCAGGTTAGCCTTAAGCTTGACATCCTACTTCCACCTCCTGAGAGATAGTTACAGGCATGGTATCACATATGTGCAATAGTTTCCTTATAGTATAGACTAGTGAAATTGCTTGTCCATAGTGACAATAGAATATAAAAAAAAATCATACATGTATTTTGACAAATTATTTCCCAGATTTCCTCACTATACACTACCTTGTGGGATAATTGGTTTAAGTGGACTTATATATTTTAATTGCAGTGACTAGAAATTGTTATCTACATTTCCCTAAATAATACTATAGTTGGATCATTAAATTTCTTCTTATGCGAATTATATATTTGTATATGTTTTTCTTGTTGAATTTATATTTTTAGTAATAATTATTTCTATGTTTGGAATATTAATCACCTCTTAAGTATATGTTTGACACACATTTATTTTAAGCCTTTAGTTTTTAGAATAATATTGTTTTTAATATGAATGGAATTTTATTGGCCTGTTTGCTTGATTTCATTCCTTTTATCAACATATATCATAAAATTATAAGAATTGCTTCTTTGTTTTTAAATACTTTTTCAAAGACATATACATATAGTGAAATATATATATATGTGTGTGTATATATATATATATATATGTAAGAAGTTTTAAAGATTTAAGTTTTGTATTTAAATATGAGAGAATTAGTCTCATCTTAATAGTTATGTAACTCTTTGACTTTTTTAATGTTGGGTTTCTTTTACTTTGAAAATGCCTGATAATATAACATATAAAATTTAGAATAAATTACTCATGTTATGTAAAATGTACTTTTAGGGTTATAACTCTACTTCAATGAATTAAATCAAAAGTTGACTTTAAAGGATGAGCTACTTTCATTGTAATAATGATCTTTCTAACCATGAACATGGAGTTTATTTGTATCTATGTAGATATTCCCAATGGTGTCATTGAATTTTCAAGTAATATTTTAAAAAATACATCTGTTGAATTCATTCCTGGTTATTGCTACATTTCATGATACAATTTTTGAATATTATAATCATTTTTGTTACTAATTAGGGATGGGATTAACTTCAGTAATTTGAGCTAAATATTCATAGAGCATTGAAAATCATTTTCTAATTAATTTACATGATTTTGGATATTCTTATGTGTAGTTTTATTGACTGCAAAGAATGAAACCCTTGTTCATCTCTAGGAAACTGAGCATTTTACTAACTTGAGAACAACATTCCTTGTATTGTTAATGAGAAGGCACATTATCCATGAAAGACTTCTAGTACTGTATTTTTTGTATGCATGTGTAGTAGTTCACAAATACATTTATATGCACGCATGAATGTTGTTGTTGTTGTTGGTGGTGGTGGTGGTGGTGGTGGTGTGTGTGTGTGTGGGTGTGATGTGTGTGTGTGTGTGTGTGTGTGTGTGTGTGTGTGTGTGCATATGAAGGCCAAAGATCAATGTCAGGTGTTTTAAGTCTTCACTAGTTAATGTAGATTTGTTTTTATATAAGACAGACAGTACCATGTAATGTCATAAATCTTATCTGTATATTTTATTACTGTAAATGCTTATATTTCAAAGTACATCTATAAAAATATTCACTGTATAATTTATTCCTTTGGTAGCATGTATAAAATTCCATGTACATCATATTACCAAAAACTTAGGTTTTTCCAATTAACTTTTCATAATTTAAGATTTCTTATGTATATACAATGAAGTAAAACTATATCCAGTCCTTATTTCACCTTTTATTGCCCCAACATTTCCATCTCTCAACTTTCACTCATCTGTTTTTGGACAGCACTAAATGAACTTTAAGCTATTTTTTAATTAAAATTTTAAACTAGTTTACAGCAATATGCTTCCATGTATGATTCACATGTGTATTTCATTTGTTCTTGTTCTACATTCTCCATACACCTTTGTCTCCCTGATTCAAATTCCCACTGTACTCTTAGCTTTAGTAATTTTCTTTTCAATTTTATTTTATCATCATCCCATCTTAATTTTTTATAGTCTTAAGGGCCCTTTTCATGCCCTTTAACTATAATTCCTTGTTATGGAATAGAGAATTTTTTTAACTATGTAACGATACTTTACATTTGTTTGTGTTTCAGAATATTGTTTTTGCTATGTATAGATATGTTGCATTCATTTATCATGCATTTATTTAACTATGTAAAGATGTGTTGTTTTTTTACTTTGCCTGCCTAATACACCTGGTTTGTCTAACAAGAAGCTGAATAGCCAATTGCTAATCATAGGAGAGATAGGTGGGACTGTGGAACAGAAAGAAAAGGGGAGCAGACCAGCTTGCCAGGGCTGAGCCATCTGGGGAGCCAACCAGCCAGATATGTAGAAAGCAGGAAAGGTGAATGGACAGTACAGAGAAGAGATAAATGAGACCCAAGGCAGCACATAGATTAATAGAAATGGTATAATTTAAGTTTCAGAAGAAGATCTAGCTAAGAATAAGCCTAAATCCAAGGCTGAACACTTATAACTAATAATAAATCTCCATGTCATTATTTGGGTGCTCATAGTTCAAGAAAGCCTGATGCAATTCCTCCCACTTGGATATGAATATGCAATAGTTAGAAGTTAGTAACATAGTATAAGTGACAGTATGTGGCATTTGTATTCCTACGCCTGCATTACTTCCCTGAGAATAATGTTTGCCATTTCTATCCATTTTCCTGCAAAATTTAATAATTTTATTTTTCATACAAATCATAAAGTTCCATTTTATGTAAGTACTATGTTTTCAGTATCCATTCTTCTATTCATGGACAGCAAAGCTGATTCTATTTCCTCACTTATGTGAAGTGAGCGGTGATAAGCATGGATACTCCACTGCAACTATAGTAAATCAAAGTAAAGATAATATACCTTAGATTTCTGAAGCAGACTATTCCAGTAAGCCCAAAGCTCTCTGATTAGCTGGATTGGCTGTTCAGCAGGACTCAGGCATCTTCCAATTTCTACTTCTCTATCATGGAGGTAGAGATGCATACCTTGCATTTTTTAATGGTAAGTTTTGGAGATTAAGCTTGAACCATCATGTTTGTACAAGATGCACCCTGAATCATCTTGACAGAATGCGTTTTGTTCACCACTTTTAGTCTACTGGATATTACAGCTTGTTTCCCCCTTTTTAATTTGCTAAATGAACACAACAAGTACTATCAAATGGTTTACTACTTATAAAGGTGAAATAATTTTTCCTCTTTAATGCTTCATATAGGTGTTTTTCAAGTGTTAATTTAACTTTTCATTGATGAGATAAACTCATCTGTTCAGGTTTGACAGATGTTCACATTTTTCTTATCTGTTTTCAGTAATTTTCTCTCTCTCTCCTTCTCTGACTCCTGACTTTTTGTCTCCCCCTATCTTGTTCTTATCCCTGTTCTCTCTTATTAAATATAGGGTCCCTCACATAAATCTTTTTTTTCCTGAGACAAAGTCTGATGATGGCCTTGAAGAGACAAAATTCCTGTGTTAGTCCTCTGAGTATTATATCAGCCTGTATCAATTTTCTTTACTGACGTTAGCCAATAATTTCATCCTCAAATTCCCTTACTACATGCATACTTATCTTAAAAATAATTTGAAAAAAATATCTTATTCTTGATCTGTATGAAAAGTTTTGAACATTTTAATTTCCTGTCCTTCCAGTGTTTGGCAAAATGTACTTTGTCCATTTACCTGTGAGCCAGAAATAGTCAGAGTTTTTGATTTGATAACTTAAATTTTATATGTCTGTTAAGCAGTTTTGTATTAACTCTAAAGTTCTATTTTTAAATAAGAAACTGCCTATTTGACCTTATTTCTCCAAAAAATATATAAAATCATTCATAATTGTAGTTATTATACTTTAACCTCTACCATCTCTCTAATTACATCTTTCTTACTACTCATAATATTTGTTTATCCCAATTTTTGCTATTTTTCACATGTTAAGATGAAAAGGCTATTCATGATCTTCAAAGACTATTTTCCTACATTTGATATTCTCTACTACAATGAGAATTTTAACTTATAGAATAACTATCCTTTTACTATTGTCTAACCAACCCTGAGTTGCTTTTCTTTCTTGTGCTAAAGTTATTCTTCAGTTTCTAAAATTTTACACTAATCACAATTATTTTCATCATCTCATCTCAATTCATTTGAGCATTCAAGATGATAAAATATCCTACTCTCTATTTTCCTGGTTTATTGTACATTTTCAATGTGGTATCTTATTTTTTGTGTGTATTTTTCTTTAACACTATGACTCTGATTTATAAATTATATATTTGTGTTCTTTAATTTTCAAAACAGTAAAGCAAGTTTTAGTTACATACCTTGTATTTAGAGCTAACATTGTTAAGGATAGACATTTCACCAGGTTTGAAGTATTATTTGTGCTTATTTAATGGACTATTCTCAAAAACAGCCTATGAATGCTCCAAAATGTCTATTGTACAGTCCTTGATTGTAGAATCCTATGCAAAGTCATGAAAACAGGATCCTTACTTATGATGTCTACATTCCCTATGTCCTAATTCATGTTTTGATAAAATATATTTAAAGAATCTCTTGCAGCCTTTAGAAATTATGTCCATAATTAGTGTGTTATTTTTTTTTACATACAGGCTTAGTAATATTGTTTTTGTGTATAAGTTTAGAGCTTTACCATTTATTTCATGTGATGTATTTTAAGGAGAAAGTTTTTGCATTCTTAAAAACACTTTTTCTTAAAATTATATTCATTAATATTAACAATGAATTAGGATTTCATTGACATACTTTGTACTTCTTTTGTATTCTTTAAAAGTTTTTATGATTTAAGCATTTTATGCTATATATGTGTTTTAAAGAGTTTCGTTCAAGTTTACTGTTAGATTCTGATACACTTCGATTGTTTTACACAATATCATTTTATTTCATATTTCATCCATTTTATTGGGCTTCTCTTATTTTAAATTATTTGAAAATACCACTGAAAAATACAAAGATGCATGTCTGTAATTGCAACAGTTAACATACTGAGACAGAAGAAACTCACATTCCAGTCCACCCTGTGCTACATAATGAGACCCTGCCGCAGAAAAAAAAGAAAAACAAATTACTTTTTATTTTTCCGTTTCAAAATTATGCTATTTATACTTTAGTGCTCTTAATATAGTAAAAACATGTTTGCCTAAATTAAATTAAATTATAATAAATTTCTTTTCTTAATATAAAACTCATAAGATACAATAGTTGACGTCACCTTTTACCGAGATATTATTTCCAAGCAATTTTATTTTGCTAATTTACCATGCTCTTAATGTCTATTGTTACTGTTGCTACTATCATTGCTATTTTATCTCTCTATCCCTGAGATTATTTTAGGGCCCATTCTATTTTATATAGGAGCATAATGCCAAATACTAAATATGTTTAAAATTATAAAGCACATATAATCTGTCCTAGTTGTTTAGCTCTGTGATCATATTATAAACACTTCCACAGATTTCTTGTATATAAAATTACATTATACATGTATGTGTGTGTATACTATATATATATATATATCACATATTTTATGCATCTATATAATACATTTTATTTGCGTGTATGTTTCCATAATTATGTTTTAAGACTATGCTCTCCAGAAAAAAACTTCAACAGGATTTGTTTGTGTAGGTGTGAATTGATTTATAGTAATGGAAGCTGAAGGATTCCAATTCCACAGGCACAAAGCTGTGAGTCTGTGGAATATTCATTGGTGTCATGAGATTAGAAAGAATAACATGCTAAGAAACAAATAAGAGACTCTGTTTCAATATTAAGATGAAAATAAACTAACACTCTAGCTTAAAGACACAGGAAGTTTCTTTGTAATTAATACTGTGTGAACCTGATTGTTTTATTCCCACTGGTCTTAGTAAAAGTGGTCCATCTACTTTAGAAAGGGCACTATGCTTTACTCAGGCAACCAACTTGATTTGATACAGAAAACTTCCCAAAGACACATTCTAACAAACACTAAATCAAATGCCTGGGAATCCCATTGACCATTCAGATAAACACATTAAATTATGCATCACAATCCATGCTTATGATCCTACCAAATTTAACAAGATCTAGAAGAGAGTGGATTTATTTATTTATTTATTGATTTATTTATTTATTTATTTATTTATTTATTTATTTATTTATTACTTTAGGAATTTTTTAATTTCATATATAGATGGAATTTTAGCAGAAGAAAATCATGACGTAACCAGTATTCACATTTTCTTTTGTAATAGCAATGGGTTTCATCATTATGAGACTGGATTTCTTTATAATTTACTTAGCCCTTGTTTAGTTGAGAAACGTGGACAAATATCTTTGTTGTTTTAGTCCTTCATTTCACACAAAATTTCTCAGTTTTTTCAGCACCTTGTTTTTGTTTTGTTTGTCGGTTGATATTATTTGTTATTTTGTTTTGAGCCAGGTTCTCAGGCAAGCAAGGCTGGATTTTAACACCTAATTCTGTTGTTTTCTTATTTCTTGTGCTGAAATTACCGGCATGAACCATTGTGTACCACTCTAGTTTTTGGCATTAACCTGGGAGAGCAGGGCCTAAAAATGAGGCGGATACAATAGTCAACTTTATTCACAGCCTCTGGCGATTTATAATCTGAAGGTAAAGAAGAATCACATAAATTGATCTTAGTATCAATGAACCAGTTCCCACAGGACCTTGAGGAAGGAATATATGTTGGGCTTTGAGGGAAGAGCTCATATAGCAGGTAAACACAACACCTTAATGTGGCAATGGAGACCCCGAGACCCCATCTAGCTGTGGGGCAGAACGTCCTCCTTTGTCTTCTTTGTGCAGACCTGCTCATGGAGCATGAGAAGTACCCTGATTCCTCAGACAACTTCTCTAAGTTCTTGAAGAAATGATTCTAGAGATGGAAGGACACATCTTCAAAAGAAAAGTCAAAGTTTGAAGATTTGGCCAAACACACCAAAACTCATGACAGGGATATGAAGAACGATGTTCCTCCCAAAGGTGGTAAGAATGGAGGGTAAAAAGATCCTAACTCTCTAAAAAGACCACAGTTTGCCTTTTTCCTGATTCATGCTAAACATTGTCAAAAGATCAAAAGTGAATGCCCTGGGCTGTTTGTTGGAGATGCTGCTGTTAGTATTCTGGCATCTTCACTGGCCTGCCCTTGGGGTTCTGACAGGCTATGTCCTCAGTTACAGTCACTGAGAGCACCACCTGTGCAATTCACTAATTCCCGTTTAAAAGGGCCTTGCCCTCCTCACATGTTTCTTTCTTTCTCTCTTTGTACCTACCTCTCCTTCTCTGTCTGTCTCTTTGTCAACCTCCATCTCTCTCTTCTCTTCTGCTCCTCTTGTCCCAAGAGGCCAGTCCCCATCCTTCCCTCCCCTTTTGCCTTCTCCATTTCCCCTAATAAAAAAATCCCCTCCATGTGAGCTCTGTTACATGGCCTAATTTTCTCAATCTCCACCATTTAAAATTATAACAACTGCAAAAAATAAAAAGGGTGTTATATAGCTTAAACAATCTGACCAAGATAAACAAACAAAGGAGCAGAAAGCAGCTAAACTAAAGAGAAATATGAAAAATATATTGTTGTGTACTACGCCAGGGACAAATTGAAGCAGGAAAGAAGGGTCCTGGAAGGACAACAGATTCAAAGAACAAGCCACTAGATATGGAAGAGAAGGATGGAGAGGATGAAGATAATGATTGAGGATGATGAATATGTCTGTCCTAAAATGTGTGGTGTATATGTGCTTGGATAACTATTTTGTTAAGAATGTGAAATTCAACTGTAGTTCAACATTAGTTTCCATATAAAAACTGTATAGGTTTTTGTACAGCTGGTGAGATTCTTTGTAGACAAAAAATACTTTTTGAATAAATGAGTTTGTAGCTGTTGCAGAGAAATTGAGAGTATCTAAATATTTAATTGGTTTCTTTAATTTCTTATGGCAGCACAGAAGATTTCATAATAACTT
This sequence comes from Cricetiscus sungorus, assembly GCA_030556225.1. Taxonomy (NCBI): domain Eukaryota; kingdom Metazoa; phylum Chordata; class Mammalia; order Rodentia; family Cricetidae; genus Cricetiscus; species Cricetiscus sungorus. Next base: position 43,988,709 of record JANBXA010000726.1, read on the forward strand.
GTATTACAAGCAAATTTTGTTTGTTGCTGTTGCTTAGGTTGTTACATTTTCTTTTATCTTTTGAAAATATTGTACTAATATAAGGTATATTTAAAAAGGAATAAGGCCATGAGTAAAGTGTTAAAACATAAGAACTTACCACATGTGGCAGAGACATGTTTTTCCATAGAGGCATATGAATAACAACAGTTGAAATAAACTCACTTTAACTGCCACATAGTCCAAGAACAATTCTGTATTGTGAAGAAACTAAGACCATAAAACCCTTACCGTGTTTCCACCAAATGTTCTCACAAGCATTTAAAATTATTATATAACTCCATTTTTAGACTGTGTTCCAACAAGCCAATGGAAGTTGAAACAAACATGACAGAAGGAAATGAAAAACACCTATTTTGGCAAACCTCTATAAACAGTCAAAGGCCAAGATTGATAGTTATGATGAATAACAGACTCTTGGAGGCATTGTTGACACAGGGACTGGTGTAATTCTCTCTCATCCCTCCATCTTCAATCTCTTCCCTACTACTTCCTCTCTCCTCCTTGTCTCCTAGTCCTGCCTAACTCGCTTTCCTATTCATTAACCAATAAGAGAAACATATTTAAAGAATGACATCTCCCATCAGTCATATTTTAATTTCTTAATTTATAAATCCTAAACCATTTAAAACATATTTAATCAGCTCTAATTTTGTCAATAGTTGACTATATTTTGTCTTTAAGTCTGAAAATGAGTGCTTATATCAGGCCTACTCCTAATTATGGAGCAATTTTCCAGTGTCTATTATATATGTCTATTTTTTAAATTAATTTGTTGTTGTTTAGAAGACCACTTGCACCTTTTCAGTCATAGTTTGTAACTCATTGTTCCAGGTACCTAAAATATTGTGCTGTCCTATGCAAATTAATATCAGTGTCTCTGGAGATTGCCAAACTTGAATGCACTACAAATATGACAACAACAACTTATTAACAAGTAGAAATATATGAGGTTACATATCACTATTTTTCATTTTTCTATATTTTGAGTAGCTAGAAATGTGGAGGTAGAGGCTAATCTCAAGTATTTTTTAAAATCACATTCTAACTTATTATGTGAGGCAAAATGTCACTGAGCACAATTCTCACTGATTGGCTAGTTTGGGAGGCTAGGAAGCTTTGGGAATCTGCCTCTCTGCCCTGAACATTGTGTTGCAACTCACGCGCACGCACGTGCACGCGCGCGCACACACACACACACACACACACACACACACACACACACACACACACACACACACGTCCTGTCCAAGATTTTTTGCATGGGCATAAGTGATTCAAATTAAAGTTCTTGTGCTTGCAAGGCAGGCGCTTTACCAACTGAATCATCATCTCAGCTGTAGGGGTTTTACTCTAAAGGAAGGATGGAATTTCTATTTTGGTTATTTCCTTTTGCAACACAGAAATATTACAAAGTATTTTCCATTACAGTTAAGTGTAGTAATTCAAAGATCACCCATTATGGAGGTTCTCACTCTATCTTGTAGAGTAAAAAAGTTTCGCACCCTGCTTCATGGATCTTTGAAAATTTGATCATCTCAAATAAGAATGCCATAAAAAGTATAGAATAAATAGATACAAGATGTATTGAGAATGGTTCTTGCCTATTAGTGAGTTCCTGCTGAGGAGTGTGCTCAAGAGCACTGGTAATTGTAATGGTTGGAATGAAACACCACTGACCAATAACACCAAAAAGAGCTAAAGCCATTCTTAGCAGTGGGCTTTTTCTTTGTTACACTATGGTGCCTAAGAGAGCATTACTTCTCCAATATGGAATAACTCCATTTAAACTCTTTTTTATGTATGCATATGTTTAGGAAGTTTCCACAATATTACATTGACATATAACTGTTTGAAATATTGTTAGTGTTAATCATTTCTCCCTGTATTCCTTTCTCTATTGTATACCTTAATTCATCCAATTTAACATTTTCTGTTGCATTATTCTGCCTTAAATATTTATAGAACATTTTTCAAGGTTTCTCTCCCTTAAAATCCTCCCAAGAACACTTATTATTAATTTCATGACCTCAGTAGGGTTTCCAAATGGAACTCATAATCTAAAGAATTAAAGCTAGCATCCACAAATGAAATAAGACATGTGACAATGATTTTCTCTCTGGGTCTGGGTTACCTCACTCAAAATGATTGTTTCAATTCCATCCATTTACCTGGGAATTCAACTCTTAACAGACAGATAGTAGAATAAGATTTTATTCCATTGTATAAATGTATCACATTTTCATTATCCATTCACCCACTGATGGACATCTACACTATTTACATTCCCTGGATACTGAGAACAGAGCAACAATGAGCGTGGATGTACATGTATTTCTGTGGTAAATATAGAGAGCCCTATGGGTTTGTGCCCAAAAGTGATATATCTAGATCATGTGGTAGCTATTTCAAGTTTTTTTTACTAACTTTCCATTGTATTTGCACTAATTATATTTCCAAAATGTGTAAATAACTGCTCCCAATTTGGACACTAATACCCTATTGCTTAAGACACCATGTTCTTGAGTCTTAGGACACAGATTCAGGCTCGTAGATATCTGGGAGCTATGGTTCCTACTGGCTAGCTTCTAGAGTGCTGGAAGGTTATGTTCACATTACAAACATGAAAAAAAAAACACCAGTGTTATTGCCCTGTTTATCTTTTCAGGTATACCAATGACCAACTTGGCAAGACATGTCCAATGACCAATGATGCAATAGTCGCATGAATTTCATGGGTGTAGTTAACCACTTCTATATTGGATATAAGGCCTACATTACCCAAAATTAGTACCAATATGGAGGCCAAGAACTTAGAAAATAACAGGTCCTAGGTTCTAGGGGAGAACCTACTACTATTTTTCTGCTACATGAACATAGTATGATGGTAACTCCCCGTGACTTATTTTTATAATTTCTCTCAGATCTTGTCAGAACATTTTTATTTTTTTTAAAGACCCATAAGTGGCCAAGATTCTCTGAAAAAGATATTATGTCAAACTCTTCCCTAATGTGATGTCAATACCATAACCCACTCTTTCCAATGTTCATAGAATATTGCAGAAGAGGATATAGAAACATTGTTAGCACAGAAGATGGTTGATGACTACGAGATGAGTTGCTTATATAAATTCATAGTAGTTGATAGAGCATGCAGAAGAGCTATGCATGTTCAAGCCAGACAAGCTCCCAGCAAAAGTGTTTCAAGACAGGGTCAAAGAGCCTAAATTACCTCTCCCTCACATTATATTATAGTAATGTATGTCCATGAATATTTTAATTTAAATGACTGGCTTTAGAAATATTAATGGCCAGGATATCATTTATTATTCTCTCTTTTCCAATATGGATGTAGGTATGAAAATAAAATTCTGCCAGCCTGGACACCTGAATTAAAGTGATGAGTAGACATTCCTTGTCAATCCAGATTTGGTACTCAGTATGAGTGAGAAATACAATTGCTATGCTAATTTATAGAGATTCAGTACTTCTTTGTCAGGAGACTATAACCAAGCCTCTACTGAGTAGTATACTTCTCCTGGCATGACTTAAAAAAAAAAAAACAAAACCAAAAATGAACAAAAATAAACAACTAATTTTAATCTTTTGAAAAAAAAAGGTTCTATGTAGTTGATAAGAAAGCATACCCTACTCTGAAGCACTAAATTATATATAAAATATCAGTCTATCTCTATATGAGTTTTAATAATCAACTATTAACTCCAAAAAGTCATGATTGATTACTCAAGCAAAATATAGATGATAGATTCTCTAATGAACTAAAAAAAGACTGCCATCAAACATCAGATTCACTTAAAAATCAGCAATACTAGAAGAAAAAGAAATTAAAAAGTATAAGTGTATTTTTGCATATAGATCCAGAGAATAGGATTAGGATACTGTTGACATTAAAGAACCCTTGTTGGAAAAAACTAACCTTTTCTTTTTTTGGTGACATATTGTTTTTTTTATCTAACAAAGCTTGCCTGAAGATCAGAATGCAAAGCTAGCCACAGCAGTAGAGGCTAGGCAATGGTGGTACACACCTTTAATCCTAGCAACCACACTAGTTAGCCATAGAGGCTAGGCACTTTTGGTATATGCCTTTAATGCCAGCACTAGAGAGGTGTGTAAAACAGGATTTCAGGATCTCATGTGGCATTCAGTCTCTTGCCATGCTGAAGACAGTATGTGGGAACTGGTATTGACATGTAAATCAAGCTTGTTTGAAATTTAAAGAAAAGGATTATATGTATGTATATATATATATATATATATATCTGTGTGTGTACAATATATATATATATATATATATATATATATATATATATATGTCAAAGCAAGTTCCCATAGCCTCCCTTCCTCCCCTGTCCCCCTCACCAACCCGCATCCCCTTTCTGCTCTCCAGAGACAGTGACACCTTCAAGTCTGTCATATCATTTGGAGCAGGGCCAAGCCCCCCCCCAATGTGTCTTGGCTGAGAGAGTATCCCTCTATGTGGGATGGGCTCTCAAAGTTCATTTTTATACTAGGAAAAAATATGATCCACTACCTAACCTTTTCAAATTGGAGTAGAACATCCTGAAAAGAGCCCATTGCTTATCTCTGCATTTTCAATCCCTACTACATCCTTGTGTTAAAATGTTGGTGCCAAGGAACCAAACTATTAGAACTCTCCACATGTTACACTTTCTACTCTTCCCTTTAAAACACAGTATATGGCACATTTCTGACTTTCACTTCCAGCTCTGTCCCTTATTTTCTGACAAAATGGAATTAGAATTTTTACCCTTCTTTTCCTATAGCATCTGGCTGATAGAGTGATAGATTTTGGTACAATGAACACATTAAAGTAGCGAAGTTTCAACTAATTAGTACTGAACTAGTGATTTATTGCTACTGGAAATATTCAAGGAGAGGCATGTCTACTTGATGATAGATTAAATTAGTTAGACACCTTTGTTCCCACTACCTCTAAGAACTATAAAATCATGAAGTTAATGTTATTATGTTTAATGTTTCATGTTTCAATAACTTCACAAGAGGATATGATTATTCCTTACAACTGAAAATTATTATTTTCAAATCCATCTATGGAAAAAAATAGGTTTATCATATGTGTGGCTCGCTGCTGTATCTTTATTACTAGTTATTGGCCAAGAATTATTTTCAAGGCCTCATCATTGTTGAGATTTTGACCCTATCTGATTTTCTGATCCTATTACCTTTTTCATGGATTTTTTTGTTTAATAAGAAAGATAACTGTGCTATAAAAATAACATTTTTAATAAACTGTAATTGTAAAAATAAAAGTATTATCTTTTACTTGTCTGTATTTAACTCTATGCACTGTCATCAACTCTTGAACTTATATGACCCTTATACAAATCATCTGAGAATGGTAATTGCATCATAATGGCATTTATCAAAAGATGAGTATCTAGTTATAACAAGAATGCAGCTAGAATCCACTCTCGCTTCTTATATAGGCTTGCAAGTATGTTCTACAAAGGACACATTGTAAGTGGAAATATGATAACAGACAGGTTAATTTTAAGTATGCAGAATAGTCTTAGATTAGTTTATTTTATAAGAATTGCATATTTTTTGGGTTTTCAGGGGACCAAAATTATCATGAAATATGTCATCAGTAGTAAAGGTCAAGACTATCTAATATTTTAGTGAAACAAAAGTAATATAGACAAAGCAAGTGATTAAACTATATATAAAACAACAATAATGAAAATTGCATGATCACAGTAAAGTAACAAATTAATGAGATCTAATAAGATATTTTAAAGATCCCAAAATCTCACAAGGAGTATATAATAAAATAAAAAATAAAGAAGTAATTAGTAATAAAACTTCTACATTGCAAATTTATTTTATTTTGAAATTAAAAATAAAGTACTCATCTTGCTTACTTCTACTTCATGCTACTTCAAGTGTCTTAACATAGATCACTATAAATTTGGACACAATTGAAGATAATATTACTTTAAGATGTGTTATAGTTAAAGTTTTAGTTATATTTAGGGTGTTAGTAGCTTATAATTTTAATTACAATTATATAACCATAGAAATAAAAACTTCTGATACTATAGTTTTATTATTTTAAATATTCTTTTTTAGGACAAGTCCTGATAATATTACTGGGGCAGATGAAAGTAAGAAGCTATCATTATTTATTGTTCCAGGTGAAGGAAGAAAGAAAAGTAGGGCCTATACTAGGAAACAGAAGAAACATCAATTAGATTTATATACCAAGTGATGATGCCCCAACTTACAAGGCTTTGGATATGACCTGACTGGGACCATGAACGAATGAAGAAATGGCAGACACACAGAAACACAGACACAAAAGCTGAAAAGAAGTGAACCATGTGCTCTTATGGAGAAGAGTCAACAACCTAAGAAACACAGCATATTTATTATATCTCCTGAGTGAGAATGCAGGTTATTAGCTAATCTATGTAGGAGATCTCTGTAGGGATTTGAAAGAGCTGTAATTGGTGAAGAGCTTAGTGATGTTAAAGAGAACTCTCTGGTTGCACATCAGGAGATCATAAAATGTGTTGTTCAGTTAAGATCCTATCCATCAAAGGCTCCAATACACAAAGATGCAACAGAAAGTCTGGACTAAGAATTATAAAGCAAAGATACCCTGCTTGTTAAGAACTGCATAGAAAGGTTTGCAAATTCAAATTTGCAGATTTGTCTAGCAAGGTGTATGTAAGCAAACACAACATGTTTCCAGCTACACCACACGGTTATATTAGAAATCATAACACTGTCCATGTGCTACTGGTTTTCATGGTTACCTGACAGTTTCAGTAAGCCACTGAAGATAGGAAATGTGTGACAGAGTTGGAATTCCTCCAAAATTTCCTAAAAAGCCATTGAATGCAGCCATGAAAGTAAAGCCATACTTCCAATGAAGATTACCATAAGATGGTGGTGCCAGATTGATGGGACATCCACCAAAGAAAACTGCAGGAATAGAGTAGCTTCAATATAAGAGAGAAGCTGGAAACTGTGTATGTTGCAGGCAACAGAGCTGGAAAGGCAGGGTGACCTAAACCTTTTCACACTAGATAATTTCATTATGAACTCAACATACCCCTACATGAAGCTCTAGGATTTGGTGTTTTATCTGCTAGATTTTGGCCTATCATTGACGTTATATATTTTTAGCTACATTCCCATTTCTTCCATTAAGAATAGATGCATATACTGTGAACCATTGTTCTATGTGGAAGTATGTAATTTGTTGTTTGTATTCATTAATTTTATATGATTGTTTTATAAAGGTACATAATACATTCTGGTTATTTTTCTCCCTTAACATTCCTTCAATGTTGAATGTGCTTTTTTTTTAACAGGAGGTTAAGATATTATTCTAAGTCTCAAAAATACCTTATTCTAAAAGGCTATGGGGAATTTCGAAGTTTGAATGAGTGCATTTTGTCCCTTGAGGTGGCTGTGTGCTTATGAGGACCAGGGGTAGAATGTTTTTGTTTGAATATAAAGTGTCCATGACAGGATTATGTGATTGAACACGCTATCATCAACCCTTGATGTTGTTTTGAAAGATCAGAATATCAGGAGGCATTGTTTCACTGGAGAAAGTGAACAGTGGTTACAGACTATGCCCTTAGAGTTTATAGCCCAGCCTCACTTCTTATTCAGTATCTTGCTTTCAGAATGAGAGATGCGTTATGATCAGCTGCTCCTGGAATCAAGCCTTCCTCACCTTCTGACATGTCTGCCTCACCATGATAAAATGATTAAATATGATGGTAAGCCTGAATAAATTCTTTTTCCCTTAAATTGCTTTTTATTGGCATTTGATCACAGAAGCATGAAAAGTAATTAAAATAATCATGTAGATGCCAAAAACAATGTATAATAATACTACAAAAGAGTGGAAGTGGATAGCTATGACATTGGGTCCTGACACAAACAGCAGTGCCCACAAGGACATGATGGTGTACATGGAAACTGGCTCCTCTGAGGAAATAAGAAAAAGTGATAGTATCTGAGACTGGTTGCAGTAGGAAGCAAGCAGAGAGACTATTGAAAGGCTATCAACAATTGACAAGATATATTAGAATCATGTACAAAAATATCTAAAAACTTTTAAATAATATGTCTACAAGAGATTTAGACATTCAGCTTTAACAAGTCTGTACGCGCCTGCCCTCGCCAGCAAGGAAGACGTGACTCCGGGTAGATCTTCTTCATGCAGTTTTAATCAGGATCCTTTAAACATGTTGCTTCTGGCCTGCAGGGAGGGAGGGAGGGAGGGAGGGAGGGAGGGAGGGAGAGAGGGAGAGAGGGAGAGAGGGAGAGAGAGGGAGAGAGAGGGAGAGAGAGAGAGAGAGAGAGAGAGAGAGAGAGAGAGAGAGAGAGAGAGAGAGAGAGAGAGAGAGAGAGAGACAGAGAGGACCCCTGCACAGGCTTAAATACCCTTGAGCTAACCAACCCCAGTAAACCACGTGGACCCTGCAGATAGGCTACTCTAATGCGGAAGCAGACAGGCTGAACAGACTTAACCAATTAAGGGCTTGTTTACCCAGAGAGTCCTCACCAGTGGAAAGGTGTAAGGTAGAAGCCAGAACAGACTTAACCAATTAAGGGCTTGTTTACCCAGAGAGTCTTCACCAGCGGAAAGGTGTAAGGTAGAAGCCAGCACCACTTTAAGGCATGACACTACGCGGCTCTCTACACAAGTCCGTAGAAAAATATAGGCTAAATCATATATACATAATCACTTGCTTGTGGGGATAACATGTAGTGCTTCCAACTCCAAAGTTAACTCCTGGAATGCAGTTGTAGAGAGGTAGGAGTGATGAGTAAAAGGGTCAAGAGCATGCAGGGGAAGCCCACAGAAACAGCTGACCTGAGCAAGTGGGAGCTCAAGGACCCCACTCTGAAAGCTGGGGAACCAACATAAGATGGAACCAGACCCCCTCAATGTGGGTATCAGTTGAGAGGCCTAGGCAATCTATGGGGCTTCTGGCAGTGAAATCAGTTTTTATCCTTAGTACACAAATGGACTTTGGGAGCCCATTTCCCGTGGAAGAATACTCCTCAACCTAGATATAAGGGGGAGGGCCTAGGCCCTGCCCCAAATGATACGACAGACTTTGATGATCCCTCATGGGAGACCTCACTGTCCCTGGGGAGTGAATGGATACTAGGATGGGGGGTCAGTGGGGGACATGGGAGGACTGGAGGGAGAGGGAACTGGAACTGGGATTGATATGTAAAATAAGATATATATATATATATATATATATATATATATATATGGTTCCAATGGTTGAGCTCAACTGAGAGTAAAACAAAACAGCATACTGAGAACTGAGAGATTACTTTGCTTATAATGCAACTACAAATCACTATGCATCATACACAAAGTTTGATCTACAATGACTAAATATAATATAATATCTGATTTAAAACTTCATACTAGTTGTTAAGCTTATGAATATTCTTCAGAAGGTGTCTTATAAGCCCTGTGGGGATTTCTGCAACTATCATGGCCAGCTGAGTAATGATCCATGCTCCATGCGAGGCAAGATTGTAATTTGGTTCAACATGACTTAGCAGCTGGTGTTGGTTCAATCATTGGTAGTCTGTCCCCAAGTAGTTTTTTTTAGGCAATTTTAAGCACAGCATAATTTGTTTCAATTTTTTTTTGATAACACAATCCTATGATCACAATAAAACAAAAAAGCATGGCTAAACAAAAGTCTTTGTAAAGGACACATGACATCTTCCATAAAAATTGGTTCTATAGAGTGACTGCATGTGACACTTTCCATAGATAGGATCTACAGATTGACAAGACCAAGGCAAGGATCTGAGAGGTATCCCGTGAGGTCTCAGCCACATAGATATGAAATGATCTTTAGGCTATTAACTGTCTTCTCCTAGCCTTATGAGTAGTTAACAGGTTATGCATTCCTCCCTTTGAAGAGACAACCCTGTGTATTTAACATCCCTAGTGTTTATCTATGAGAACAAGAATCTCTGTGCTACCCACAATTCCCTTGAGGAAGAATAAGTAGATTTCTAAGTTTTATTTATGTTCAGTTATGAGAGTTTGTGTCATGTTTCCCCAACCAAATATTGCAGGTTTTACAGAGGAAAACTGCCGTGGATCACTGTGCACTAACCCCTTCATTGGCTAGAAGATGGATTTATCTGATCAATGAACTGGACAAAACTACAATGTTGGTGTTTCAAAAGGTAGTAATATTAAAATTATATACTTTTAAGGAATTCAACAATTTATACACATTTGTCCTTATACCTAGACATACGTGCATTTATCTCTCATCAAGGAAACTTCTCTTTGCAACAGATGCCTAGTATTACAGAAAACCACAGGCCATTATTATGCAGAAATATGGAAACAAGTCTTGTTACATGCACGTTTTTCCCAGCCACCAGTCTGGTTGCATTCTTTGTTCCTTCCCGCAGGCCACCCGGTCCTGCTGTGAGCCCTAATAACACGCATAGACTCTGTATTTGATACAATCTTGTTGGCCAGTTACTACCATTGTTTATGGGCTAGCTTTATCTTAATGATTAACCCATTTCTATTATTCTAAGTATTTCCATGTGGCTCATCTTACCGGCCAGAGCAGCTGGCGGTGCTACCTCTCCAGGCTCTCCATGTTGACGCCTCCTAACTACTTCCTCTTTCCTCCTTGTCTCCTAGCACTGAATATCTTGTTTCCCATTGGCCACAATGCTTTATACATTAACCAGTATGAGAAGCATATTTACAGAATAATACCTCCCATCATCGTCCCAATAGATACATTTACAAAACACTACCACACCTAAGACACAGGGAACATTGTGGAAGAAGGGGTTGAAAGATTCTAAGAGACAAAGGATCATACATTTTTCTGTGTGATTGTGTCTTCAAATAACATCAGAAGCTATACCCACAAATTCTCACTAATCTCTCCATCCCCATCTGAGCTGAACAACAATAACACCAATGAACATGCCAAACTTCACAAGAAAAATCCCAAGAGATGTTAGCCCTACATGAAGAATTATGGGCAAATAAATAAAGCTGTGAGCAGAAGAAGTGGCCCTCCCCAGGGAAGAGCATATCACTTTATTTTCTGGCACTGAATGATTAGCCCTAAAAACATACATGCAAGTTATACGGATTCAACAAGTTATATTTAAATATACAAATACATATATGGGTGTAATAAATGATAAAATAAGAGGTCATGAATTTAAAGAGTTAGGAGAAATATATGGAAGGATTTAGAAGGAGGGAAGGGAAGGAAGAAAGAAATTTTATTAAAATACAATTTCAAAAATAACAAAAAAAATATCTTTCAATACCATCGCTTTTTGGATTTTTTTTTAATTGAAAATTTAAGACAGCTGATCTGAACAAGGAGGAGCAAATGGGTCCCCAGACAGAGGGCTTGGAATCCAACACGGGACTGGGTCAGACCCCATGAATATGGGTCTTAGCTAGAAGGACTGAGCAGTCTGGGGGACCTCAGACATTAGAAACAGAATCTATTCCTGGTGCACAAAAGGACCTTGCGGACACATCCTACATGGAGGGATACCCCCATAACCTAGAGACAGAAGAGAAGTCTTAGTCCCTACTTCAAATGATTTGACAGATTTCCCTGACCCAACCTGGATAGCATAGCCCTACAGATGATTTCACAGATGATGTATGACTCTAAATGTAATTCTTCAAAAAGAAACATTAAGACCTAAAATGTTATTGTTCTGATAAAATTTTAAATGAATTTAAAAACAAATTAAAAATGATACAACCTCTGGGAGGGCCCAGAACCTAGATGTCCCTCAACTGAAGAATGAATAAAGAATATGTGGCACATCTACACAATGGAATACTACCCTTGAAATTAGCATACAAGTGGATAGAACTTGAAGAAACCATCCTGAATGGCGTAACCCAGTCACAAAAAGAAGAACATGGTGTGTACTCGAACATATATGGATTTTAGACATAGAGCAGAGAATCACCAGCCTATAATTCACACTACCAGAGAAACTAGGATACAAGGTGTATTCTAAGAGGTTCATATATGGCCTCTCACAAAAGGGGGAAGAGACAAGTCTCCCAGAACACATGGGAAGTGGGGTGGCAGTGAATGGAGAAAGAACTAGGAAGATTGAGTCATGGTAGGAATAGAAGACAGAAAAGGGGGAGAGAGAGCCAATATTGGTTTATAGAAAAAACTGAACCTAAAGAAATGTCTAGAGACTTCCAAGACTGACTGCAATTAACAATTTGAGCAACTGTGGAAAGGTTACCATAAATGCCCTTCCCTGATAGTGAGATCATCAACTAAATTATCCACCATCATCTTGTACCTGTTGGAAACAGAAGCAAACACCCATAATTAAACAGTGAGTCAAACTAGAATCCATATGCAGAGGTAGAGGACAAGACCAGGGTGCAGAAACACAAAGACAGCTGACCTGAACAAGGAGGAGCTAATGCCCCCCCCCAGACTGATAGCTAGGAATCTAGCATGAGACTGACTCAGATCCTGAATATGGGTCTCAGCTAGAAGGACTGAGCAGTCTAAGTGACCTCTGACAGTGGAACCAGGATGTATTCCTGATGCACCAAAGGACCTTTCGGACACATCCCCCATGGAGGGATACTCCCTTAACCTAGAGAAAGTAGAGAAGTACTAGTCCCTACTTCAAATGACTTGACATATTTACATGACCCAACCTGGATAGCATAGCCCTACAAGCGGAATGGGGGTGGGAGGTTGAGAGGGGAGGGTGGCCAGGGTACATGTCACAGGGGAAATAGGGTAAGAGGGAGGAGGTAAGTGGGATGGAGGGAGGGGGGAGGAAACTGGGATTGACATGTAAAAATTGTAAATTATATTATTAATTAAAAAATTAAAAAAGAAAATTTAAAGAATTATATTAGTCTTTATGGGTAAGAAATAACAGTAATTTTACAGATGATTTTATTCTTTGTGTTTTACGAGCAGTTGACATTGTCCCTAGCCATCTTTGTTCCAAAACTAGTAATATCTCCAACTCTCCACTTATATTTACATCAATACATAGTAATGTATGTATTCTCTTGATGTTTTCAATTCATTTATGAAGCTCCAATTTGTTATACTCCAGCCTTAACCCTAAGTAAGAAAAAATATTCCAATATTTCTTACTCTCTTTCACTTATTAAATTGTAAAGTCAACAAACAAAAGAATAATTAAATGTCATCAAAATTATGAAATTGGCATAGCAGGAACATGCATGCATGATTGCACACAAACACACACACACACACACACACACACACACACACTGTTTATTTCCTTAGAAATATTACCTTTCAGGGTTATTTTAACAAGAGGTTTTTGAAATCAACTAGCATTAAAATACAGAGAAAATATAGAAACTCTTGTAGATATTTTTTATTTTGTCTCACATAATATTGATGATATTCTGTATTGTTCTGGTTATTGACCCTGATTATGGATTCCTTTAAAAACATGTTTGTAGCAAATAAGGTATTTCCAAAAGCCTTGAGTTTTTCTCTTGAACCTATAAAGGTGTAAGTTATTTTTTAGCAACAAATAATAATGTGCATGGCTAATCACTCTTATTATTTACAGACAGAGGAAAGTGTGCTTCTTAGTGCTTCCCATTCTCTTTGATATTATTCTTTCTATAGGCCCAATATAGCATTCCTTGACATTGTTTAAATAGTGTGCTTGTTTGCAGGAAAAGCTATTCTTATATTTTGTCTCAAATATTTAGCATAACTCATAGGGAGACTCAGAGACACTGGAAACATACAATTTTGAGTTTCTTATCACATCCACTGCATATTAACTGTGTGATCTTGAGAGATTTAGTTAAGCCATTTCTGTTTCCCTTTAGGAGATAACAATGTGTTTCTTAAAAAGATTTTGAACCTCTTAAATAATAAATACTTTAATTTTTCAATGAAGGGTTTAACACCTACTATACAATTGATGTCACTGCAGTAATAATCACTACAGATTAGATTAAATAATAATGTGGATCATTTATTTGGCAGATGTATTTGGAATTGATTCTAATTTTGGACTTAATATCTGTATCATGTAGTACTTAAAAGACTCATGTGTGTCTTCATAGGTTCCGTTATGATTAGATTATTAAACTTACAGTTTACTATAGTAGAAAATTATTGAACACTGTACTAAGTGCCCATTTCTGAATTAAGTGCTTGCAAGTACAAGATGAATAAAATAGGGTGCTTGTACTTGAAGAGGCTTTTAAGATTCAGAAGTGAAGGCATTCATTTTATCTCTTTGTACTGTGAAAAAAGGAAAAATGTGATGATTATCACTCGAATTATGTTTACATTTTGACAAATGGCATCTAAAATTGTTCTTTATTTGTTAAAGTATAAGAAAATGAAAAATATCCCCACGTTTTCCTTTTCATTAATTTATCATGTGTGCAGACAATGAACGTCAGGGAAACAAGGCACCCACCAACATTCTATTATAAAGTTCCCTCAGTATTTCTCTGTTTTTATTGCTTTTTCACATGGCTTGACATTTTCATATGAGTAAAATATAGTCCCACAGTCAAGTTGTTCTCAGTCAGGTCTACAAAGAAAAAGTCATTCGCTAAACAAAGAAAAAAATTTAAAGGATAGTGCTAGAAGACAATCCACTTCTGATAATATATTTGAGTATATGAATTTTACTTTGATTAAAATCACATGCAATCATGATTTTAAGGAATGTGATATTGTTGTTTTGCCAAAATTTGCAGTTACAGCAGTCAGAGTAACAATGGGTGCTATCTGATAGGATAAATACTCTAAGGAATCAAAATGTTTATTGAAGTGTATGTTAGCAGGTCAGATCATAAAGGTATTTATTTGTAACCATGTCCTTGGTACAGGAAACCCAAGACCTTAGAGAACAATATAAACCACTGAAGCATTTGGGGTATTGTTCTAATCCAAGGATTTCATGCTATGAACATGATATTTTTCACATTTCTTTCAGAGATTGCCAGGGTATATTACCTTTATTGCTTTAATATTTAATACCTCTTATGACCAAAGAATCCCAGGACATCATAGGGGCTAAAAATGCAAGCAAAATTCTTCACCTTTCCTTTCCTTTCCTTTTATATTTGTTTGATGTTGGTAAGAATATCTACTTCATATGCTTATTTAACATTTTGTTATATATGAAAACATATATTTACACATAGATTAAATATATGCTTAGTATATAGGAAGCAGTACTTTCTGCCTCCTCATGGGTTAACTGAAAATTCTACCAGGATTTATGATTATTTAAATAAAATTCTGAAAATTGAATAATTAGAAATTCATTGATTATTTACATTATGATCAAATTAGAGTAAGTAATCTAAGAAAGTGATAGAAAAGTAAGTAACTAGGAACATATGCATCATCCATGAATTTTGAAAATCTGGTGTAGAGATATTTCAGAAAGCAAAGAGCAATGAGATGCTACATATTTTAGAAATAGTTCTGAAATGTTAGATTTCTCTCCATTTTCTTTTTTTCCTTTTTAGCATTATTACTAGCGAAGTTACACCACAGCATGCATTTGCTAATTGTTTGAAAGTTTATAGCTAGATATTACTTGTAAAAGACCATAAAGAGAAAAATTATTGTATTCACATGGGTGGATGTCTCTACTGCTTTTGAACCTATATAAAAGGATCTTTCTGAAATGAAGTATAGAAACCCTAAATATTAAAAGTTTTGTACTATATGCATGGCTGTAAAGTTTCTTCTCCTTACGTTTGGGTGATTCAATTGGTTTGCTTCCTTTTCCAATTTGAGTGTTTTATGTTCCCCATAATTTGCTAATTTTCTCTATTTATTAGTGACACATTTTAAAATGTTGACAAGATTATGATGTGTTAATGTATTTTGCCCATCATCAGTATATTGAAATTATCTCATCTTTCTAATTTTTCCCTAATGAAACTGTTGTGTATTTCAAATAGGTGTACAAAGCCACTTCTTTTCATTATGAAGGATATTTAAAATATTTCTTTAGAAAATTTCTGTATCAAAACCATGCCTGATAAACCTGTAAAGAACTGAGACTCATCCTTAGAATACTGTTTTTACAATAAGAACAACATGGTTTGTCATTCAAATTATTTCTTTTTCTAAACATGTCTAATGACATTTATTGAGACGATACCTATGGCATTTGTCAGCTTGCCTGTGGGACATAACTTTGCTTGCACTAATTGAGATAAGGAGGCCATAATCATTGTGGGTGACATCATTACTGGGCAGAGCTACTTACTTTAGAAGACAGAGTAAAGGAAATGAACAGAAACATGAAGTCTTCCCTGTTTTTCATGATTGTGGATGCAATGTCATCAGTTTAAACTCCGTATTCCTTGACTTACCCATGATGGGCTATGCTTTAAATATAAGCTAAAAAATTAACTATTTCTCCCTTAAGTTACTTTGATCAGAGTATTTTATGATACCAACTAAGAAACTATACCAGGACCCTATTACACTTAGACATTTTTGCTGTATTTAAACTAGTTCTCATCTCACTTGTAATAAGGGAGGATATGACAGTGTAAAGTTTCAGGGAAAAGCTGTTACCTCTCCTCTGGCTTCTTGAACAAAATATGTACATTGTATACTGAAAAAAATTAAAACTGAAATGTGCATACATTTACGCAGAAATATCTGGCATATTAAAATCCCACAAAAAACAAGTAATGACAGAATATTTTCTCAATTCTATGTTTTTGTCGGTACCATTTTTTATAAACAGCACACACTTCCTGTTCATTTGAATTTTTATGTATTGGAAATTAGGAAGTGTGGCACCGTTCCTTTCCCATGGGAAACTTGCTCTAAGCTCATTTGAGCAGTGACCTGTTTAAGCTGCCAGGAAGTATTTCTGTAGAACCTTTAAAATAGAGATCCAGAGTGAAAGGACAATATCTGAGAATTAGAACTTTTTACTCTACAGCAAATGAAAAAGGGTTTCACAACTCGTGCCCTTTATCACATCTTAATAGGCAAACTTTATCTGTGGAATTACTTTTTCAGTAAAAATTGTTCTATTGCAATTTGAGCATCTTGAATCCTAGAATTCTGTCTGGCAGCAGATAGAATTAAAGTCAAGCCAAGTATAAAATCCCTCTCTTCAGATATAGGGATTGATTTCAGTTCTTGAGTGAATAGTGATTATAGGAATGGTTTGGGTACATTTGTAAATTGAATTTTTATACATTGTTCCAGGAAGAGATTTTAACAGTATTGTGATTTTTACAATAAAAGAAAGGCAAATTATGGGTAGGGTAGGGATTAATTGTTATTTTGTAATAAGCCTTTTACTTGTTAATTACATTGACTTCAACAATATTGTAACAAATCAACACAGCATATAATCAGGAACAAATATGATTCATTCATGACAACACAAACTTTTATTTTAAAGATATTCCATTTCTGAATATGTTTTATTTCTTTGATTATTTGCTATTTGTTCTGGAGAAAGCAGAGTATGTAGTTGTTTGTTGTTGTTGTTTTGTTTTGCTTTATTTTATTTACTAATTGGCAGCCTGCCACCCAGCTACCAAATGAACACACAGACTTTTTTTTTACTTATGAATGACTGGGCTTAGTCTATTTTTCTAACTTAAATCATTCAATTTCTCTTTAACTGAATTTTTGTCTTTGAGCTTTTTACCTTTCTTTATTCAATATGTCCCTCTTTCCTTTTCACTCTGTGGTTGCTTGGGTGGCTGGCACCTGCCTTCTTGTTCCCCTTCTCCTGTTCTCATTCCTCTTTCCTCTTTTCCCCAGCCTACTTTTCTCTTGCTATTTATTCTCTCCCCCACTTCTACTTAGCTACTGGTCACTCAACTCTGTATGAGACCAATCAGTGTTTTAGATAGGAAAAGGAGCACAGATTTACAGAGTTAAACAAATGCAATATAAAAGAATGTAATATATCTTTTCATCATTAAACAAATATACTACAGCATAAATGAACATACATCTTAAACATGCTCTAGGAGTGTCCTTCGCCATTCTCAAAGTCTTCATAGTTAGCTAATAGTCTTTCCACAATTGTCTCAACAGAAAGGCCATTTATTCCAGGAACCCCAAGTTATGCTTCTGATTCTTTCTATGATTTTCATATCACATATACACTCTCTAGAATAACAGATGTCACCTCATACTGTAATTGCTTTGTATATTTCCTTTATAATTGTAAGTTGTCTCCACTATAAAAAATCCCCAGCTATTTATTAAATATACACTATGAGCAAGGGACTTTTCTAAGTACTTCACATTTTTTTTGTAATATTTATACTTCACAGCAATGGTAGGTTATGAATCCATTTTACAGATGAGTTAATTGAGGCTAATAGATGTTTAAATATCTTTCCTGAAGCTGTATCTTTGGAGATAAATTGAAACAAAAATGGATATTCCCATAACCTAGAGACAGGGGTGAAGGCCTAGTTCCTACTCCAAATGACTTGACAAATTTAGATGATCCCTCTTGAAGGACATCAACCTACATGTGGAGTGAGAAGGGGTGGGATGGGAGGGGAGGGTGGTCCAGGGCAAGACAGTGTGGGGGAGAGGGAAAGAGCAAGGGAGGAAAGGAGGGTGAGAGAACTGGGATCAATATGTAAAATAAAAATAAAAAATTATAATAAAAATAAAACTAAAAAAAGAAGAGAGTAGCTGGGTGTGGTGGCACACACGGTTAATTCCAGCACTTGGTTGGCAGAGGCAAGCAGATCTCAGTGATTTCAAACTAAACCTGATTTACAAAGTTAATTCCAGGACAGGTGTTGCTAGAAGTCTTGTATGTCTCTGTTCTTTTGTTTCTAAAATACCTTTTAAAGCTTTTGTCAAGTTTTAAGTGAAAGTTCTTAGTACCCACATTTTGTGAGCAGTAGTTTTCCTGCCAGCCAGGTCCCACAGTTGAGTCAGCACCAAATAACACACAGAGATGCTATATTGTATAAGAATCTGTTGACTTGTTACTAGCATTTTTATTGGCTAGCTCTGTCTTAAATATTAACACATTTTCATCAATATAAGTATTTCCACGTGTTATTTGCTTATTGGAGACAGGGTGCAGACTGCTGCTCTATCAAGTCTCTATAATGTGAATCACCTACTACATCTCCCAGAATCTTCCTTGCCTCCTAGTCCTACCTCTCTTGCTCTCTTATTTTCCAACAGTGCTTTATTCATTAATCAATAAAGCAAATATATTTACAGAATGATATCTCCTGTCACTACTCAACTAAAACTTTCTTAAAAATAGCTGACAATTTTTTCCTTGATGTAAATGATAGCTATCCTTGCTCAGGAAAAAATGATATGAAACCCTTTTTTTATTTCATAGCAAGCTATTGAAATTATTGAACAAAAATCACATAGGCAATATGCCATAAATTAAGGAAAATGATACTAGATTCTATTCCTAATGCACTTACTGTAAAATCACATATAAAGAGCTATGCATTCAACAGGAGTGCATTCAATTCACATTTACATCATTTATGCTACATGCAGTAGAAATGGTCTCAAATAGTCATGCCTTCATTCAAGAATCTTAACAATTGCATGTAATTTATGATCATATGCAATGACTGAATGATAGTTTATAAAATTTATATGTAATTATAGAAAGTATAATGAAGTGTCACATTTGGTAATAAGATATATCTCATGTACATATTAACAGTAATTTTCATATTTATTTTCCCTTCTATCCAGTCTCCTTTGCTATAGTAAATACATAATATTATTTAGAGTACACGTATAACTCTATGTGTGCCCATTTGCATTATTTTTGCATTTTACTACATGTGAACATCTTCTATTTCCCTGTTCTTATTGCTCAGTTTATTGCCTTTTTTCGTCTCTAATTCTCAGACACACTTAATCAGATCATACAAATGACTTTGGTTACTTGTACAGCACACCCTGATTCTTAAACATATACCTTTTACATCATTGAAATCATTGTTACTCATTTGCTTCTACTGCGCACCCTAAAAAAGATCAATTTCCATGGCTGTTTTATAAAGTACATTCATCTTTGATGAAAAATGCAACCTACATTTATCTGTGGGTATAAAAATGTATACTGAGAAAACAGTTAGAAATTATTTAAGTTTAGAAAAGTGGCAGTTGTAGGTTTTCCTCTAAAAACCATGGCTTCACTAGCCAATGTAGTTGGCTAGTTTTACTGCACCAAGCATAAAGAAAGTCTTGAGTCCATTTGGATAGCTGCTTGGTTACCACCATCAAGATATAAATGAATTGCATGTTTAGAGATATGTTGTGGTTCACAATCATCATGGCTGGTCAGGACTGTTGATTGTTTTCTTTTTTCAACAGCCTGTGAGACATCTGCCAGTACTCTAAAAGCTATTCCTCATGAAAGAGGGTTCTCTTTGTGTCAGAAGGAAGACCATTAGAGAAATCCACAACTAATCAAAATACAGGAACAACGGACTCTAGTGTGCCCAACCCCAACTGATATGCCTATAACACAATTCTTGCAAAAAATGCTAAGGGAACATCATGGAAGCCCAGAAGACTGGAAAGCCTTTAGTGAATATGTATTTTCCAGTCATTAAAGGGAAAGCTACTTCCATAAAATATCATGAATATGTCTGTCTAATCATGATACGATCAATTCCAACAGCAGGCGAAAAATCAGTGTACATAGGGAAAATATCACCCCTAGATGAAGTGCTACACAGAGTTAACAATTTGTCTTCACTGGGAATGAACCCCATGGTCAGTTATCCAATTCAGAGTGGTCATCCCTAGAAACAAATGCAAGCAGGCAAAACTGAAGGTATTTGGCAGTTTTTATTCATATATATGTATGTATGTATGTATGTATGGATGTGTTTGTGGGTGTGTGTGTGGGTGGTTGTGTGTGCAGGCACTTGCACGTGAAACAACAGTGGTTAAAGAGGAAGAGGCTAGTAAGGCATGGGAGGGGAAGAAGATGAAGAAGAAAGAAGACAGAGGAAATTGTGTCATTTTTAATTTTAAAACGTTCATTAATTTTGATATTTTAAGAACAAAATCATAGCTCTGAGTCATATTTACTACTATAATGGTTATTATTGTGATGCATTTTCAATCTTTGAAACTGTGTGCATAGTTTTATGTCAACAGAACATAAGCTTGAGTTAACTGAAAGGAGAGAACCACAATTAATAAGAAGTGCCTCCATAAGATCAGGCTGTAGAGCATTTTCTAAATCAGTGATTGATAGAGCAGGCCCTGGCCCATTGTGGGTGGTGCCATCCTTGAGTTAGGTCCTGAGCTAAGTTGAGCATGCTATGAGGAGCAAGCCAGTATCTCCAGCCTTCAGGTTCCAACCCTGTTTGAGTTCCTGTCCTGAGTTTCTTCTATGAATGGTAATATGCAATGTTAAGCCAAGTAAACCTCTTATCCCCTCGTGCTTTTGGTCATAGTGTTTCATCACAGCAATAATAACTCTAAGACAGAAAACAATATTTATTCAATACAAGTTATAACTTAATGATGTCTTTTAATAAGATTAGTAAGCAATTCCTTTGTGCTGTATCCTTGCTTTACACAGTTTAATGGAAATAAAACAAAAGGTTAATATTATATCCAATATATAAGCAGGGCTGGAACTCCATAGATAAAAATGACCTTGTGACCTTATAATTGATTCAGAAACAAGTAAACCACTAATAATGAAACAGAAGTAGGGAATTCAAGTTTGCTGAAATTGATTTTTCAGTTATTACAGAGAAATCCCAGGGGAACATTTTTGTTTTCTCCTGCCTTGGTGCTCTTCAATTTTTCATCCACTCTGGATGTGTTTAATTGCATGTGTAACAATATACATTGCTGCCATAAACCAATAATTGTTCTGGGTGAACACTTTTATCCTACTTCTCCATTTTTTAATTTATTATGCACATTTCTCAGGCTTCAAAATCATTATTTCAAATGAATATCTGATATTTCCTTGAGTAGGTGGCATAATAGATTACCAATCAATTTTTCTGTCATTATCTTTCAGTTTTTACTATTATAAACTTGACTGTATTCATCATTGTAAGTAAAATATATTGTGTTTAGGTTGCCATCCAAATCATATGTTCCAGAGCAGAACTTTCAGAATTACAGCAACACGATGTTTTAAGAATTATAACACTTTTTTTAAAATCCTTTCTCCAAAGTATTTGACAAAATTTATTTCCATTGACATGTAAAATGAAGCCTATTTCCACAAAACTCTTCTGACATTAAATATTTTCAAATATTTGCATATTTTCATTTATATTCATAAGCATTTTAATAATTACAAACTAGGTAAAATAATAACCATATTTCATGATTCTCTTACTTTATGACACCAGCAAACTCAAACACTTCCCATACATTGATATACCAAGACCTTGTAAAAATGTTATCATGTATATTTTTCTTTTAATGTGCAGAGTATATCTCAAATGTGCTCATATTTATTAGTGCCTTTCCCCTATTTTACACCAAAATGGGCTTAATGAACACACATAGGTACAAAGACATATGCATACATAAAAAGCAGTATTGCATTTAATAATGTTGATTTGCACTAATGTAAGCAGACACTGAAAGGGAAAATAGTTTACTTTTTTGTAAGCAAAAGCACTGATACTAAACATGTGCTTCAAAAAGTCACTGGGGACATTTCAGCTGATATTTTCAGTAAGGAGAGACCATCAAGGTAAGAAAGAGGCCCCTTGGAACAGTTTAATCTTGATGTTTGTATCCTCAAAAGGAATCTGGGGAGTGGATGTTTGTCAGTGACTGAAAAGGGAAGGAGAAAAATCAAAAGAGAAATGAATAATTGAATTATAGTCTTAACTGTTGCAAAATCAAATCAGTAACTTAGCTAGAGGCTGTACTTTTCATTTTATTCAAATAATGTCACAGGTCTCTGGGCTCTTTTTATAGGTGTCATTGTCCTTTGCTATTAAAATTTATCACTTAGTATTTATTCAGCTTTTACAACTGACTGTTTAGTTTAGGCTCTCTTCTTGCCTGAGTTAGCTGGGCATCAGTGGCACATACTATAAAAGTATGGAGATAGAAAACAGCATGGTAAGGGACTTTTAAGACACTTAATTGAAAGTTTGACAAGTATTCTAGGCATGTGACAGGTAATAATTAAGTCTGTTTAATTAGTTTTTGAATATTGGGATGAGGAATAGTAGCAAAATTGAATAGTACTAATGAAAGACTGAATTACTATAATCAAAACATTCTTTTCTTTACACCAGGTAAAAGCCTTTCACATAATAAGTGTACTGCCTTTCTTTATATATAAGAGAAATAAGAGTTGAATTGCCATGGTGATTAAAACCAAAGTTCTGGCCTAATTCTTATAATTAAAAGTATTTTGTAATGGTACCAAGGAACTTAAGAAATTAGGGTTGAATTTCTCATATGAAAGAAAAATTGCATGGTGCAGCAAATACTATTTCAAATACAGGGCAGTGGAAATTTAATAATGTGACAGATAGGGCTGACATTGTATATATCAGGAAAAACAATAATATTACTAAAAATAAATACATCTAAAATCATACTATTATGCAACATTTCTTTTGGAAATTACAAGTTGTTGATATTAATACAAAGACACCCCCAATTTATTTATTGTCTTGGAAATACAACCTTATTAACTCAAGATCCTTGGATTACACTAAATTAGATTAATTTAATGTGACTGCATCTAATATATGCTGATCTGTGCATCTCAGATTCTATTACTAGTATACTATGTTGTATTTGTATCTGTTCAATGGAATTTAACAGCAATAAGAATCAACCAGTAATTCCAATAAATTTTCTATTGTTTTGTTTCTTTATCCATTGTGCAGTTGTGTGTATACTTTCCTTCTTCAAGCCAAATAGCTTGGGCTTCCTTCACTATTAAGAAGTAGTAACTGCCAAACTTCAGTTTGGAAAATTGCAAAATAGACAGAATTCTCAAGGGGGGCTTTGTCCCAGAGCATGTGGAATTTGAAAGAAAAAGCAGATGGAGTCCAAGAGAAAGACAGCTTGGTGATGATGATTTTAATTATTAACTGAAAATCAAGTCAGGCACACTGAAGGGAGGAAAAATTTGGGAAGCTATTAGAGGGCCATCAGGAGAGGAAAGTTTATGTGCAATAGCCTAGCCTTCCTTAGGCATAAGCCATAGGCAAGAACCATAATGCTGCATGTACCCAGAAGCCCAAGGACAATAGATGTGTGGTCTATTCTGAATAGTGATGGCAGGAGACACAGATGGCTGGTTAACCCGTTAGGTGATCAGAAAGGAAAGCCACCAGGGAATATGTGGCCTCTTCATGCAGCAGGACCCAGACAGGTGGCAGACAGCTTGAGCTGGGTTCTTTGTGTTTAATTTCTGACCTTATTTAAAATGACAGTTTTAAAATGCCTATTAGGACCTGATTTAAGCTTTTGTTGTTATTGTTGTTTTGTGCTTCTTGTAGCCCAATATTGGTTAATGGAAATACTCTATCAGGAAGAATACTTTCAATTTTTGCCTTTGTATTTCTACTTATTTTGATTTTTTGAAATTCATTATTTTCATTTAAAATTGTCCATATTATGATCATATTCTCTCCTCAACTCCTTCCTTACATTACATCCCTCCATATCCTCCCAACTTTGTGTTCCCCCATCTTTTTCCCTCTCTTTCTCTAGACTAGATAAATAAAAATGACCTTTAAAAAGGACAAAAGTAAAAACCAAAAAAGTGCACTTGCACACACACACACACACACACACACACACACACACACACACACACCACACACGCACCTCCATCACCACCACCACCACTAACACCATCACCCCTAATAATCATTTTTTTATTTGGCCAATTACTCCTGTGCACTTAGCCTTTCCCTAAGTATGATTGATATACCTGATGACACTCTATTGAAGAAAACGGATTTTCTCTTACTCAGCAGGTATTAATTGAAAACAGCTTCTTGGTTAGAGGTGAGACTTGTGGCTACTTCCCCTTCTCACTGTTGATTTTGTTTGCTTTGAACCTGTGCAAGTCTTAGACATGCTGTCACAGTCTCTATGCATTAATACTTATCAGACTTTTGTATCTGAAAAATGTTTTTCCTTAGACTGAAACAATCTTTGGCACTTACAATCTTTCTTCCACTTCTTCTTCATAGATCCTTGAGCCTTGAAGTGAAGGTTTTCATAAAGACATACTATTTAGGGCTGAATGCTCCAAAATAATTTACCCTCTGCACATTATCTAGCTGTGAGTCTTTGTATTAATGTCCAGCTATTGCATGAAAAGGCTTCCTTGATGGGGTTTAAGTGATGTCCCACTTTATGAATATAGCAGTATGTTATGAGCAGGTTTGTCCCTGCCACCGGTCTGGTCCCGCTGCCACGCCAGCCCCCCAAAACAAGCAGAGACTCTGTATTGAATGCTATGCTGTTGGCCAGTTACTATCATTGTTTGTCAGCTAGCTCTGTCTTAATCATTAACCCATTTCTATTTATCTAAGTATTTCCACATGGTCATCTTATCAGAGAGGAGCTGGCCAGCATCTGCTCTCTTTTGGCTCTCCATGCTGACTCCTCCCAACTATTTCCTCTTTCCTGCTCCTAGTCTCCTAGCCCTGCCTATGTTGCTTTCCTATTGGCCAACAGGGCTGTATTCATTAACCAGTATGTGAAACATATTTACAGAATAATATCTCCCATAATCTCCTCTTTTCTGTCTAATATAAAAAGAAGTGTTTTAACCTTAACAAAGCAAAATATAATATACAACAGTAATCAAATAAGAATCACAGCAATATTTAGAAAGAAAATATCATCTATCCTATCTTTGTGAGTCTAAAGTCCTATATGTAACTTATCTTTAATCCTAACTAAGGAAAACTATAACCATAACTATCTGTCTTCAACTCCTTCAAAGACCACAGAAGGATAATATATAAACTCTAGAAATGACAGAGAAAACTCACTGCCTGGTAAGTCACCCAAAGTTCTTCTGTAATGTTCCTTCTTCAGCCCATAGGCCATAGTGTGTCTGGCAGACTCGTTCACGAAGCAGGAACCCTGTAGCACTGTCAATCTTGTTTCAGCAGTCACTTTTCTGTGGGTCCTGCATGTCCAGTTTATACAGCATAAAATAAACCCATCAAGACAAGAGCAGTATCTTGCCCATATGGCTAGTCTTGCCATATTGAAAGCAAACTTCCCAATGAGTTTCTTCAAGGCCCATCTTTCTTTCTGACGTAGGTGATGTTGCCAGGAGCAGTTATGTCTCACTGTCAAGAAAATCCCTAAATCATTTTAAATGCCATATTCTGTAGGTCTTTGAAAGGTTTGAAGAATGCCTATTCATCTCAAATACATCTCTGTATATCTAGAAATTCTAAGTCACTTAAATTCAAGTTTTGACTATCATAGGTAACTCTGTATAATCTGTACTACATTATGCACTACATTTTTCAATGAGCTATATAACACAATACCTAAACAAGAGCAGAAATATACACATCACAAAATTGACCTTAAAGTGTATCAATAAATGAAAATCCATTCCAAAACAAGGCATTCATATCTATACCATAATTGCCTTTATACATTTAAAAAGATTGCTGGTGGTCATTAACCATTTATAACCAAACCCATTTAATTGAAAACAAACATTTATAAACAATATTTGGGAATTTGGGTGTCGTTCTTTCCAAACTGATTCCTGCTAGTAGAGGGCGCTGACCTGGGGGATTCTAAGAAGACAAAGAAATTTTGGCTGTAGTCAGCAAGGCTGCTTTGTCCCAACTGCTTTGAATGTTGGATTACCTGGGGCACTGTTTTAGGGGGTCTGGCTTGATCAAACCACATTAGCCTGAAGGAATCCACAGCTTTTCGTTTTCTGTGGAAACAAAAGTATAAATCCTATTCCCCAGTAACTTGTCCTTATGAAAGGTTTTAGTTTGCAGAGCAAGGATGTAGGAAAGGATAAGAAAAATGATTCTTAAAAGTAGAATATAAAAAATCATAAAGGATGGACATTGACATGAGAGAAAAGAACAGATAAGAGAACAAGAAAGTTACTATGGTGATGGGGCTAATGGTTATGCTAGGCTGATTCTGTTAAATAGGGCTAGTAACTGAATCATCAATCTTTTGTGAAATAACTGAAGTGAATTCTCTCCCAGGTCTTGGCCACAACAAGGAAATAGCCACCCAACACTGGAACAAATGATCCCAGATGAACAGCACTATTTGGGTCACTCCTGGCCAAAGGACAGTCTGGAACATTTTCAAGTCATTCTATCCTTTGAATAAGAACAGGTCATACTTGGGTGATCTCTCAAACATGAGATTATACTTTGTAATCAATCACCTTGTGCCCCATGCATGTATGCTGATTTGCAGTTTGTCTATATAAAAAAGGAGTATGTATCCTTTGCGGGGGCAGCTTTCCCCGAGATTGCTGTCACCCAAGTGCACTTGTTCAAAAAACACCTCTTGCTTGTTGCATCTCCTGCTTTTGGTGTTTTTGTCGAGGGGCTCTCCCACTGGCCCATCAGCACCCTGGAATTAGGGTTCAACACTTAGTCTTAAATTTTGGAGTTCAAGCATTTTTAAAATATATAAATTGAATTAAACCAGCAGCATTTCTTTCATTAGTTATTGTTATTTTCCTAGCAGTCAAACAATTTAAAGATAACAGAATCACATATAGTATCCAAATTTTTTCTGTGCTTTCCATCTTTATGCGGCTTTTTTATTGCTCTATTTCTTTTACTTTTATTTTTACATATTTTGATATGGGTTTTTCTGTGTAACTTTTTGCTGTCCTGGAATTCACTCTGTATACCAGGCTTACTTCAAAATCACAGAGATCTGCTTGCCTCTGTCTCCTGACTACTGGGATTACAGGCGTGTGCCACCACATCCAGTTACTCTACTTTTTTTTTTTTCCACCATTGTATCCTGTTTCTTTTTCTCTCCCAAGCCAACATATATTTTAATACCCACTGGAAACCTTCATTGCCAGCACTCATACACACCAATGAATTGTTAGCAGAGCTCTTTAACTTCCATTAAAGGAGCTGCGTAAATCTCTGTCTCTAGCAAAACAAAGTCCAACCAAGAAAAATGCTGCTACCAAGAAGTCTTGCTTGTCTTTGTTATTTTGTTTTTAAAAATATTTTTTAAGCTTGTTTTAAGTTTTAAGTGAAAGTTGTCAGTTCTACTTCTGACACCATTATATTACGAGCAGGTTTTTCCCTGTCGCCGGTCTGGTCCTACCTCAATGCCAGCCCCCAATAACATGCAAAGAATCTGTATTTGATACAATGCTGTTTATCATTGCTTATCGGCTAGCTCTGTCTTAATGATTAACCCATTTTTACTTATCTAAGTATTTTCACATAATCATCTTATCGGGGAGTGGCTGGCTGGCATCTTCTCTCTTTCGGCTCTCCATGCTGACTCCTCCCAACTATTTCTTCTTTCCTCCTCCTAGTCTCCTAGCCCTACCTATCTTGCTTTCCTATTGGCCAACAGGGCTTTATTCATTAACCAGTATGAGAACGATATTTACACAATATCATCTCCCATCAGCAGTATGTCATTAGGGGTAATTTTTATTGTTATGTTCTTTTAACAGAATAATAGTAATAGGTTTTGCTCCCATGCCTATTATCTATCTAGTTTTAGTTGTTTTGGTAAGATTAGCAATTTCAGGCATCAGATCCATTTCATGGAATGGGTATTAAATCCAACCAAAAATTAGCTGGTGACTCCTTTAACAATTGTGCCTCTATTGTACCAATATATCTTGGAAGCAAGTGTCAAGATGTAAGTCACATGACTTATAAGGATGTGGCTCTTATGATTACTTTTCTCTTTCAGTGGCATGTAAAATACCTTCTAACACAATGAGCACTGCTAAGGAAAGGGAAAGCTTTTAGTTCAGCAGCAGCTTTAGTTCTCAATGTTCACTGACATACAGAAATGTTTTCAACAATGCAGCCTTACCTTCAGAATAGGGAGACTAAACTTGTTTTGGCAATGGTTTGTATTGTTTAGGGGGTCCTATGTAAACCCTTTGTCCAAGAACTCATCAAACAGCATCACATTCCTTGCACTTAAGGTTTTATTTGGTGGCATAAGCTATCTAATTGGGCCATTGTCTTCCCAGTTGTATGGTGATTCTATTTAAATTACTCTCATGTATGTATATAGTTTAGGAAGCTCCGAAGGTAGTAGGTTCCATATGGTTTTTCCAAAGTCCTTTAGTATTAGATGTCCCTCTCTGTATTCTCTCCTTTACCCTTTTTAAAAATTACCCTCTCCATCAAATCCTTTTATTATAATTTCCCTTTTATATCTTATAACATTATAATGTATTTTGACCTCTTTGGAAAATCCTCTGATCTACATCCTCACCCCCACCTTCAGTCCCATAGTAGACACTTAACCACAATGGCTGTTTAGACTGAAAGAACCTCTATTGACAAATGGGAATACTATATGCATACATTCTCAATTTTTGGATAGTTTTATCTTCCACATTTCTTGAGGCACACAGAACTATGGTCTTTCCTAGAACAATCTGAAAGAAATTTTCTGATGGCAATACCTCCTCTTACCCACCATTGTCATCTTCCTTTAGGTACACTAGCTGCTCTTCCAGAAATACCATCCTAGTCATTTTCCTATGGGGCAGCACATGAGCTTGGTTTCGTAAATGTGTGGAAATGAAGGGCAGCTGTGTTAAAAGCAGATGTAATGTTGGTTGGATTTAGTAGGTGATAACACCTGTTGTAGCATGTGTTATGTATTCTTTGAAATGCATGAAAAGGCTATAGGGAATATTACCCATTAAAGATGAGCCTGGAGAAGCTGATGTGTAAGATAAGTAGATAACCTTTGCATTGCTCCAGGCATTTTTGGATTTGTGGTTAATCCAATTGCTCTGGCTGCTCAGTTTTGCATTTAAGCAAAAACAATTTTAAAATTGTAAAATACAGTAGGACTTGTTTTTGTTCTTCAGCTGCACGAAACCAGATTTCCAATCCGAACTTGCCATTCATATCAGATGCTTTTGACACAATATTTAACTGGTTCAGAAGAATGTGTTGTAACCTTTGCTCTCCTTATAATAGAAAAAAGGTAAAAGGTGTTCGAGAAAGATGTCTTAGACAATATCTAAACAGGGTCAATTTCAGGCCAGGAATTCTGTGAGGCTATTCTAAAATACTTCTTATTAGATAAGAAAAATATTAAAAAGCACCTAAAAAAGGTGGTGGGGGGGCAAAGTTGAATATATGATACCTAGATCCAAACTCTACTGCTGTTTATGGGTAAAATAGGTTTAAGTTTAGACTCTAACACACAAATACCTTGAAAAAATGCTGGTTCAAAGAGAGTAGAACCAGTGTCTTTGCTGCAAATCTTCCCGGAGACTTTTAACTGCTTGCATATATTCTGAAATGGAAATTTCAAGTGTACTTCTTGCTAAAAGTCTTATATTGAAACATCCTGTCGTTTTTCTTACAGAGAATTTCAGGTATTACTTAAAATAAGACAAAGTTTCAAAACTATGAGAATGAATTATGTGTTTTCATGTTGAAACTATGAGAGAATCAGTTAAAAGATTTTAAGACACGATTTTATAAAGATACAGAGACGACCAGAGATTTAATTTAATTTCTTTTTAATGTTATAATTACTTTTATATTGTGCTATGAAATTTGGTCTGAATATGTACAAGTGCACCATATACATGCCTAGTAGTGTTAGAAATCACAATAAGGCATTAAATTTGTAGGCACTGAAGTTGTATATGGTTGCAAGCCATCATGTCAATGTTCGGAAATGCACCCCATGTCTTCTGCAAGAGCAGCAATTTCTCTTATTTCTAAACCATCTTTTTACCCATTAACTCCTGACACAATATGTACTAATGTGTGCTCTGAATATATAAACAATTTTTTTATGTGTTGGGTAAGAATAGACACTGGTTCGAAAAAAATTAAGTAGCATTATTATTAAAAAGTATTTCCTGTAATGATGGAAGATGTCCTTCTGTAAATACGTTTTCCATATTGGTTAATGAATAAAGCACTGTGGACCAATAGGAAAGGAAGATAGCAGATGGGAGAGTACGAGGAAAGAGGAAGGAGTAAGGATGGGTCAACATGGAGAGATTGGAGAGAGCAGAATGCAGGTCCTCTCTTCGGTAAGACGAGAGCATGTGGAAGTACTTAGATTAATAGTAATGGGATAATTATTAAGACAGATCTAGCCGATAAATTAGAAAATGGCCAATAGCATTATATGGGGGCTGGCGTGGCAATGAGACAAG
The DNA here is from genome assembly GCA_030556225.1 of Cricetiscus sungorus. Lineage (NCBI taxonomy): Eukaryota > Metazoa > Chordata > Mammalia > Rodentia > Cricetidae > Cricetiscus > Cricetiscus sungorus. The sequence goes on from JANBXA010000726.1 coordinate 44,020,230, forward strand.
ACTGGCAGGGAAAAACCTGCTTGTAACAAATGTTGTCAGAAGTGGGATTGGGAACTCTCACTTAAAACTTAACAAAAGCTTAAAAAGTAGTTTTTAGAAACAAAAGAACAGTGACAAGCAAGGCTTCTTGGTAGCATCCTTTTTCTGTGTTGGACTTTGCTTTGCTAGAGACAAGCAGAGATTTGTATGACTCCTTTAAAGGAGGTTTCCTGACTCAGCATAAGTGGCAAGAACCCACAAGGCTTTTAAAGAGCTCTGCTAACAACTTACTGGTGTGTATAAAAGCTGGCAATGACAGTGACCACATCTCCAAGTCGGCAGCATGCTGCTGGATGGCAGTGTAGACCAAAGCAGTGTGCACAGATCTCAGTTCTGACAGTAAAAGTGCACACTGCCATCTTGGATAGACCATGGCTGAAAAAACTATGGCATTCATTTTAGCAATGTTGTTGTTTAACAAATGAAAGACTGGTGGCCAGAAAAAGATAAAAATTTACAGTAAAGACAGATGCACATTAAGAAAAAGCACTAAAAGTTTTCAGTGTGTTCTAAAATATATGTAGGCTTGGGAAAGAAAAGGAATAAAATGGTTTTAAAAAGACAGAGAGGAGCTGGGTGTGGTGGAAAACGCCTTTAATCCCAGGACTCCGAAGACAGAGGCAAGCAGATCCCTGTGATTTCAAAGTAAACCTGGGATGCAGAGTGAGTTTCAGGACAGATAAAAGTTACATAGAAAAACCCTGTCTCAAAATATGTAAAAGTAAAAGTAGAAGAAATAGAGTAATAAAAAAGCCATATACAGATGGAAAGTACAGAGAAACTTTGGATTTTATATGCTGTTCTGTTATCTTTAAATCATTTGACTGCTAAGGAAATAGCAACAACTTTTAAAATACATGTCGCTGAATTAATTCAAGGTATATATATTTAAAATACTTTGACTTTAAAATTTAAGTCTAAGGACAGGTTACTGGGAAAAAGGATTTCTATTTTTGTTCCACAGAAAATTAAAAGCTGTGGATTCCTTCTAGACTAACATGGTTTGATCAAGCAAGAACCCCTGAAACTTTTTCCCTTGGACAAGACACACTTGCGGAGTACAGCCAAGATTTCTGTGTCTTCTTAGGATCCGCATGACAGCGCACCCTACCAGCAGGAAGTAGTTTGGAAAGAACAACGCCCAAATTTCCAAATATCATTTATAAATGTTTGTTTTCATTTAAATATGCTTGGTTATAAATGGTTGATAATCACAACCAAACTTTTTCAAGGTAAAAAGGGGATTATGGTATAATATGAATATTTTGTTTTGGAACAGATTTTCACTTATTGATACAAATTTAAGATCAACTTTGTGATATGTATATTTCTCTTCTTTTTTAGGTGTTGTGTTTATATAGCTCATTTAAAAATGCAATGTATAATTTAGTACAGATTATAGATAGTTACCTATAATAGTCAAAACTATAGTTAAGCTAGTTAAAATTTCTAGATATGTAGAGATGTATTTAAGATGGCATTCTTCAAACCTTTCAAAGACCTACAGAATATGGCATTTAAAATGGTTTAGGGTTTTTCTTGAGAGTGAGGCACAACTGCTCCTGGCAACACCACCTGCATCAGAAAGAAAGATGGACATTGAAGAAACATATATGGAGTTTGTTTACAATATGGCAAGACTAGCTATTTGGGCAAGATACTGCTCTTTTCTGGACTGTTTTACTTTATGCTGTAAAAACAGGACATGTAGGACCACAGGAAAGTTACTGTTGATTCAAGATGAACAGTGCTGCAGGGTTCCTGCTTCATGGAAGAGTCTGCCAGATAGTCTGCAGGACAAAGAGAAAAGTTACTGAAAAACTGCCCATAGAGGTAGACAGCTTAAAGTTTCCTGCTTTGCTGAGGAGTCTGCCAAATACACTATGGTCTATAGGCTGAAGATGGAACATTACAGAAGAACTTCGGGTGACTGACCAGGCAAGATGTCTCTGTCATTTCTAGAGTTTATATATTATCCTTCTGTGGTCTTTGAAGGAGTTGAAGACAAGTAGTTATGATTGTTTTTTGTCCTTAGGATAAAAGATAAATTACATATGAGACTTTAGACTCACAAAGATAGGATAGATGATGGAATATTTTCTTTAAATCTTGCTAAAAGATAATGCACTGAACATTGTTAATTATTGTTCTTATTTGATAACTGTTTTTGTTACATATTTTGCTATGTTAAGGTTAAAACTCTTCATTTAGACAGAAAAGAGGCGATGATGGGTGTTGTCAGTCTGTAAATATGTTTCTCCTATTGGTTAATGAATAAAACACTGTTGGCCCATAGGAAAGAAGATAGGAGGGACTAAGAGACTAGGAGGAAAGAGGAGGTAAGGAGGAGTCAACATGGAGAGACAGGTAAGAGCAGAATGCTGCCCCATTCTCCAGTAAGATGAGAGCATGTGGATGTACTTAGATTAATAGAAATGGGATAATTATTAAGACAGAACTAGCCAATAAGAAATTAGTAACTGGCCAGCATTAATGTGCATTTTCTATAAAATACATACTGAACATTGGATTTAAATTTCAATTTCTGAGAGTTATATATATTGTTTTCTTGTATGCTCATAGAATTGGAGATAGAAGTAGTGTTATACACAATTAAATGTAAATAAATGAAGCCTACGTTCTCCATTTTAGGGTCTGCCTGAGGAAAAGAAATCAGTCTCCCCTTAAAAGATACAATATCATTTCTACTCAGGGACAAAACTACTCACATAGGAATATTATTCTTCAAATATAAAGAAAAATAAAACTAAATTTTGTTAGTTTAACTGACAAAAATAACATTATCTTCAAAACATCTGGAATATTATTGAAATGTGGGGAAGTTATAAGGTAAAATGTATTGAAATAAAAGCAGAGATTTGTAAAAGCTAATTGTTAGCTCTGTAACTTTGAATAAGATCCTTTACCATAAATCAAATTGTAATTGCATACTATGGGGAAATTACTTTTTCTTTAGTTTTGGGGTTAAAACTAATTGAAAGGCTAAGAAATACCATTCCAAAAGATATTTCTTTATTTAATTTTGTATACAGTTATTTTCTGAGGTGTTTGCTACTCTTTTTGTTTGCTTTTTTTGTAACTATGGACACCTAGGTTCAAGAACACTAAAAATGTTGTTCCAAAGAGAGAAATCAGCATAGAAGCCTTGACTGTCTGACTCCAGGGCCTGCATATTTTACTTACATTGGAAAGAAAAGATAATGCATGTACTTTTCTTTGGTTCTTATTCAAGCTAGTCATATTTGAAGGATGGTTTCAGAGGGTGGAAAATGTTTGAAATATCAAAATAATGATTTAAAATACACAACAATAACCACCACACATGCATGAAAAAAGATAAAGTATTGGAAATCACGGAGGATTAGTAAAAGAATATCATTTTAAGAAAAACTCTAACAATAGAGATTTAGTTTGGTAGGATACTGTCAGTTAATACAATCAGCGATACCATGTTTCATATGTGTGGAAATGATGTGCAAACTTATTTGTTTGGATAGAGGATAGAATTTAGCTTAAAGTATATAGGAATACTAGGTATGACCAGATAGAATAACTCTTTTGTAACATTAACCTAATCATTTTACTTTCAATGATTTAGTACTGGAACCAACCCTATGAAATTGCCACAATTACTAGTTTACCATTGAGCAAAGCAATACACAAGGGAGTTTAAAAATTTCCTAGGTTGTTAAGAAATAGAACCACATTAATTTTACTTCAGATTGTACTACCACACTGTAGGATAGTTTTATTTTATTTTCATTTTCTTTATCAAAAAAATTAAATCATTTATTCCTTTGTTATCAAGTCAATGTGCATGAGCCTGACCTTTAAGGTTCTTTATCGTCTTAGTGTTTGGTCATTTGTTTACTCTTGAAAAATGGCCACAATTTCAGTACCACATAGAATGGAATGCTCTTCTATTTAGAATGCATATTCTCTGAAAATCCATGATTTAGATTAAAATTAAATTTAAAATATAACTTTTGTTTCCAAGAAGCCATCTCTGAATTTTTCAATTTATTATCAATTCTAAATTATTACTTTTTCTTCACAAAATTGAGATTTCCAGTGAACTTTCTCCTTGGTAAACTTACACAATAAGCAATGCTGAGTTACAACACATATCTATTAAATGAATTGTCTAAATAGAATCAAAGAATGAGTTTATATGTATAAATTATCCATTTATTTAATGTAGTTCATTGATAGTAAATTTATAGTAAAAGGAAAACAACATTGAAAATAATAGGACAGGTTTCTATTGTAATCCATCATTTTAAAAAACAGTTTCACTTTAAATATTCCATATTTTCTAATATAAAATGTAAGCTCAGACTATTAATATTTTTACTAACAGAAAATATTACTAATGTTAAAAAGATTGGGATTAATTTTCTTTCTTATGAAAATTAAATCATCAGTTCAAGAAACAACAGAACTTAACTTAGAAATAAAAGTCTATTAATCATGTCTTTTTCAGCAATTATTTTAATTATACAGAGCCTTGCAGAGATTGTTTATTTCATAATTACTGGAAAATGGCAACTATCCCACATAATACCCTTTACTTTTGAATACTGAAATGCACTAGCACAAGTGTAGATATTTGTTTGGCAACTAGACAATGAGGAAGATTTCCATTGGTTCTTAGTGGAATGAAGTCAGTTGGTCCTCACTAATGCAGCCAAGGTTCACTCTGCTAATGGCAAAACATGTTTTTCCCTGTAGCTAAACAAACATTGGATTATTCATTTTTCCATTGCAAAAGCCATTGTGAAATTGCCCACAGTTCTTGTTTATCATGATTTACTATTGGGGGTCATTTTTTAGTTAAAGAAAAATTATTCAAAACAATACAGATATATTTCATCAGTTTAGAATGTGTGCTTCTACATGTATATCCAAGCATTCAGTTGAATTTTGGTTTCTTAAATACTGTTTTAAGTAAAATCTTTCTTTTGTGAGGTTTGATTAAGGGAAATACAGTAAGTGACCTTGTATCTTGGCAGGGGTCTGACAGCACATGGCTCTATTGACACCTTGAAGAGGCACAGTAAAGACTGCTGATAGTTTCTCCCCTCACAAGTACCATTCTGATATTGTCAGGCAGTTCAGTACTTTTCATGTCTGTGGCAAATATGAAGCTTTTGATTATGTATACTATGTAGAAAAGGAACAAGATGTTTGCAGTTCATATGGAATTAAAGACTTGCTAACATAAAGGGCATGATGTTTTGGTTTTGTTTGTTTGTTTTTGTTTTGTATTTCTGTTCAGTGACATATCTGACTAAACAAGATGCCCGTGAGAATGATGTATAAGGGAATTAGAAATGAAGCAATAATCTCAATGCTTGAGTTCTCTTTTTAGGGCTACATTATGAGCTATTTGACAAAAGCAAGGGCATTACTTTTCTCTGTCCTAACCTGGTGTAAATGTTGGTTCAAAGTGGAGAACAAACCTACTTAGTAATATGCTAGCCAAACAACATGTAAATGTGATTTTTGGAAAAAGAAGATCACTAATATAGAGAGTATAGATGGCTCAATTATCTCTTTTATTATTTCTTTTCTATTGGACAACACAAAATTCCAAAGTAAACACTCTCTAAAAGTAAGTTGACAGTTTCATCATTTGTATTCACAAATTTTATAGGGGATTGTAGCATGTACATTTTCCGCCAGCCCACCCGCCATCGGTCTGGGACCACAGCTGCGCCAGCCCCAAATAATACATTGAGACTCTGTATTTGATACAATCCTGTTGGCCAGTTACCATTATTGTTTATGGACTAGCTCTGTCTTAATTATTAACCCATTTCTACTTATCTAAGTATTTCCACGTGGTCATCTTATAAGGGAGCAGTGGTCCCGGCATCTTGATTTCTCTAGCTCTACATCTGACTCCTCCTAACTACTTCCTCTTTCCTCCTCCTAGTCTCCTAGCCCCACCTATTTAGTTTACTATTGGCCAACAGGGCTTTATTAATTAACCAGTATGAGAAACATATTTACAGGGGAGTACAGGAGGGTGTGTGAACTGGGATTGATATATAAAACAAACTTGCTTCAATTTAAATGAAAAATTATCAAAAAAACTTCTTTAAAAATAATAGTTAAGCATCACTCAAATTACACTATGTCCTTGTATATGTGAGAGGAAAGGCTATTTTTCATTAATTTTCTTATCTGTAATTATATTATAAATGAAATTATTCTCATTACTTGCTGTTTACCTTATGTTTGCTCAGCCTATAAAATACTGCTGTCATTTGAATTTTTGTTTCATTCTCTTCAACTTTGCATGAACTATAGGGTTTTATTGTCATGTTCTGGAAGATATTCAAAATCTATGGGCAAAAGCTTATAATATTTATAGGTATATAGTGCCTCATAAGCCAAAAGAATGTTAATGTATTTATTGTGAAGGGAGTTGGATTTTGCCAAAGGTCTTTTCTGCATTTAATGAGATTATGATATGTTTTCTCTTCTTGAATCTATTACATATTGGGTTACTGTGATTTCAATGAGGGCATCTCCATAGGCTTGTGCATTTAAATACTTTGTTCCCAGATGGGGGCAGTGTTTTGGAGAATAAGGAGGTTTGGCCTTGTTGGAATTAATGAGCAGCTGAAAGCAAACTTTATGTTTTCAAAGTTCTTGCATCATTCCCAGTGAAATTTCTTTGTTTGATAAATTCAGTTCAAGATGTGATCACACAGCTATTATTCTAGCTACAATGTCTGCTCTATACCATCATGGACTTTACCCCTCTGGAAACATAAATACAAATAAACTCTTCCTTTTATAATTTAGTTTCCTTTTGCAATAGATAAGTTTCTAATATAATTATGTTTATTGCTTTGTATATGTTCAACCATCCCTATATCGTTTGGATGAAACTTATTTGATCATGTTGAACAATATATTTTAAATGTTCTTTAATTTGATTTGCAAGTATTTTATTCAACTTTGCACATATGCTAATCAGAGAATTTTGCTAATAACCATTCTTTGTCTGATTTTGGATTCAGGAAAACACTTTTTTTTATAAAAGGAATTGAAAGTGTTTTTTTTTTTTTACAGAATAATTTGAGACTAATAATTTGAGTTTTTTTAAGATTTGGTAGAGTTCTGTTGTGATCCATCTGGCCCTGGGATTCTTTTAGTTGAAAAATTTTTAATTACTGATTCTAACTTATATTATAAATCTATTTAAATTATTTGTTTTGTTTTTATTTAACTTTGGTGGCTTATATATATTCATATGTTTATCCATATATCCATTATAGTAATTTCAATTCAATGGATTACAAAATTTTAAAGTTCGTCTTTTGGTTCTTGGAAATTCTTCAATATCTAATGTAATGCCTCCCTTTTCATCTCTAAGTTTATGGGTTTTCCTTTCTTAATGACTCAATATATACCTGAGCAACACCACAAAATAATAGCTGCATCTTGCACTTTACATTGCCACAAGAGAATAAAGAGGGATATCAACATCAATTACAACTATAGAAATAATTCATGCTGATGGAAAATAAGTAATGAGTATATAATAAATGATAATTGGGTCAAGGAAGAAATCAGTGAAGAAAGTTAAGTTTCCTAGATTTGAATGAGGATGAAAACAAAACATATTTAAATCTATGAATACATTAAAATCAGTCTTAAGAGGAAAGTTCATATGACTAAGTGCCTACATGAAGAATTCTACTAGTCAGAGTTTTCATTAAGCTTTCCACTTGACTGATAGAAATTTTCATATCAAATTTATTCTCAGTTTCTCTTTTCTTCAGAATTTGTATCTTTTTATTAATTTTATTGTTTCCTTTATTCCATTCTACTTTATTTTTCACAATTGTTATTCTAGCATTTACTCATATAGTCTTCAATTTTCTTGTACTTATTTATAATTGCTGTTTTGAAATTGTTCCTGTGTTTCATCTAATTTGCTTTTCTCATTGTCATTACTAAAAGAATAGTAATTTTTGTAGAAGACGTATATCTTAGTTATTCATGTTGTTCATGATTTTGCAATGAGACAACTAGAGTTGGGTTTTTGGTACAGATATCTTTGCATGTATATGTGAGCTTAGCTTTGTTGAGTAAGTGTTTCAATCTCTGTTTGTTGTTAACACAACTTTCAGGTTATAAATCACCAAAATGGTGTTTGGGGTTCAGTTTTTCTGACTGACCTGTCAAACAAGGATCCAGTTCAGCAAGGGGTTGGTGCAGCTTTTTAAAGCTCTAGCAAACATACTGTAGAGTTAAAGTATTGACACTGTTGATCCTCCAAATTTGTGGAGACTCATGATTTCTCCAGTTAGTCCTTACATAGCAGGGGTTGGAGTCACAGTAAGAATGGGTGGTGTTACCTGGCAGAGGTGCCCAAGATACATAACCCTCAGTGCATGATGATAGTCAGCATAAGGGGACAATCATCAGGTGTCAGGAAATGGGTGACAAAAGGAGTAAGTATCCAAACACATTTGAAAGGAGAATACAGGGAACTAAGTGGATTAATTTTTAAGATCAGAGACAATATTATGTGCTTTTCTAGCCTTTGGAACCTATCTGAATGTCTTGTCTCTACCCAGAGTCAGAGATAAAGTCAGAATCCATTCTTTAACTAGCAGAAGGTAGTTTTCCATTAGTAGGTCTCAATAGAGAGCTAATTATTTATGCTTCCTGGCCTCCAAGGTTTCTGTAATGTTCTTACCTGGAGAATTAAAACCCTAAAATCATTTAATGATTAGCTAAAATTGGGGAATAGACATAACCCAGTTTCACAATGAAAACATAGAAATGTAATACCAAAGCTGTTCACCAGAAAGGTTTAATATATGACTCGATTTTGGGTCACGCCCTAATATATAGCCTCCTGTTCACTTAAGAACAGTGATGATAAAACATAAAATCTCTCTCTGGAATCCATGACATCTCATCAAGACATTTCCAAAGTATATCCAAGGACAAGAATTAGAGTTATGTATTTTTTGGAGTTGGGGGAAGGTGGGAACTATGAACCTAAATCTGCCTAACTTGTTTCTGTCTCTCCTCATCATTAACAGTGAATGTGATAAAATTATATTATATACATGTATTTAATTGTCATAATTAACTCACTCTTTAGTATAATTACTATGAACTAATAAAATAATCCCCAAAAATACATTTTACAACTGACTTTGAATTCTTCTTTGATTTGGTGTTTATTTGAGCATCTTCTGTTTGACTGTATTTGTGAAATTCCCAGTTATTTTTCCTGTGGTGATTCATAATTTCTTATCCTGCTGTCCTTTATTCTGCTGTCCTTGGGTAAAGTATTCTGAATGATATGTCAGTCTTTCAAACTTGATTAAGACTGCTTTTGTAGCCAAGCTGATCTGCAGAATAGACTATGTGCACTTGAGGGAAATGTATAGTCTTATGTTGTTAGATGGACTATTCTGTTAGGTCAAATTGGCTTATAATCTTTAAGTTCTCTATTTCTGTATTGATTTTTCTGCCCAAATATGTTATTCATTATTTTAAGGGAGGTATCATAGTTTGAATGTTTTCTTGTGCTCCAAACTCATGTTGAAATCACTCCTCAATTCAATAGTAATAAAAAACCCTCGACAATTGATTAGAGAATAATGGCATCCTCATGTGCTTATGACTGCCTTTTTGAAAGGATTCAAGAAGGATAACTTTACTCTTTCACTTCCATTTCTTCCTCCATGTGAAAGTTAAGCAACCATTTCCCTCTAGAGAATGCAGCAATAAGGTAAAATCTTTTAATGGATACAAGGGGCAATTGTATGCAAGGACTAACTTTACAGCTTTAGAGGCCAAAAGGATAGCTATGGATAACAAGTGTTAATTCAAATATTTAAAATTGCCAATAGAGCCCCTGCATGTCCCCCACAAACCAACAAAAGGTAAGTATGTAAATTGAAAATATGCCATTTATGGGTTAGTGTGGTGAATCAGTGGGTAACAACATGAATTTAATCTCTGGAAGCCACAGAGTGGAAGGAGAGTCCTTACTCCTGCAAGTTTTCCTATCACCTCCATATATGCTATGGCATACAAGTATCCTCTGCCCCAATAAATGAATGTATATTAATTACTCTAGTCTGATTACTATATACTTTACTGAAATATCACAGTATATCCATTACAAATGTGGAATAATAAACGTACCTTCTTGGGAGCACAAAGAAGTCCTAACTAGACAGTGAATATATAGATGTATCTTGATTGTTCTTGACCTTCCCCACATACCAAATTATAAGAAATAAATTATTAATGGCTTATTTTTTTTTTTACAGGCTTTATGTATATGAGTGCTTTATCTGCATGTATGACAAAAAAGGGCATCAGATACAATTAGTGATCCTTGTAAACCAAGCTATTCTATAAAGCTATATTATTTAATACTCACCTTTTGTTTCATGAATATTCTAGCTTAATATACAATTATGTAGGCATATGCATTAATTTATATTCATATGTTTCTTGATATCACTATACTTTTATCAATATATGTCATTCTTTGTGAGTTAAAGTGTTCTCACTTAAAAGCAATGTACTCTTCTGATAATCATACATCCATCTAGTATTCTCTTAATTAATATTTTCATGGAATTCTTTGTAGCCTTTTACGTTCTACTTGTTTCTCAAGTACATTTTTCATAGACAGCAATAGATAAAATATATTTTTGTGAAGTAATTTATTGTGATTGTTTGCTTTGATTCATTTACTTGAGTAAGTGTCCTAATAAGATCCCAATCTGATCTAGAACAAATGACACAGAACATGTTAGCCACAAACTCTGCCTCAGCCTCTCCACGTGATGGGGTAACAGATGTCCATCACCATGCCAGGCCTAATTCCATTCTCTTAACCTCTATTTTTTCAATTGTAGTATTTTATGCATTTGCAAAAATAACAATTACTTTTAAAATCTCTTTTTTCTTTAATTATCATGAAATTATGTCTAGTTCTGCATTTCTGTTTAATAGAGGAGGAGCATTACTAATTTCCAAATCTGAAATCTATAATGTTTCTAATGCTGAAAATTATTTCTGTGAAATAATTATTTCTGTGAAATAATTATTTCTGTGAAATTTCTTGGAAAACTCTATGCCTGGCTTCAATTGAAGGTTTACAGATAAAAGACATTTTCACTGAGCATCCAGTATGAATTTACCTTCATACTGCCTAAGATAATTGGTGCTTAAGTTTGGCATTAGTAGATCATGATTATATTCTCATGTCCAAGGTATAGCAAGATGTACTTGCAAATATTTCAAAATATAAACAGAAGTTCAACAAGTAAAATATTTATGGAACAGGGATTTTAGTTAGGGTCATTTAACCAGTACAACTACTTCAGGATAGACTACCAAAATAATTAGTCAACAAAATTTCCCCTACTCCTTCCAGAACCTGAAACTGAAGATCTATGTCTAGGGGACACAGGATAATCTTTTAAGACTTTCCACAGAGCTGGGAAAAGGTGTTCCAGTGTTCCAAACGCATCTGTTATAATAGTTTCTGGTAGAGACTCAGAAATGTATAGCTCGCTTTATTTATACTGTTTGCCAATGCCTTTTCCATTGCCTCCAAAAAAAGTGAATCTCATACATAATTTACATATTATCACATGTGAAGAGTGATGCTTCCTAATCATAAATGAGTTGGATATAAAGACTCATTAAGTAGAACACTGAGCTAAAATTAGGCTCCAATATACACTACAGATTAATTTATAATATAGACATTTAAAAATCATTAGAAGAATCTGGGTAGCACATGCCCATAATCCTAGCACTTAGGAGGCAGAGGAAAGCAGATTTCTGTGAGTTTGAGGCCAGTATTTTCTACTAAGTGAGTTCAAGAACAACTAGGACTATTACACAGAGAAAGCATTTTCAAAAGCCAAATTTAAAAGAAATAAAAAGAACATATACTCCTTAATAAAAAGAGTTAATGTTAGTATTCTTTGTAGAAAACAAACAAAAAAACCAAACACCTAAAAATAAGATCCTGCCTCATCACTGGTCCTATGCCAAAGGTGATATGGGACAAGTTCAGGTTGAATCCACCCCACAGCCTCCCCTTAAAACTCCCTGGGTCAGTCCTTAATCTCATTCCCCCATATACCCTTTCCCCACAAAGAACAGTCCCAGTACTCTGAACCACAAACCACTCCACCCAGAACCTGCCCTCCCCACACCCTGTGCTCTACTGAGCCCACTGCCACAGCGTGCTGGTTGTGGACTGGGCCAGAGAGCTGCTCCAACAACTCTTCCACCTCCGTGGAATGTCCTGGATCTTCTCTAAGCACACTAGACCCTCCTATTCACTCAGGTACACCCTGGGTCCCCATCTGTCATAACTTTGACCCCATCACTGAACCTCTTCCAGAGACCACACTTAATCCACACCAGTCTGATCTTTACCAACATTGCCAGGACCCTGCCTGAGGAGAAACCTCCTAGAGAGCTTGGACCACCCAGAGCCAAAGGTATCAAACTCCTGATCCACCTACAACTACTGGGGGAGTAGTGTAGATAGAGAATCCACCTGCACATACTAGAAGAAGCAATGGGAAAATTTCAACACAAGATAACACCTACCAATAGAAAGACAAGTATGACACCACCAGAATATAGGAACTCTGCATCAACTAGACCTAAACACATGAAAGCCTATGAAGCACAAGAGAAAAAAAAATAACTTCATAAAAATGATAGAAAACTATATGAGAAAATCCCACATAGAAATAGAAGGAAAAAAACAAACAAAAAATTTAAAGAAATGAACAAATCTCTTATAGAAAATAAGGAAAGCCAAGAAACTAAAATCAATCAAACAGGTGAAGGAAACAGTTTAAGACTTGAAAGCTGAAATAGAGACAATAAAGAAAACACAAACTGATGGAATGCTGGTAATTGAAAAACTGGTCAAATCACGTTAGTCTGGAAGAAATCCACAGATTTTTATTTTCTGTGGAAACAAAAATAGAAATCCTTTTCCCTAGTAATCTGTCACTGGACTGAAATGATGAAGTCAAAACATTTTTAAAATATATAAATTGGATTAATATAGCAGCATTTCTTTTTTATAATTTATTTATTTTTTATTATTATTTTACAAATTGATCCAAGTTCCCTCTCCCTCCCTCCCATTTTCCCTCTCTCCCACCCTCTCATGAACCCCTGACCACCCTCTCATCCCACCCCCCCTCATTCCACATGAAAGGTGATGCCTTCCAAGATGGGTCATCTAAATCTGTCATGTTGGGAGTAGGGATTAGTCCTTTTGTACACAAGAAATACATCCTGGTTCAACTGTCTGAAGTCCTTTAGACTGCTCAGGCCTTCTAGTTGTGACCCATTTTCAGGGGGTCTGAGTTTTGATCAGGCAAGACCCCCAGAAACAGTGTCCCAGACAGAAAAGTGATGGTCAGAATATCATTCTTTAAATATGTTTTTCTTATTGGTTAATGAATAAGCACTGTTGGCCAAGAGAAAGCAAGATAGGCAGGACTAGGAGACAAGGAGGGTCAGAACAGAGATGAGATTCAACATGGAGGATGGAGAGAGAGCAGAAAGCTGGGTCCTCACTCCGAGATTTCAAATAGTAGCTCTTGGAAGCAGAAGCAGATATATGCAAGTACTGAGCTCAACTCCTGGAATCCAGCTGCAGACAGGAAGGAGTGATGAGCAAAGGGATCAAGACCAAGCTAGAGAAACCCACAGAAATGGCTGACCTGAACAAGGGGAGGTCATGGACTCCAGCCTGATATCTGGGAAACCACCATAGAATCATCCAGACACCCTGAATATGGATGTTAGTTGGGAAGATAAGACAGTCTAATGGGCCTCTGGAAATGGATCAATATTTATCCACTTTGGGAGCCCATTCCAAATAGAAGAATTCTTTCTCAGCCTAGACACACAGAGGAAGGCCTGGGTCCTGCCCCAAATGATATGACAGACTTTGAAGACTCCCCATGGAAGGCCTCACCCTCCTTGGGGAGCAGAATAAGGATAGGATAGAGGCTGGTGGGGGGAACAGGGGAGCACAAGAGGGTGCAAGTAATGGGATTGACATGTAAAACTGTCTTGTTACAAATTTAAATAGAAAACATTAAAACGAAAGAAAGAAAGAAAAACTGGGAAAAAGATCAGGAACTACAGATGCAATCATAACCAACAGAACATAAGAGAGAGGAAACTGATTCATAAACCAAAGAAAATCTTAAATCAAACAAATATTTTACATAAAATATCCAAGAAATGTGGGACACTGTGAAAAGGCCAAACCTAAGAATAATAGGCAAAGAAGGTGAAGAAACCCATCTCAAAGGTTCAGAAAACATATTCAACAAATCATTACAGAAACCTTTCCCAGTCTGTAGAATATGCCCAAGAAAGTACAAGCATATCAAACATCAAATAAAGTGCACCAAAAAAGGACCCCTTGTCACATAATAATCAAAACACTTAACTATAGAATAAAGGAAGAATATTAAGAGCCATGAAGGGAAAAGGCCAGGTAACATAAAAGGCATATATATAAAAATTATACCTGAGTTCTCCATGGAGAGTTATCTCCATGGAAACTCTCAAGGCTTGAAGGTCTGGGTAGATGTTATGAAAGTACTAAGTGTCTAAGGTTGCCAGCCCAGACTATTATGCCCAGCAAAACTTTCAATCATTATATATGGAGAAAACAAAACAAGATAATTGAAGACAAAGCCAGATATTCACAACATGTATGTGCAAATCCAGCCCTAAAGGAAGTTCTGGAAGAAAAATTCCATCCCAAGGAAGTTAACTATGCTCACAAAGACAGAGGCAATAGATAATCCCACATCTCCAGAACCCTAAGGATAAAGCAGGGCAATATATTCACAATACCACCAACAACAAAGCATCTAAAAGAAACAGGAATTAAAAATCCATAGTCCTTGTTTTTCCCTCAACATTAATGGTCTTAACTCAAATATAAAAAGACACAGGGTAACATAATGGATACGAAGCCAGGATCCATCCTTCTGCTGCATACAAGAAACACATCTAAGCTTCAAAGACAGACATTATGTCAAGGTAAAATGTTGGGAAAAGATCTTCCAAGCAGTTGGACTCAAGAAGCAAGTGGTGTACCTATGCTAATATCTAACAAGGTAGACTTCAAACAAAAATCAATCAAAATAGATGAAGATGATCATTTCCTATTCATCACAGGAGAAATCAATCAATGCAAAATCTCAATTCTGAACATCTATGACCCATATTCAAAAGCATCTATATCCATAAAAGAAACACTACTAAAACTCAAAGCTGACATAAAACCATACAAATACATAGTGGAAGATTTTAACATCCCACACACACTGCTAGAAAGGACAACCAGACAGAACATCTGTAGAACATTCTATCCAAACAAAAAAGAGCATATCTTATCCTCAGCTCCACATGGAACCTTCTCTAAAATCGACCACATACTAGGCAATATAACAAACCTCAACAGATTAAAAAAATTGGAATAGTCCCCTGGATCTTATCAGATGACCATGCTTTAAAGTTAAAATGCAGCAACAGTTCAAATCCTAGAAACCGTACAAACTTATGGAAACTGAACAATGCACAATTGCACCATACCTGGGTCAAAAAAAGAAATAAAGAAATTAAAGACTTCCTAGACTTCAAAGAGAATGAAGACACAACATAACAGAATTTATGGAACACTTTGAAAAGAGAACTATGAGGGCATTTCATTGAACTAAGTGCCTATATGATGAAAATGAAGATAGTCATATTAGATAATTAATAGCACAACTGAAAGCCTTAGAACAAAAAGAAACAAACTCACCCCAGCGGTATAGACACCAGGAAATAATCAACTTGAGGGTGGAAATCATTAAAGTAGAAACCAGGAAAACGTTACAAAAAATCAATGCAACAAAGAGTTGGTATTTTGAGAAAATCAACAAGATAGACAAATCTTTATCTAAACTAACCAAAAAGCAAAAAGAGAACATGCAAATTAACAAAATTAAGAAGAAAAGTGGGACATAACTTGGACACTGAGGAAATTCAAGAAATTCTCAGGTCATACATTAACAATCTGTACTCCACAAAATTTGAAAATGCAAAGGAAATAAACAAATTTCTGGATAACTATAATGTACCAAAATAAAATCAAGAAGAGATAAACAAATTAAATATACCTATAACCCATAATGAAATAGAAGCAGTCATCAAAAGCCTCCCAACCAAAAAAAAAAAAAAAAAAAAAAGCCCAGTGCCAGGTGGCTTCAGTGGAGAATTCTACCAGAAATTCAAAGAGGACCTAATATCAATACTCCACAAATTGTTCCACAAAATAGAAACAGAAGTTTCATTACCAAACTCATTTTACTAGGCCACAATTACCTTGGTTCCCAAGCCACACAAAAATACAACTAAGAAATAGTACTAGAGACCAATATCCCTATTGAACATTTATGCAAAAATACTCAATAAAATACTAGCAAATCAAATCCAAGAACACATCAGAGAAATCATCCACCATGACAAATAGGCATCATCCTTTGGTTGTAGGGATTGTTCAACATATGAAAATAGCAATGTGATCCACCATATAAAGAAAATGAAAAAGAAAAACCAAATCATCATTTCACTAGATGCTGAAAAAGTCTTTGACAAAATTCAACACCCTTTCATGATAAAGGTCTTGGAGAGATCAGGGATAACAGGAACATACCTAAACATAAAAAATCAATGTACAGTAAACCAATAGCCAACATCAAACTGAATGGAGAGAAGCATAAAGCAATTCCTCTAAAATCAGAAACAAGACAAGGCTGTCCTTTCTCACTCCATATCTCTTTAATATTGTAGTTATAGTTCTAGCTAAAGCAATAAGACAACAAAAGGACATCAAGGGTATACAAATTGGAAAAGAAGTCAAACAGTTACTATTTGCTGATGATATGATAGTTTACAAATCACCAGATTTTTGATAAAACAGCTAAAAGTATACAATGAGAGGAGGTAAACATCTTCAACAAATGATTCTGTCACAACTTGATGATGGTGTGTACAAGACTGCAGATAGACCCATGTCTATTGCCATATACAAACCTCAAGTCCAAATGGATCAAAGACCTCCCATAAATTCAGGGACATTGAACCTCTTAGAAAAGAACGTAGGAGGTACCTTAGAACAAATTGACACAGGAGACTGCTTCCTTGATATAATTCCAGTAGCACAGACACTGAAATGGATCATTAATAAATAGGACCTCTTCAAACATATAAGCTTCTGTAAGGCAAAGAACACACTTGACAATATCAAACAGCAGCCCACAGACTGGGAAAAGATCTTCACCAATCCTACATCTGACAGAGAGATGACTTCCAAAATATACAAAAAACTCAAGAAACTAGTCAACAAAGCAAAACTGAAGCAGAATTCTCAATAGTGGGAATCAAAAAGGCTGAAAGGCACTTAAGAAATTGTTCAACATGCTTAGCATCAGCACAATGTAAATCAAAACAACTGAGATCCCATCTTACTCATGCCAAAATGGCTAAAATTGGAAACACCAATGACAACTTATGCTAGAGAGGATGTGAAGAGGAAGATTCCTCCACTGCTGGTGGGAGTGCAAACTGGTACAGCCATTTTGGAGATCAGTATGGCAGTTCTTCATGAAAATGGTAATCAGCCTACCATACAACCTGGCAATCCCACTCTTAGGCATATACCCAAATGATCCACATCCATGCAACAAAGACATCTGTTCAACTATGTTCATGGAAGCAATATTTGTAATAGCAAGAACCTGGAGGAAACCTAGATGCCCCTCAATTGAAGAATGATAAAGATGAAGTGGCACATTTACACAATGTAATACTACTAGGTGGGGAAAAAAAGAATAATGGAATCTGGAAATTCACTGGTAAATGGATGGAACTTGAAGAAATCATCCTGAATGGGGTAACTTCGTCACAAAAAAAGAGGGACATGGTATGTACTCACTCATATCTGGATTATAGACATAGAGAAAAGGATCACCAGCATATAATTCACAAAGACATAGAAACTAGGATACAAGGAGGATTCAAAGAGATTCGTACATGGTCCCTCACAGAAGAGGAAAAGAACAAGATCTCTTGAGCATATTGAGAGTGGAGATGCAGTGAGTGGAGAGGGAGCTGGAAGAAATAGAAAGGGAGGAGAGGAAAGCATGTGGGACTAGGAAGATTTTGTCAGGGGAGGAATTGATGAGGAAAAGAGAGAAAGAGATACCATGAAATAGGGAGCTATTATTCGTTTGAAGAGAAAACTGACTCTAGAGAATGTACAGAGACCTACAAGACTGACTCCAACTAACAATTTGAGCAACAGTGGAAAGGCTACCATAAATGCCCTTCCCTAATAATGAGATCAACAACTAACTTATCCAACATCATAGAACCCTTATCTAGTAGCTGATGGAAAAAAGCAGACACATACAGCTAACCACTGAGCTGAACTTGATTCCAGATGCAGAGAGGGAGTAGAAGACCAAGCTACAGAAACCCACAGAGACAGCTGACATGAACAAGGTGGAGCTAATCGGCCACCATACTGATAGCTGGGAAACCAGCAATGGGACAGACTCAGACACTCTGAACATGGGTCTCAGTTAGTTTCCTTGGGAATTCTGTGGTAACTCTGACATTGGAACCAGGATGTATCTCTGGTGCACTAATGGACTTTGGGAGCACATTCCCATGGAGGGATGTTCCCTTAACCTAGAGTCAGGAAGGAAGTCCTAGTCCCTACTCCAAATGAGTTGATAGAGTTTGTTGACCCCTCCTGGAAAGTATTATCCTGTATGTGTAGTGTGGGGTTAATGAGGTGGGAGGGTGGTCAGGGTACATGTGAGGGTAGTAGAGAGGGAGGGAAGAAGGAAGACGGAACTGGGATCAATATGTAAAATATGAAAAACAAATAAATATATAAATAAGTAAATAAATAGACCCTTACTAATAACTTATCCGCAAAAGTAAATATATCAGATGTTGGGCATAGCTAAACTAATCAGAGGATAGTAGAGAATTGTAGGTATGTCAGATAGTAAGGAGATCTAAACTAAAAGAGATGCTAGTAGAAATGGCTTAACAACTACTGTTCACTTCTAGAGATAGAATCAACCCCAGGATACACTATGATAAAAATACAATTAATATAAGAAGGCAGAATGGCAAAACTCAGCTGCAGTAGACTCATGATTTTTACTGACATTTTCTTAGATGAAGTATAGATGAATTGCGAATACTTTATAATGGAATTCAGCTGTTTCACTTGTCTTAGGCATTGGGAAAACTTAAAGTTTTTATTTATGTATATGTAAGTAGGAAGAGTAAATTTATATTTAGTGTTCATGCTGGCTAGTTTTATGGCAACTGAACATAAGCTAGAGTCATTTGAGAGGGGAACCCCAAAACAAAAGTAACCCCCATAATATGAGGTGGTAGACAGGTAAGCCTACAGGTCATTTTTGTTTTATCGTGAAAATATTAATTATTTTTAAACCTAGTGAGATTTTGGTGAATTTTTCATGATGGTAATTTCTCAAATATTAAGCTATTGTTATCATTCCCCATGTGAATCAAATTTGATCAATTTTTATTACTTTCCTAATTTTTTCTAAAAGTTTATTATTTACATTTTTTCAGTCTTTATGAAATTAGTTTACATTACCCTTCAGAGAACTATAATGTTCAGTTTTGAGGCCAATATAATTAAAACTCACTGAAGGAATTATTTTTTAATTGTACATCAAAGATTTTGTTTAAGGCTTACTTATTCTTTAACTATATTTTTTTCTGTATGAGACTGTTCTGATGGCTATATTCTCAGTTATTTTTAAATTATTGTTAAAGTATTTCATAAATGATTGTTCTGTGACAACAGCATTGATATACTCAAGATTAACAGCTTTTTTAAATTTTCTGCTCTGTTAAGTCATATTTGTTAGAAATGGTTTCTATATTCATTGATACATATTTATTTATAATTGTCCTCTACCAGTTTGTGATATCTATTACAGTGGAAGTGTTGTTATATTTTCATTCCTATTATTTTCTGATTGCTACTTCACACTTTTATCTGACTATTAATCTTTGCATAGATTCAGTCTTTGGTAATACAAATCTCTTTTATTTTAGAATGCATTAATAGGTTGTATCTTTTTTATTAATAATATAATTTTAAAAATTTACATGTCGATTCCAGTTTCCTCTCCCTCCCACCCACTTACCCTCTTTCCCCCCTCACATGCACCCTGACCACCCTCCCCTCCCATCCCCCCACCCCCACTCCACATGTAGGGCTATGCTATCCAGGTGGGGTCATGTAAACCTGTCAAGTCATTGGAAGTAGGGACTAGTACTTCTCTCCTGTCTCTAGGTTAAAGGAGTATCCCTCAATGGGGAAATGTGTCGGCAAGGTCCTTTTGTGTATCAGGAATACATCCTGGTTCCACTGTCTGAGGTCCCTTAGACTGCTCAGTACTTCTAGCTGAGACCCATATTCTGGGGGTCTGAATCAGTCCCATGCTGGATTCCCAGCTATCAGTCTGGAGGCCCATTAGCTCCACCTTGTTCAGGTTAGATGTCTTTTTGTTTATCTGCAACCTGGTCTTGTCCTCTCTGCATCTGGATTCTAGTTGGGCTCAGTGTTTAATTATGTGTGTTTGCTTCTGTTTCCAACAGGTACTAGATGAGGGCTCCATGACGGTGGATAATTTATTTGATGATCTCACTATCAGGGAAGGGCATTTATGGTAACCTTTCCACGGTTGCTCAAATTGTTAGTTGGAGTCAGTCTTGTAGGTGTCTAGACATTTCTTTAGGTTCAGTTTTCTCTTCAAACCAATATTGGCTGTCTCTTTTATTTTCTCTGTCTCCTTTTGCTCTCTTGTATTCCTACCCTGACTCAATCTTCCTAGTTCACTCTCCATTCACTGACCCGCCACTTCCCATGTGCTCTGGGAGACTTGTCCCTTCCCCCTTTTGTGAGGGGCCATATATGAACCTCTTAGAATATACCTTGTATCCTAGTTCCTCTGGTAGTGTGATATATAGGCTGGTGATCCTTCGCTCTAGGTCTAAAATCCATATATGAGTGCGTACACACCATGTTCTTCTTTTTGTGACTGGGTTTCCTCATTCAGGATGGTTTCTTCAAGTTCCATCTACGTGCTTGCGAATTTCAAGAGTAGTGTTCCATTGTGTAGATGTGCCACATCTTCTTTATCCATTCTTCAATTGAGGGATATCTAGGATCTGGGCCCCTCCCAGAAGTTGTATCATTTTTAATTTGTTTTTAAATTCATTTAAAATTTTATCAGAAAAATAACATTTCAAGTCTTAATGTTTCTTTTTAAAGAATTACATTTAGAGTCATATATATATTGCTATAACTGTATTCCACACATTTTTTCATATGTTCTGTATTTTTCATTATACTTTACTTCTTTTATTGGTTTACTTTTTTATGTATTGGTCAGATAAAACATAAAAGTATTTTGTATTTTAATTCTTTAGTATTTATTAAAATTTTAATTATAGTATAGCAGGAATTCAACTTTTAGAAATATTTAACTTCAATCAAAGATAGTATAAACTTTTCATTATTCAATGAAGATGTAGACCTATCAATTAAAGCAAGATTTTTAGGTCAATGTTCAGGAATGTTTGTCCTTATCAACAATTTCCACAGAGCTGCAAAGTTTTGAGAAAATGTTTTTTTTTAATGTGTTCGAAATATGTTGCAGACACCTTGAATATTGTTGTTTTACTCAGTAAATGATTATTGTGTATGCTATTTTACTCTTCATTAATTATTGCCTTTTACCTTGCATTTCCTCCTGAGTTCGGTTTTGTTCCTATGAATTCTTCCAATGAGAGCCTCATTCTTATAAAATAGGAAAGCCAGTGCTCAAAATTCAGCTTTAGTTTGTTATTCTCTTGTGAGTAATTGTATTTGTAAATGTTAGCGATTGCTAGCACTTGTGTTTGTAGCATCTTCGAGTACTTCCTGATGATGGGTCACATCACATTCAAGTGTTTAATTTCTTCCACTGATCTCAATTTTCTTGATGATTATTTTTTCTGAAGATCACAATTGATGTGGCTGTATATAACGAGAAATGCATTTTTACATTTATTTTTGCAAAGGTTTGGGTTTTGACAGTCTTGTTGGTCTATGCCACGCAGGTTGTGGTAGCATATATTTACTATCCATTCCTCATAGTGTCAGTGACCTCTAGCTTTCATATTAATACCATAATAGAATGTCTGCTAGTGTAAGTGTAGTGAAGTATCACAGAATGGGTGGTTTAAACAGGAGAAATTTGTCACCTCAGAGTTACCTTGACTGGAAGATCAATGCTTTCTTGTTTTCTATTTTTTGTTTGTTTGTTCGTTTACTTGTTTGTTTAGTTAATCAAATAGCTCTTATATATGGTTATCATCTCCCTATTGTTTCCCATACCTTCATGTCATCCTTGCTCAATATGCATATCTCTTCAATGAGGACACTATTCATACTGGATTATGGCCTCATTTTAACTTGGTTATCTCTTTAATGGTCACATCTCTAAATCAGGTCCCCTTCTGATGTGCTAGAAGTTAGAACTGATAAAATATAAACTGGAAGGGCTATAATGCAATTCATATCAGATATGTTTTCATCACTCAGAGTACTAAAAGGAGACCGGACGTCTTTATTACTATACCAGGTAATTTTAGGAATATTAACAGACATTTTAAAAATTCTGCTTTCATCCAGGGATCATGCCATATTCCACTCACATATGCACATCCTTGACTTAGTTCCATCAGCAATCACATAACATTTATTAAAACAAAATAACAGACATACAGATTTTGGTTTCCTTTTAGGTTATATATGCATTCACCTAAGTGTTTGCATTATATTTCTACATTATTTCTATTATGTCTTGAGTTGTGGGAAATAATTCTTTATTAATTCAGACCAGTAAACACTTGAAGGCACCATTTCATTGATTCATATTATGAACACATATTAGAGTATCATATATGTCAACTAATGTATTAGGTGGTTGAGGCATTACTGTTCCAGTAACTGTCTAATGCCTGCTCTAGTCAAAGTAGTTACAAGCCTCTTGTTTCATTACTCTGACCTTATGTTCTTGTTTATTAGGGATAGCTTCCTGTTTTGCCATAGCCTGCAAGTGCCTCCTTCTGCACTGTAAAGATGTTGACCAATTCTTAGTCACAAAACCTAAGTACATAGTTTAGACTACAGATTTGAGATAGCATTCCTTTACCACAGCATCTGGTCTTTCCAGATTCTCTTCCCTAGTCAGAGGTCTCCATCACATCCTTTCAGCTGAGGGGATTATATTTTGCTGTAATGTAAAACATTCTTTGAATGCTCTCTTAGTGATTTGTATCCTTGATGGACTAACTACTGTTAATTCTGCCAATGCTTTACATCCAGCCATCTGCACAATGGGTCTAAGAAACATTTCAGCGAAGCACGGTGATAAGGCAAACTCAAAACTAAACAAGTCAATTTGAATGTAAATTAGGATCTTGAGTCAACAGACATACTCTAGATTTTCTGGCTTAGTGTCTCAGCATCTATTTTAGTTGTAACAATTCTGATTAAATCAGATGTTCTCTTCCTTTGCAATTTTCATTATAGAGTTAAATGTCTTTTATAGTGAAGCAGAGTGTTTCAAAGTATTTTAGAGGGCACAGATTTCTCTTGCAGTTTAGTTTTTCCTACAAGTTTCTCTACTAAGTCATAATTTCTCCTTGACCTAAAATATCAGTAAAATATGTTTCCATACTATGGCACAAAATCATTCCAATTCATAGCAAAACAACTACATGCCAACATCTGCCTTGGGAACATTACTCATTCTAAAAGTTTTACAATGAGAAGTTAAGGAAAGCAATTTAGAAAAAAAGAATAGACTCTCTTATCATCAGATTAAATAGTTCTTGGGGAAAAAAGTCAAGTAAACTGAATCACAGAAGGAAAAATGATTAATGCTTATCTTTTTATTATTTCAAGATACAGATAAGTATTATTCCTATAATCTTTATCACTGCATATATTATGATTCCAAGTCATGAGTATATGTAGTTTCCTAGCCATTTACTGTTTGCAATGCCATAGCTTTCTCCTGGTACTTTAGAGGTATGTCCTATCTACAGAAGTCTGATCAAATCTTTATCTTAATACTTCACCCAGGTATTAAGTTGATCCTTCATAAGAGGGCTGGAAACATCTAAACTGTAACCCTTAATATTCTTTTACTCCTGCAGTTGATGTTCATTATCTACATCTTGTCATTTTTTTCTGGTTTGGGTATATGGAAATACAAATAAAATCTGTTCCCAAGGGCATATCTCTACTTGTTTGTTAAGGAGTTTGTGGGTAACTCATATAGTGATCTTTAATATTGTCCTTATTTCTTTCAAAAGTTTCTCAGTGAGGATTATGAATTGTATGGTCACTGTAAGAATAAAAGGGATTTGAATAGTCATGTATAACATGAAGTTATCTATCTTGAGACATTTTGATATCCTAGTAATCAAAGTATCCAGTTGTTAGTTATTATCCTGATTTTCTGTCTCACTTGGTAGTAATTAAAGTGAAATCAGATTAACATGCTCAAATTTGTTTTCCAAAGCTTTTATCTTGGCGTGTGTGATGTTCACTAAGGAAACCTTATGAAAAATAAGAGAGTAGGCTTGTCCATTTATTGACTTCTCAAGGAGAAAAGAGCTATGTGGAAAGACTTCCATATAATATTTACTGAAGGTAAACTTTTCCAGTTAAATAGGTATAAATGTTAATCCTAGAACTTGTGTCAATCATATTACCTTGACAAGAAAAAAGGAAACGGCACTAAAGAATGTGTAAAAGAAAAATTAATGGCATATGAACTGCAAAAATACTAAGTAATCTAACAAAAAGCTCCATTTTATGTCTGTCACAATAATGCCCTGACTAGCATCACATAGTGTTCGAGGACTGGCAGAATTCAAAATTGTGTTGATTTAGTGTTAAGCACCTGTATTAGGGAAACTAGTTTCAAGACACAAGCAGCATCAATCTGATTAGTGTGTAAGAAGGAGAGTGAGTAGCTCCTTAAGTGGTCCCTTAACAGGAGAGAGCAGACTGACACTGAAGATGTTAGAGGTTAGAGAAACAGTGTATATAAGTTCCAGGCTAACTCGACAAATTCTGTAGAAGTTTATGTAAGTTGTTTTATTTGGAACCTCCTCCAGTGTGGTAATGGCAGGTTACCTTAAGGCCCCTTAAAGATACCTAAACACCATCCCCAAATCTGCACACACTCATATCACATAGGACCTGATTGTCCTTTTTCCTGCTGGGATTAAAAACATTAAAAGCTGATAAAATCACTTTATATAAGGCATGACACAGTTTTTATCTTCAGAAAGTTTTAAAAATTCCTTTTTGTTTGTGCGTGTGCTTAATTTTTGGCAACCAACTGCTTATACAACTGAGATGACTGCTTTGATGTGAGTAAATTTTCATTTCACTTTCCTGTAACAGAGTCTGCTCTGTGTATTGAAGGGAGCCTCACAAGCAGTTCATACCTCAGAAATAATTTTTTAAGTGTCTTCACTTTATTACTTTATTTTTTAAATAAAATATTTGATACATCTCTTTTTTAAGTTTTTTTAAATTTCATTTTGCATTCTAACCAGAATTTTCCCTCTCTCTCCCCATTGCCTCCACCCTCCACCCAGCCCCCATACACACCACTGACATAGTAAGTTTAAAGTTTCAATCCCATGGTGGATTGAAAATGTCTAGCCCATTAAGTTGAGGCAGGACCAAGCCCCTCCCCAATACATATAGGTTGAGCATGACATACCAACATAGGGAATGGGCTCTAATAAGCTAGCTCCAACACGCACCAGGGTAGATCCTAGTTTTGAGAGTTGGGGCCCCATAGATAGATCCAGCTACACAACTGTCTCCCATATGAATAGGGTCTAGTTCAGTACCGTGGAGTCGCCACAGCTATAGGTTGAGTGTTCATAAGTCCTCACGAGTTTAATTTAGCCATCTCCATGATTTTGCCCCTCATGATTTTGCCCTCCCTTGCTCATGTATTTTCTCCTTTCTCTCTTTGACTGAATTCCCTTAGCTTGGCATGTTGTTTGGTTATGGATCTCTACATCTGCCACATCAATTGCTAGATGAAGACTCTATGAAGACAGTGTGGGTATTTACCAGTGTTATTATAGGAGAAAGTCAGTCCAGGGTCCCTCTCCAATACTGCTAGAAGTCTTGGTTGGGGTTATCCTGGAATTCGTGGGGATTTCCCCAGGACCAGGTTTCTTGCTAACCCCATATTGTTTCTCTCTGTAAAGATATCAATTTCATTGCTTTCTCACTCTATACTTCTCCAAACTTGACCGTCGTGATTTCTCATATTCTCATCCCCCATCCATTCCCCTTTAACCATCCCTGAATCCCCAGTTTACCTAAGGCATCTCATCTAATACCCCTTCTCAGGGCAATCCATTTGTCCCTCCTAGGATCTTGCTTGTTACCTACATACATCTTTTACAGATTCTCTTTCCACATTCATACTTAAATCCTGTCTCAGTTAGCTGCAATGAAACACCATGACCAAAAGGAAAGGGTTGAGTAGGAAAAGGTTTATTCATCTTGCACTTCAGAATTTCTCTTCATCATTGAAGGAAGTCAGGACAGGAACTCTAACAGGGCAAGATCCCATGGGTAGGAACCAATGCAGAGCCTATGGTGGCTCATGGGGGGAAAAGGGGCTGATTACTGGCTTGGTTCCCATGGCTTACTCAGCCCACCTTCTTATAAGACCCAGAACCAGAAGTCTAGGGCTAGCACCACCCAGGATTATCTTGGCCCTCCCCCATTGATCACTAAATGAGAAACTGTCTTACAGAAGGATCTCATTGAGGCATTTACTCAACTGAAGATTCTTCCTCTGATGACTGTAGCTTGTGTCATGTTGACACACAAAACAAGCTAGTACATATCATTTCTGAAACATGTCAAATTATTACAGTTATCCCAAAATCTCAGTATAATCCTCTTCCTTGTTTTATGTTTGTTTCTTGTTTCAGAAGACATGTGCAAATAGGATTTATAAAATTCAGTGACAATATTTACAAGAAAAATAGGTGATTTAGCTGAATCTAGACTGCCATAATTCCAGACACAACCAGCGCTTTTGTGGAAGTGAAGAACCAAGAAGATGCACAAAATGGTGGGTATTTATGTCTAGTTTTGTTCTGTTACCCTCCCATGGGCTTATTTTTAGATAATCAACTAAAAGAATCACACACAATCTCTGAGAAACAAAATAATCTGTTAACAATTTGTGAAGACCTAGGAGTGAAACATTTTTGTTCAAATTACACAATTATTTTTAAACAAGTTAAGATGTCACATTTTAAACATTAGTGTTTCCAAGACCTTTTTTATATCCCAAGTTTATTTAATATTACATTTTATCACTTAAGAAGTCAAGTCATCATGGTCAGCTATCTATCAAAAAATGATTGTACCTTCTATTTGACCTATGAGAGGGGTAGAGATGGGGTTTCACATTACCATGGAAAGATCGAATGACAATTTTTTTGCACTAGAGGAATGGATCAAGCAATGTATTATGAGTGCTAGAGCTTCCACAGTAATAGGACCAAGTGCACAGTCTTTGTGTCACTTAGTTTTATTTACAAATTTACCATTTCTCTAGAAATGGTCCCACCATCGGGTCATCCCCAAATAACATGCTGAGAGTCTGTATTCGATATGAGCGTGCTGCTTTCTCCAGTCTCTCCATGTTGACTCCTCCCTACTCATTCCTCTTTCTTCGTAGTCTCCTAGCCCTGCCTATCTTGCTTTCCTATTGGCCAATAGTGCTTTATTCATTAACCAGTATGAGAAACATATTTACAGAATAAAATCTCCCATCAATAGTATATTAACTGGGAAATATTTAAGGATAGAAGCATCCCTAAATATCTCTGGAGATTTCATTCTAAATCCTCTTTTAGATATTAGTATACACATATATCAGTTTCTTCTATAAAATGGTAAAGTGTATGGTTATACTTCCGATCATCACTAGACTAGCTAGGATACCTAAACCAGTGTAAATTTTCACTGAACCATTGTTGTTCTGCTTTATTTATGGAATAATGGTGTGTAATAAAAGGTTAGTACATAGTCAAAGCACATACCTTTCCCTAATACATTTGTTCCATAATTGGCTTAAGCCTGTGGATGATCTGAGAGGGTAAGTTCTTCATCATATAATAAAAATCGCGTGTCACAGGCTTCATAGTATAGTTTCCTTTGGGAACCTATGTGGGAGTATGAAAAGGACCATTGGTAAGTTTAGGACATTGAAAAATAAATTGAGGTTTCATAAAGAAGAAAGAAATCTGCCTTGGGCATATAACATAAAATTTCTGCCCGAGTTTCCAGCCTGTGATCTGCCCATGGGCTCAAGGCAGTTCTTCTCTAGCATGCTTACTAGAAACTAAGCCTAGAAGAGCCTGTTCTTTTATTTAAGGAAAGAAATAAGCATCTCAATATGACTTCTGTCAAAAATCCTGGGTGAGGAGAGTCTTGTTTGTTTCTTGTGTTTGGTCAGCCCAAAATTCTAAAATATTTTTTGTTTAGAATATTTTTGGGAACAAGGTGTAATTTCTAATTCCCTGAGGTATCTACTATCCTCAATTGTCATTGACTCACGAAATTTTCCAATTATGAAACATACCTCTTGTCTCCTTCCCAGCTACAGATGAAGAATCTAAACCAAAGGCTTGTTCTTCAATGTTTACAGAGATAGACTGAAGCTTGGCTGACATCCCGGATACTGCCTTTCCCATGACCTGGCTATTTTCTTGTCCTTTCTTGTTTTCACACTAGGAGCTTGTTTTCAACATTGTTTCTAGAAACTATATGTCCAATCAAAATTTAAGAACTCAAAAATCAGTACACTTTTAACATTTTTATATTTTTAACTCAAGCTTTACTGTGTTTGCCTCTGAGTTTTTTTCATTGTCTAATATCAGAATAGACTTTGTTTGTTGCCTACCAAGCAATGGGGCATGGGAAGCTCAGAGACTCGGTGAACTGGAAATACAATGAATATAGTTATTGAATGGAATCCAAAACAAGGGGTTTAGATAAATGTTTATTTATTTTATTTTTTAGATATTTCAAGATGGGCTCATACTTATATTATCCCATTGCTAGAGTACAGAGAATAGCATTGCTGTGTGCTTTCATCGATTTTTTTCTTATCTTTCACAACATAGAATCAGAGTGCTAAAATATCTCTAAAATAATATCTAACCTAAGTATCTTAGTTTTTAGAACTTATACTTAGTATCAAGTCATTATGTGAGTAGCCTGTGAAGTATAGAAAATTCATGGATAAAAATCAGGGCTGTAATTCAAACATCTTCCTCCCAATCATTGCTAGTTCTACCATAATATGGATTTTAAGTTACCTGAGACTCACTAATACATCAAAATGTACATTATTTATTTGCATATTCTTTGGGTAAATCTTGGGTAGGAACACACAGGGACATATTTAGTTTTTCTAAATGTCATTGATTTTGATTTATATTAAATGCAGACTTTAATTAGACTTCTCAAGTACCCTCACAGAGGTGAAAAGTATCTTGTCCCAATGAATAGTGCATGAATGCATGCATAGAAGAAATTTATTCTGTTTTGTGAAGTTGACTAGACTCTTTCCTTCTCAGAATAATGGCATTTGACATGAAGCTCCAATTCACTCCATCATGCAGAAAATGGAAAAAGACAACTTTTCTGAAAGGCAAACCATAATCCATACTTTAAAAAGAAATCCAAAATGAAATGCACCATATAAATAAATCTTCTGGTTTGGCACATGGAAAAGGTTTTGAATTTGGCAGCATTTAACCAGAGGCCAAAATGTTCAGACCAAAGAACTATACTATTCTCATATGAGTCTAGTACTCAATGGTAAAATGGATAATGCTTTACTTAAACTCCCTTCCCATTCTTTCCATACTCCAATGCCCTCAAAACTTACTAAATCATAAGGAATACTGAAGGTAAAATGTGCATATTTTGAAAAATGATATATACAGTTTAAATTAACCAAAATATAACACTAATTTAAGGAGAGTAAGTTTGGTTCATAACTAGGATGCTTACTTTGTAAAATATCAACTTAGAAAAATTTGGTAGAATATTGTAGTAACATATTTACCTTTCTGATTGAATATACATGGATGTCCTCAATAGCTTCTGAATGCAATAGTGCCAAACATGTCACAATCACTATCCCCAATATGTGGGAATAATTCAGTAGTCAATATGTATTTATTTGAGAATCAGTGTTCAAGATGAGCATATTTAAGACTATGATGATCAAATCTACAGGATGAAGAGTCATAAAAATAAATAAATAAAAATTCCTGAATTTATCATTGCAAGTGGAGGCATTTTTGTTCATGTAGACAATGAACACATCTAATGAGAAGTTGTCTACAGATAAATCACGCCTTTAAAAATATTAGAGGGAAAGTATGGTTCAATAAGAGACTGTATTAAACACATTATGAGAAAAGTTTTACAAGAAAGATGATTAAAAATATTGTAAGAGTGTGATAGTACTGCCAATTAAAATAATGTAATATTAGAAACACAGTAAAGCAAGAATGGGGTCTTGAGCTGAAGAACTGAACTGAGTTAAGTTTCTAGCAGAACATCCTTGTTGGCTAAAATCTGTTTTACTAAAGATCCAATTATCCCATTCCAGTTTGCCTAAGACAGAACTTTCATTTGCATGTTTGGCATCCATTCAGGAAACCCAAAAATGAAATCACAATTATATTTAAATTGAAGCTAGGGAATTTAAACATACAACATAAAAAACACTTCTGAAGAAAATAGAGAAGAAAAGGCACCCATTAGGAAAATATATTATCCACCATCCATGATATATAATGCATGTGAAAGCTACTATTTAAAAATATAAAGTTGAGTCAGAAATACAGTTTTATGTAGTGGACATAATATGACTGAAGTGCTAAAAATAAGATAAAAGAAAAATAAGACATGTTATGAATGCAAAAGCACTCCAGTGACAGTGCAGTTTAGACAAAATAGCATACTATCTTGGTCTACATTGACAAGCTAACAGCTGGAACATTGTGCTTATTTATTGTCGCGCACCTACCTCTGCTGGCAAGGAAACACGCAACCATGACTCTTCTGCAAGCAGTTTATTCAGGATCATTGAACATCAGCTTTCTCTGCTCCTATCAGCTTAGCTTCACCCATCAGCTTACTCTGCTTCTCTCATCAGCTTACTCTGCTTCTCTCATCAGCTTATGCCTCTCCCAGCCCCAACAAGACCTTAAATGTGCTCACAGCCCAATCAGCTCATGCCACCTGGCAATCCGGGATAGGCCACAGAAGGAGGAAGTGCACCAGATCCATCAAGCACTTCCAAATAAGGCTTGTTTACAGCTAAGTGCTAACTACATGGCATCCAGCCAGGCGTCATCTTGGGGCTGTGGTTTCCCACAATTTATAAATGAAGAAATTCAGGAAATCCAGCATCTGACAGAGAAGAGACAAGGGTGGTTAAATGACTTGAATTCATATTATTTTAGAGAGAGGTGAAGCAATTTCAAATGATTTGCATGGAGGATAAAAAAGAATCATGTTAAACATCGCATCTGCGATAATGAATCTTCACTGTCAACTTGATTTAGAATAACCATGGAATCAAACCTAGGCATACTTATAAGGATGTTTGGTTAAAATTAGGGATGGATGTCCACTCTTGATATGAGAAGCATCCCAGGGGCTGAGATCCCAGAATAAATAAAAATAAAAAAGTAAATTTAACACCCACATTCATTTCTATGTTTCTTGATTGCAGGCACAATGTATCACCAGTCACTATGACTTTCCTGGTGTAATGGATAATGCCATGAAACTGTGTTCCAAATAATTTTTTCATTCATTGCATTGCTTTATCTGTTATTTTATTACAGCAATGTGAAAAATAATACTAACACTTGGTATTGAAGAGTGGTGCCATTTCTGCTGTCAGCATAAGCACATTGTTCATAGGCTTTTGGAAAGAGTTTTCAAGAGAAGTCCAAGAGTTTAAAGGTACTGGCTATAGAATACTTGGAGTGATTTATGAAAATGGAATCATCCACTTTGACTTTTTGTTGCTGTGATAAAACACTGATTAAACCAACTTGGGGAAAAAGGGGTTAATTTGTCTTACAGATTCCAGGTTTTATTCAATTTCATTGGACATTCAGAACAAGAGTTCTCAACAGAAACCTGGAGGCAGGAACTGAAACAGAGGTCATGAGAAAACCCTGTTTACTGCTGGGTTCCCTTGGCTTGCTCAGCTTGTGTTCTT
The DNA here is from genome assembly GCA_030556225.1 of Cricetiscus sungorus. Classification (NCBI taxonomy): domain Eukaryota; kingdom Metazoa; phylum Chordata; class Mammalia; order Rodentia; family Cricetidae; genus Cricetiscus; species Cricetiscus sungorus. Next base: position 44,052,842 of record JANBXA010000726.1, read on the forward strand.
ATACCAACCAGGTACACCTGCTAATAGTGGCTCTGTCCAAAGTGGCCTGGGATGTGCCACTTTAATCCTTAAAGGAGTGAATATCCAAAAGACTTGCCTATATGCAATCTGTTGGATGCAATTAAGTTTCCTTCTTCTCAAATGACTCAAATATATGTAAAGTTGACCATAAAAATTAGCCAACACAGAACCTGAACCTAAAATTTCCAAGAGCACTGTCATGCTCAAGTGAATAGTTTGAGAAAGAAACATGGCTTTCTCTGCCAAGGTGAACATCAACACAAAAAGAGAACTGTAAGATATCTACTACACAATGTGGTGTAGTTGGAAAGAATGCACAGAATCACTAAGGTAAATGCAAGCATTCAGTATTTTTCTGGACCTCAGAGCCACAGATAGAGAAAACACTATTTGAAAAGAATGATCCCTAAAATAGCAGAAATTAATTTCTTACATGCAGGTGAGAAACGGGGTGTCTCAGTCTGGATAATTATGGCAAAATATTTTTGAAACAGAAAACTTTCTGGACAGAAATGACATAGTCATTCATTTTTTAAAAAAATTTCTGAGACCTCCCCTAAGTTTAGTCATCAATAATCTTACCCAGTAAAGGACCTCTCATTCTAACCTACCACGGAAGATATTCTCACTGCATAGTAAAATATGGTACTAAAAGTTAAAGTAGTAATCAACTGCATTATTATTGGATTGGAAGCATACTCTTCATTATCATAGATTTCTTCAATGCTTGATGCTTTAAACCTGACCAAAAGCCCATGGATCGGCAGATCATATCATATGTCTTAAAGGGAATGTAATACGGATAATTTGCAAAACGATCATCAAACCAAATAATATTCTAAATTATTTATACTCATATATTAGTGGTACTCTCAACCTTGGCCAAACAACTATTTTTGAAGGAGACAAGCAATTAATGGAAGCCAAATACTGAAAAGTTATGATGCTTGAGTGCCAAACTTTAAAGCAGTGATCTATATCAATTCTCCTAAGGCTCAAGGAACATTATGTAAGAAGAGGCTGGAATAATGTAAAAATAAAATGGATAGGAAATGATTTTGAACTGGAAATTTGTGGCCATAGCATGGCTATTGCATTCATGAACTTACAGCAGCTATGGTTACTTACATAAAATCAAATCAGTCAATACCATGTCTACTTGGAAAACTATTGGCTTTTATAGTATGCTAGAGTAGTATTTTGTTTTTTGGCAGGCTATTACTGTTAAAAATAGTTTATGTTCAAGTGAACAGTGCCATACATTTGTGCATGTAGGCAACAATTAATTGAACTCACCAAGTTATATAAAGATTGAAGATGATAATTGTCATTGGGATGTTGTTGGAGTAATAGAGAGTGAAAGGGTATTTGAGGGTAGATTTCATTAAGCTACATCATATACCTATATGAAATGGTCAAAGAACAGATAAAATTAGTCAAAAAGTAGATACAAAAGAATCAAAAGTGTTTCGTGTATCATATTAGGTAGCAATACAAAATGAGACATCAACAGCACTAAAATAAAATACACAAATATTTTCAAGATTTAAAGTTGTGATTTTGATTGAACAGTAATTCATCAAAGAAATAAGAGAAGAAATTTAGAAATTTCTAGAATCAAATTAAAACAATAGCACAACATGTATTGAAACACTGGAATACAGTTAACACAATTACAAGAAAAATTTATTGTTATATGCAGTTATTCACTCTATAAACTCAGAGAAATCCCCAGTGAACATCTGGATATGTGCCAAATATCTGTGAAAAACAAGAACAAACAAAATCCCTAAACAATGGGTAAAATTAAATACTAAAGATTGGGATGGAAAATAATAAAAATAATTAATGAAAGTGTGACATAGAATCAACCAGAGTTGGGTTTTAGAAAAATAAACATGAGTGACAACCAGTTACCCAAACTTAGCAAATAGAAAATAAATAAAAAAAAATCATGTTAGAGAGATTGAATGAGAGCTGCTACAACAAACTAGAGTTAAATCCAAAGAATCATTAATGTGCATATTAAATCCTATATTAAAAATCTTTTAACATCTAGAAGATATGTATGGATTCCTCAATATATATAACCTATGAAAATTAGAGAAGCTATAAATAACATAAACAGATCAATGAAATGAAAGCATTTATTAACACTATTCCAGCAAAGAGCAGCCAAGGATCAGATAAATTCATTGCAGACTTTAACAAACTTTTAAGGCAGTGTTAATTCCATTACTTTGCAAATGATTCCATAGAGTATAGAGCAGAGAAACATGACAGGGAGAAGTTCAGCACACCTTTAATCCCTGAATTTAGGAGGCAAAGGTAGGCAGCCTATATTTCAAAGCCAGCCTGGTCTACAGAGTGAGTTCCAAGAGAGCCAAGACTACACAAAAAAGCCCTATCTTCAATACCAGAAACCAAAACCAAAAATCCATATGAATTAGCTTCACCAAAAGAGGCAAGAGATATCCTAATGGAAATTGTAAGATATTGAAGAAGACAGTATAAAATCAAAGTCATTCTAAGCTCATGGATTGATAATTAATTTTATAAAAATGACTATATTCCAAAAATCATCTGCAGATTCCAAGTGTCACCCTCATCATTTCAATGATATTATTCATGCAACTCAATATATCCAAAAATTCATATGGAAGCATAGAAGATTCAGAATAAACAAACAATCTTAAGCAGAAACTGTAATTTAGAGGTAGTACAAAACCTGACCTCAAGTTATATAACCAAACCTTAGTGACAAACACTTTTTGGTACTTGTATAATATTGGATACATACAACTATAGAATAAACTAGAGGGCACAGAAATAAACTTACCCATATACAGCTACCTGATTCTTGACAAAGGAGTCAAAGTATACATTGAATAAAAAGACATTCTCTTAAACAAATGGAGCTTAAAACAATATAAACCCATGTGTTGAAATTTAAATTGGATTCACAGCTCTCACTTCATACAATAACCAATTTAAATGGAACAAACACGTTTTTAAAATGTTAGAACAAATCATAGGCAAAGAATTTAATGACAAACTATATGCAAGAACATTCAACAGTAATGAAATAAGTATTGATACATGGGATTACATAAAACAAACAAAAACTTCTGTACTGCCTTGCATTGATTGTGCACACTCCCATAACTCTGGAGTTAGAGGGAGGCAGGTCTTTGAATTTGAGGCCAGCCTGGTCTACAGAGTGATTTCCAGATCATGCCTCAAACCAATACAGAGAAACCCTATCTCGAAAAATACAAAACAAACAAAAACCACAAAAAAACTCCTGCATAACAAAAAAAAACAAAAAACAAAAAAACACACACACATTGAAGAGGCAATCTACAGAATGGGAGACAAATTTTTCCAACTAAGTTAATATATTTTGTTTATTTTATCTTAATTTTTCAAGCCAGGCTTTCTTTATGTATCTTTGAAACATATGCTGAAACTACCTCTGAAGACAAGGCTGGCCTTGAACTCATAGAGATCTATCTGGCTCTCCCTCCTGACTGCTGGTGTTAAGGGCATGATCACCATGATCTGACTCATTCACAAAGTTAGTATTTATCATTTATAAAGAATTCCACTGGGAAAAAAGTATTCCACTGGGGCCAGGCTGACCTGGGTGGTCTTCAATGCCTCCTGGGGTCATGGTGACATCCAGATCTGGGCTACTGTTAAGGACCATGTCTAGGTCCTCATACCGCTCAGGTCTGTGTTGAATTCCATGGTCCACATTGCCACTAGGACACAAATGGAGTCCTGGAGTCTGAGTCATAACCTTTGGCCTTATTTGAGTGTGGGAGGCAATTCTTCAGCTGGGGCCATATAGATCAGAGTGGCCTGTACTGCCACCTGGAGCCATGGTGTCATCTGAGTCAGGGCTGCTGCTGAGGGCAGTGTCTGGATATGTGACGCTAATTATAGTGGCAAGATCTGCATTGATGTCTGTGGCTCCTGTTATCACTGAGGACAACGTGTATGCCCAAAGTCAGGTTAGCAACCAGCTGTGTCCATGTTGGTATGTATAAGGGTCATGCTACAGTTGTTGCCATATATGTGTGAGTGGCCTGTACTGCTACCCAATGCCATGGTGACCTCCAGACCAGAGCTGCAGCTGAGGACCATGTCGGGGTCCATGGTTCTACAGCAGCTGGGGTCTGCAGCTGGGTTTAAGTCTTAGTCCTGTGGTGCCACCAAAAATCACACTGAAGCCCAGAGTTACAGTTGCACCTGGGGCCTTGCTGTGTGTGGGGGTGGGTGGGAGGGACATGCTGCCAACTAGAGCCATCCTGATCTAAGTGACTAATGCTTCCAGTCAGAGCCAAGATGTGGTCAGGGCCCAATCTGCTGCCGAGGACAATGTATGGTCCGTGGTCTATATTGCAGCAGGGGTCTGTGTTGATGCCTGTAACTTGTATCACCTCAGGGGCCATAGGAACAAGAAGTATTGAATTCAGAGGTCCATGATGTGGCAGCTTCAACCTTCCCAGGCACTGAGAAAGTTGGTATTGTCTCTCACTTCAGACTGTAGCCACAGAGTGGGCCCTGACTCTCAGGGGAGAACTTCTCCCCCACAACACACACACATTCGGGAGAGATGGTCCCACCTCTGACAATAGATGATGGAGAAATGACTCTCCTTAGCATAAGAGTAAGAGAGATGACTCCACTCTCTTGTCTGAAGCAGGAGTTCCCAGGGGCCCAGACTGACCAGCTCAGCTATCACCCAGGCCCACAGCATGGCCTTTGATTACTATTTCCCTTCCCAGTACCTAGCCCATTTAGGATGTGATGAGCTGGTGAAGGAATCGGTCCTAGGTAATGATACCCACAGGTTCTGCATGACATGAGGCAGTTGCAGGATATCCCAGAGAAATGTCAGTGAGAATCCAGTGATGATGGTGTAGCAGAAATCAGACAGAGGCTCAGTAATTGTATTGAACATTTGCTAGTAGCTCATTGGACAAAAGAGTATATTATTTGACACACCATTCCCAATGCCACCACGACTAATGGTGAGTTGTTGGAGAGGCAGGAAATATGGAGAATCTAAGAGGTTTTATTCTTATGTTTGTTAGTGTGTTTGATTTGAGTGACACTGCAAGGATGAGGGAATGATATGGAGGTACTGGGACATGTGCAAAATTATAGTGCATGATGTGAAATTCCCAAAGAATCAATAAAGCAATTATGTTAAATAAAATAAAAACTAAAGAACTCCAAAATTTAAGCCATTTCTGATCAGTAACTAGATTTCAAAAGAAAAAAACAGTAGCAACAAATATTTGAAAAGTTGTGTTTGGAAATGCAAATCAAAGTTACTTTGAGATGTCTAAAATAAAGGAAACATGACAATAAATGCTAGCAAAGATTGATCATATATAAATGTACAGTCACTATTGAAATTGGTATGAAGTTTGCATTATGTTCTTTTTGTTGTTCTGATAAAACAGCATAAGCAGAAGCTAGCTTGTGGAAGAGTTTATTTTAACTTACTATTCTAGATTGAGGATGATGATATGGGAGGAATGGGTGCTGGAGGCCAGAGCAAGAACCTCCCAGAGAGATTATCTACATGCTGGAAACAGATCACCCTGGAAGTAGGTTGAGTTCTCAAATCCCGCCCCCCCACCGTGACACACTTGTCCATACAATGCCATCAACGAGTATGAAGTATTCAAATATGTGAGCCTGTTGAGAAACTTTTCATTCATATCACTATAGAAGTTTATCAATGGCCATAGAAATGGCTGAGCTGTTAAAGGCTAGGCTCACAACCAAAAATATAAGAAGTTTAGCAAAGAACTGAATCTAAAACTACCAGGTAATCGCATTATACCATTTCAGGAAGCATACTCAATGAATTTAAGTCCTATTACAGAGACATATAGATGTTTATTGTTGCAATACTCACAATAGCTAAGAAATGAAACTAGCCTAGACTTTCATTTAAAAATTAATTGATAAAGAAATGTACATGTATAAAACACAATATTGTTCGTTTGTAAAGAAAAACCTAAATTGGCCAGAGAGATGTCTCAATGGTTAAAGCACATTTATATGTGCATTTTTGTTGTTGCTGTTGTTGTTTTGAATTAGTCTCACTGTGTTATCCTGGCTGGCCTGCAACTCTCTATAAAGACTAGATTGATCTTGAATTCACATAGATCTACTTGCCTCTGCCTCCTCTGTGCTGGGATTAAATGTGTGTGCTGCTACATCTGGCTGGATGAAGGTATTTTACTATATAAGTCTGGCACCCAGAGTTTGATTTCCATAACCCACATAAAATTGCAAGGAAAGAACCAAGTTCATAAAGGCTGTCCCTCTGAGATCCCCACATAAGCTGTGTTATGCACAATCCCCCCACATAGAGTTATAATTAAATATTTTAAACAAAATCTAAACCATGGTATTTGCAGGAAAATGTATGGAACTAGATACAATGTTCAGTGAAATAAGTTAGATTCAGGAGAAATAATGCATGCTTTCTGTCGTCTACAGTTCCTAGGAGTGTGTGTGTAGGGGGTGTTTGTGTGTGTGTTGGTGTAAGCCATGAAAATAACTCTTTATAGTACATTTTATTCACAGTAGCAGAAAAATTCAAGCATAATGCAATTCTAAAATGACTAATGGAGTCACAAGTTACATGAGGAATCATGTGTGTATAGTTTTCCCATGAAGAGAAGTTTTTCTCTTCTTGACCCAACATTACACATACTATTGTCCAATATTTTATGTGTTTCTGTAAAATTAACGATTCTATGAAATTTGTTTAACTTAAGTTCCTGATGAAAGACTTCACAATTATTAAAACTATTAAACTGCGTAGAGGCTATCATAGAAATAACTGCATGCTCTGATATTTTCATAAGAATACTGCCAACACTAAGCTTCGAACTCTGTACCAAATGCATAGTGCTTATTTTCCTTTTCGATATTTGATTAACAGTAGAGATAACCAATTTAGGTGTTTCTTGAGTTTAGTGATAATTACCAATGAGATAAACTAGCTTGAAAAGCTAATTTGTATATGACAATTTGTGTTTTTTCAGTGATCTTTATGATAATGTTAAAAGATATAAGTAAGTTTTTTTTAAACTCATTTTTTTTCTATCCCTGCCTCAAGGTGATTATATAACACAAGAGGGCTACAGTTACCCCATTCACTCAGAACATCTGCCACCTGCCTGAAGCCATGGCTCAGTTCAGGTATGGGATGCAGGAAGCCCTGCTCTTTCCACCTTGCTTTAGTTTCAAATGTTTGCATCATGCAGACAGTTTCTCATTCCCCACTGCCACAACCTAGATTTAATGGCACATCCAAGATCAGGCTGTGGGAGATATGAGTAGCAGCTGTTCACATCCTGCTGTTTCCATGGCAAGGTACAGACAACTGAAGAACTCATTTTGTATGTGCTCTTGGAAACAGTGTGTCTCCTGGCACATTTCTGTTCATGTGCATATTCAGGAAAGGAAGAATATATTGAATTGGTTCCCTACTTTTTGGTGATGGTAGATTTCTGGTTGCTAAATCTCTGTGTAATGGGGCACACCTGTGTTTTTGAATCCGGAAACTAGAAAGATACAGAATAAAAGTCATGGTCAGTATTTGATACGAGGACACACTACGGAATTTGCAAATTCTCTCAATAACTGTATAGTTTTTTATAGTCCTTTGTGTGTGTTTGTGGCCATTGTATGTTGAGATGAGAAATTATCACATCTCTCATATGCTTCTCCTGTGACTCAATGTTTAAACAGCACTGAATCAGCATTGGAGGAGTCACTGTGATCCCAGTTATGTGTTTTAGATAAAATGCCTACTTGAAGTCCTGACTATTTGTACTCACTAATTATCCTATGCCACTTCGTCAAGGATGTGGACATTAATTAGCTCCAATGTCCTAAACTAATTTTAAATTAGGTAATTACATTGTATACTCTGCAGTTTCTGCTGAGAAACACGTTCCTCACTTCCTGTCTCTAAGTGATGGCCAGCTGTTAAATGGCTTCCAAGTTTTCCCCTGAGCCTGTTACACATCAGCAATGATACCTTTATAGGATGTTTTCAGAGTATTCGAGGTGAAGGAGCTGTATAAATGATATTATTATAGCTTGTTATTGTTATCAGTGACAACTCTCTTTCCAGTGTCATGGCATGAGTCATTTGGAGACTCCAGTTTTGTAAGATATTATCTCTGGCAACTCAAGAAAGAATCCATGCCTAATATACTTCTCATTTCTTAGTACTAAATACATATGTTGTTACTAAATACATATGTATTAGGTGAAAAGACTTTTAAACTCATCTTAATTTGAGAATTCATCAAATGTGAGGGGACAAGAGAAAGACAAAAATGCACCTAATGCCTGTTTTGGAGAACAGTAGAAAGAAAGACTCTCCAAAATCTCCAGTAGTTTAGTTGATGAAATATTCACAAGTGATGAAAGGAAAAAGTAATGTGGGAATTCTTGTTAGGAACTCCCCATGTCTCTCCACTCAGGAAAATAAACTCACCAGATGTCTGCTGTTGAACATTCTGAGTAAATTTCATCTTCACAAGAATTAAAATGTAAAAGTCACATTAAATGAAAGACCAAAATTTTAGGACAAACTTGAGCACTATTTTATTACTCCACTTTTAAGATTATTTTGTGTATATGCATTGTTTGTTGCTTGCATGTATGTATTACATTATGTGCATGTTTGAAGTGAGTGTCAGATTCCCTGAAACAGGAATTATTGGCAGCTGGGAACTGCCATATGGGAAAATAACACTAGGTGTTAGACTTAAGAATAACAAATACTCTTAAACACTGACCCATCTTTATAGCACCTTATGGCCACATACACATTTCAGAAATTAAGGATTTTATAAAATATTATATTCTAACATATAGTGCTTAAATATTCCTTACCTGAGATGCTTTGAATCTAAAGTATTTATGACTCTAGATTTTTTTACCTTATTGAAATTTTTGCTTTTAAATAATCAAGTTATTATGGGAATGGAACTTGAGTATAAATCGAAAATTTGTCTAGGTTTCAAATATGCCTTTAATGTATAGCCTGAAGATGAATCACATACAGTATTTTTATTATTATGACCAAAGCCCATCAAATATTCTATTTTTGGCATCAGTTTGGTGTTCAGAAAGTTTAAGATTGGGGAGTATTTCACTTTTTGGATTTTCACATTTATGTATGTTCATACTTTATGCACAATATGAATTGTTGTGATTCTTTTTTGTTTAGAGATTTTATTTATCACATTAGCTTTTTCATAGTTGCCAAGGCTGAGACAATTTCTTTTACATATTGAAAATACAAGTTACATATTGAAAATAGCAACACTCTTAAGTTAAATCCTTACAGAATGTAAATCAAACCTTCAAAGAGAATAGGCATTTGAAAAATGACCAGGTCTGAATGTAATCAACTGAGACTGAACTGTTGGAATATGTTTGCTATAGCTAGAGTTTCTCCCTCTGTGGCTCATTTTATACAAGTACACACCGTGTGTATGTTGGATGTATGTGTTCATGGCAAGGGTGTACAGAGTGGCAGAATATGTGGAACCCAGAGGTTGACTTCAAATGTCTCCCTCTATCACTATTATCATTATTTTTGAGGTAGTGCCACTCACTGAACCCAAAACTCACAGACTGACTAGGTTGGCTGGCCAATGCTCTCCAGAGATCCACCTGTATTGACCCCTTACCTATGCTAGAGTCACAGATACATGCTTCAAAACCCAATTTTTATGTGGGTTAGGGTTATAAGGCATGTGCTTTGCTAACAGAAACATGTTTCCAGCCCCTTCATTTGTTAAAAGGCCTTTACTCATTTTAGTCTTTTTATATAAAATCTCTAGGTTGTAGTCAGAGCTGAAGACGGTATCATTCTTTGTCACACTAACACTGTAATCAGAACTGTCCTTGTTTCTATTTAATAGATATGTGGATTTCAAATTCATTTTTAATGTGTGGATTCAAGATAGTAATGGCAGTTTATGCCTGTAATCTGAGAATTTATAATACTGAGTCAGTAGAATCATCAAGGATTCATGGCAGCCAGGATAACAAAGTGAGACTCTGTCTCAATTAATCAGTCAGTCAATCAAAAATGATAAATAAATAAATAAATAATCAATTTTCATGGAACTAGCATATTTGTACTCCTTTAGGAAATCTAGCATAACTTATCCAAGGTTTTCTTTTCACTTTTCACCACAGGGCCACAAACTGTGTTCCATGTCAGTCTAAATCTCATGGCCTCTTGTCTCAGTATTTTGAGCAGTCTTACATATCTTTGTAATATGAGCAAGTAGCACTGTGATTGTTCTTGTGTAACAGGAAATGTCTTTCTGAGGCTATTTGGACACTTGGTTCACAGTTGTTGGTGCTGCTTTTGAAGGATATGGAACCATTTTGACAACTGATGCAATGTAATGAGATAACCATTCACTCCTGTGGCCACTATGGAGGAATCTATTCCTCTGGACCTATATGCCAAAATAAACATTTTCTTTCTTAATGTGCTTTTATCAGACTATTTGATTGCAGCAACAGAAATGAAATAATACAAATGTCTAATGCAAAAATTTAAGAATTTACTGAAAGGAAAATAACAAACAGTATTAAATTTTTTGTTTTAATAATTTCTTAAAATATTATAATTAACATTGCTAAGTTTACAATAGTATTTCCTTTAGTTTCTCTTAAAATATCCCATTATTTAAGAGGCTACCTCTTGTGATTCTGAGATTTTGTGAATGCATTATTATCTGGTCAATCTACATTTGTGTTTCACTTCTTACATACAAGGACCTACATAGGATACAAATATGAACTACTGAGATCCCTAAAACAGCTTCAATGTTGTTAGAGGAAGATAGGAGAATAGAAAGTCTTAGTAGACATAAACAAGAAGTGTGTGACATCAAATGAAAGAGAGATACTAATTCATGGAAGAGAGGTAAAGTCAGGAACTACACAGCCTATGATTCCAAAGGGGAGCTTTTTGTTTATTTAAGAATCCCTTTAAAATCTGGTACTGGTAGTATGGCTTGGAGTTTTACCCTTAACCTCTTTTGGGGGTTATTTCTTGCTTACACTTTTATTTATTGACTCTCTAAATAATTCTTGTGCTGACCTGAGACTACAAATGGTATTCTACAATATGGTGATGCCAAATACTGGTATGTTAAATTATCTTAAGATTATCTTCACCGTGGCTTTAAAAAACAAACAGGTTTATCAATGGGATTGAGTGAAAGACCAGATGTAAATCAAACCTATGATCACCTTGTATATTTTAAATAAAGAAGCCAGAAATACACAATGAAAAAAAGAAAGTATCTTCGTAAAGTGGTACTGGTCTGACTGGATGTCTGTTAGTAGAAGAATGCAAATGAACCCATATCTATCAACTTCCATAAAACTCAATCCCAAGTAGATAAAAGACTTCAACTTAATACCAGCTACACCAAACCTGATAGAAAAGAAATTGAGAAGTAGCCTTGAATGCATTGGCACAGGTAACAACTTCTTGCAAAGAAAACGAATAGGACAGACACAAAGATCAAAAATTACTTAATACAACCTCATGACACTGAAAAGTTTTGTAAAACAAAGTACACCATCTATAGGACAGAATGGCTGCCTGCAGAATGGGAAACGTTTTCAACAACTCCACATCTGACATATGGCTAATATCCAAAATACATAAACATTATAAGCAACTAGACATGAACATACCAAATAATTCAATTAAAAATAGGATCCAGATCTAAATAGAGAATTCTCAATAGAGGAATCTCAAATACCTGAGTAACCCTTGAAGAAATGTTCTACATCCTTAGCCATCAAAGAAATGCAAATCAAAGCGAGTATGAGACTTGGCTTAGATCAAAAATCAAAATGACAGTTCCTTCTAGCAAGGATTTAGAGTAAGAGGAACACTCCTCTATTGTAAGTGGGAGTGCCAACTTGTACTTTAGCTTTGGAAATCAAATGGCAGTTTCCTTAGAACATTGGGAATCAATGTATTTCAAGACCCATCTATACCATTCCTGGGCATATACCTAATGGATGCTATATACTACCACAAGGACATTCAACTACATTCATAGCACCTTTATTCATAATAGCCAAAACATGGAAACAATCTAGATGATCCTCTACAGAATAACGGATAGAGAAATTATTGTACATTTACACAATGAAATATTCAGCTATTAAAAACAATAACATTATTTAATTTGTAGGCAAATGGATGTAACTAGAAAAAATGATTCTGAGTGAGGTAATCCAGACTCATAAAGACAAATATGGTATGTACTCACTTATACGTGGCTATTAGCTGCTAAATAAAGGATAGCCATGCTATAACCCACAGACCCAGAGAGGCTAGGTAACGAAGAGACCTTTAGGGTGGACACCTGAATCTTCATAGAAAGGGGAAATATAATAGATTTTGTGGGTAATTTGGGGAAGGTGGATATGGGAACAGGAAGTATCAGGTGTGGGGGAGGATGGAGGGAAAGAGGGATAGAGAAAGAGAATACTGGGAAAGATGGAATTGGGGAAGAGAATTTCAGGGGTAATATGGAAACTCCCTGGAATCTGCAAGCATGATTCCACTGAAGACACATAGTAATGAGGGACATGGAGCCTGAACTGGCCATGTTCTCTCTCCAGGGAAAGTTTACAGTGGAGAGATTGTAACATTAACCCAGCCATGAAACCTTCGACATACGATTTGTCCTGCATATAAGGTATGCTGGAATAATGGTGGCCCTGAACTTGTGGTCATGACCAAACAACAACTGGTCCACCTTTAGGACCATTCCCCTAGAGGGAGCCCAAACCTGACATTGCCTGAATGTACAGGAACCAGAGGCTTGATAACTCAGGGACCTAGGATAGAATCAAACACAATTCGAAAAAGAGAAAAGAAAAAGAAAAAGAAAAAAATTCAATAAAATTCCATGATTAGATGATTGTTAGTGATATTCTGCAATACTAGTAGACAGTAGACTGGAGCCTAGCATAACTGACATCAAAGAGACTTTGTTCAGCAACTGGTAGGAGCAGATGCAGATACCTACAGCCAACCAACAAGGATGAAGAATTATAGGCACCAGAGGGGTCAAGAACACCACAAGAGCATGGTCTACAGAATCTACTAATCAGGGCTCCTAGGAGTTCATGGAGACTTAAACTGAATTGAGAATCAGGGAGTCTGTATGGATCTGACATAAGACTTCTGTATATATGTTATGGTTGTGTAGCTTGGTGTTCCTGTAGGACTCCTACCAGTGGGGATGGTGATGTCCCTGACTATTGTTCATGCTGTTGGGACTCTTTTCCTCTTACTGGGTTGCCTCTTCCAGTCTAGATATGAGGGTGTGTGACTAGTCTTATTGTATCTTGTTATGCCATGTTTGGTTGATATTCTTGGAAGGCCTTCTCTTTTATGAAGGGAAACAGGAGAGTGTATCTGGAGGAAGAGGCGAAGTGTGGGAACTGGGAGGAGAGGAGGAAGGAAAAGCTGAGGTCAGGGTGTAATATATAAGAGAAGAATAAATATGAAAAAACTGTTTTTCAGTTTTCTCATCATTTATATAATACTTTCATAAACCCAAAGGAAATTTACAATAGACTTTGTAGAGTTACTTGCCAAGTCAACTTTACTTCCTAATCAAGTTTGGCTTTTACAGATCAGAACTATTTTTTAGAACCCCTTAATTTTGTTTTAAAATAAGTTGTAGAAGAACAGGTCAAGCACATACAAGCCACTGGTCAAACTGCTATTTCTCAGCTAATGGGAAATGTCTCCTGTGTTTCCATTTATTATAAATTATTATGATAAGAAAAGGGCAAGTACCAACAATCATTAGTCTGTCTGATAAAAAGAAACCAAACAACAATGGACCTGAATGACAAAATGTTTCAGAGATTTTTTTTCATGAAATCCATTAACCTCACTTTCATATAAAACAAATTAATTTTTATATGAACACACATTTCTTTTATTATACTTTGCTGTATCACGTACTGTATTAAATGTACTCTACACATGAGAAGAAAGTAGGTAGCCCCGTCCCTGAATCATATCCCTGCCTTATAATGACGTAATATCTCTTTGGTTTGAAAAAAAGAAGGAAACTGTTGGTAGTAATTGTTAGAAAGTAATGCTTCCTGAGCCTGCCTTTAGTGACTCATATCCAGGACACACATCAACACTATATACCATATGAACACACATATTCTTTATGAAATCCTTGCCATCATATCCTGTTCTCTGTCTTTCCCCATCTCTATCTATCTCTCTTGTATCCTCTCAGAGGCAGCTTTTTGCCACCCCCCAATAAATCTCTTGCATGAGATATGTTGCATGGTGTGATTTCTGCAGCATTCCTTGACCCCAATCCAACAAGGTACTCTTCAACTACTAAACCCTAGTAGTAATGCTAGGTAGAAGATAGTTGTAAATATTAATAGATAATGCTGTAGGAAGTTGTTAGAATTAATAGATAATATTAAAGGAAGATAATTGGTTGAAATAATGGCTAAATACTTATGGTCTCTTCCATGAGAGAGAAAAATAAAAGGTGATTTAAATGAATCAACAGAACTTAGATATTCAACACTTAACTTACCACTGTCTTTTATATGTCACGGATATGCCCTCATCTCACATACAATAAACCAACTTGTCTTTTGTTACTCTAAAATAAAACTACCTGTAATAGTATATATTCCTTGCAGGTACTCATTTGTTCCTGTAAATTTTACATTTCCAATTCTAAGCCAGAATTATCAGTACACTCTCATTAATTTAATGTTTTTAGGTTAAGTGTTCTGAAAATTATTATTATTGATATTTTGCTATGTTAACCTTGACATTGTTATTTCAGTTTTGGGTTCTCTATATAATGCTCCACTGTTTTCAAACTCATGATACTCCTACCGTGCCTTCCAAATGCTGAAATAATAGACATATGTCAGCATTCTCTGCTAATTTAACATATTATGAGAAAATATATCTGTGTGGCGATATCTTTCTTTCACAAATAAAGCCTGTCTGGGAGTAAGAGAATGGAGCTTGCCACTAACTTATTATAGAGGTCTGGAGGTTGTACTGACAGACAGGAAGTGACATAGCTGGGCAGAAACAGGATATAAGCAGGGAAAAACAGGCAATTGCCCTCTTCTCTACGGAAACCCTTAGCAATTACCATGTGAAATTCCTAAGGGGTTGGAGGTTTGGGCCCTTATCGTGTAAGATAAGACCATGTGGAAATACTTAGATTAATAGAAATGGGTTAATAATAAAGACGGAGCTAGCCAATAAGAAACTCTGGCCAATCACCCAATCAGTGTTTCATTCATTAACCAAAAAGAGAAACAAAAACAGAAGGACCTCTCCCATCAGATCTGCCTAACAAGTAAAGGTCATTCAATATTTGCTGAAAGTCTGTACTATGGCTCAAAGAAGGGCATATTGACAGCAGTGTTATAGACTCCCCAAAGTGATTGCTGGTTTGCAAAATAGGAAGGAATGTAATGACAACAGCATTCCCAATGATATGCATGTCAAAGGAAACACTTCCACTAATAAATTAACTTTTTGTATGATACTAAAAAAGTGGATTAATGCTTTTAGCATCTTCCCAACCTCAAATCCTTCCACAAGTGTGACTCCCAAGGTGGGTGATAGAATATACATGAAAAAAATCATTCATACTCATTTTAAAATGTATTAGAAATGTTTGTAAATAAAACAAAAGAAATAGCAATATTGTTATGGTAAGCACTGTTGTTTCCCTGGATAGCCACTCAAAGAGCTTCCAGCTCCCAGAGCTTCCAGCTACCTTTACCTAGATAAGTTGCATTCATCCAAATACACACACATATGAACAAGAACTCCTGCAAAGAAATTATGCTTTCAAAGGTCGATTGATTAAACAGAACTTCAGTGCTGTGGAGATTTTGGAATGTTTCAGGTCCAGAGACAAATTATAATTTATCTTGTGGCATCTTTAGTCTCCTAAATAACCATTCTTTTCTCAACTTCAACTTGAGAGAATATCCTGTGACTAATAGATAAAAACTCTTGGGGATGTATTAACAGAGCAAAACCTCATTCTCAACAATGAAAGGGTTAAGGCTGCTATCAATATCTGAAGCCTCTACCTGAGATTTCTCTGCTTGGCTGTAGACCTTCTAATGTTAAGGAAACAAGCCAGTCTCTGAAAGACAATAATTCCATTTTCTCTCCCATACAAGATCTAGATGTTCAGATTTTTAAGGGACATGGAAGTAGACAGAATTGTCATTGTAAGGAGAGAAGTATAAGGCAGTGTAATGTAATCAAAGAACTACTGTAAATGTTTAACAGTATAATGGGAATCATTTACTATGGTTCAGTTAATAAAATTTTTATTTAAAACATAGATAAATAATGCCTGCTGAAGTGCAAACCTTTGTTCTGAGTGTTTTGAGTATCTTTGTTGTACTGAATTTTTAATATTTTTAAAAAGTATATTAAGTATTAACCATAATCATTGTAGTTAATGCAGGTAAAGACAATAGGCATATTTTCATTTGGTGATTTATCAGTTTAAAATTTGCTATGTCCTTATTACAATTGTGTATTTTCCTAGTTCTTCATAATGGAAAGATAAATAAAATATGACTGAAAATGAGGCATCAATATTTGTTTACAGTATGAGTTTTTCAAATAACTGTTTAATTCTGATTTTAAATGTTCAGTTACAGTGTCTCACAGCTATAATCTCAGACTTAGGGGTCTAAGATAGGAGAAGGTCCATGTGGTAAAGAACAGCCTAGGATGCGGAATGAGACCCTGTCTTTCAATAACACAAACATAAATAAAATGCACTATTAGAAAGATTATGAAAAGTACTGAAATTTAAAAGGGATACTTTGAGAATTTATTCTTTTGAAATATATGAAAATTAATAATGTTTTATTGGCTTTCAATATACAATAATAATTAGAGACAGGTTAGCATATATCTACTAATCACATTCTTAAACTCTAAATACAAGTAATAAAAATCTGGTGCTTGATGGGAGACAATGTCTCTATTAGACTGAAAGCAACCATCTTTACACAATTAGAGTTCCACTTAAATTTTCAATATTATCAGGCTGTCTCCTCCCAAATAATTATTAAGTTTTATTTAAAAGTGTAGACACATTAAGGTTGACTTGTAAAATTTAACTCAGATCTTTTTAGGACTTGAGTTTTTATTCCTACTTCTGCAACCTCTTTATATGACAAAGAATACACATAAGGCAGAAACAGATTCATTATCCTTTTAGCCACAAAACTGTACAAAGTAAGAGAGTAATTATAAAGATAATGCTGTAACATAAATGCCTACTCTGATTCCTGACACAGGAAGTTTTGCACTATTTAGTGAGGTTTCAGACCAAAACAAAACAAAAACAAAAACAAAAACAAACAAAAAACAATTACTTTGTGTGTAGTATTAAGTACTGCTCCCAATGTAAAGTGAATTACAAAGTCATTTAATGAGGATGATCTAGTTTTATTTGTTAGGGAATAAGGACCTCATTACTTTTACTCATGGGAGATGGCACCTCTGTTGTTGGCAGCTGCCAGATTATGTTAGCACCTGCCAATAGTTGTTGGGGAAATATTGACACTTTATGAACATCTGTGATTGATGTTGCCTGTCCTAAGACATGTACTCTGAACTTCCTAATGCCATGGTAACCTAGTATAAAATTCACTTAGTCACTTGACTATTGTCATTTGGAATATCTAAAATCTGCTATTTTTCTATACCTAAAGGTTCCAAGGTCCCATGTGCAACTCCTAGGAATATTTTTTAATAAGATATTGTAGAACAGTCTTAGGATCATTACAATGATAGTAATGTCATTACTATCTTAGAGTACAAAGGTCATCATTAATGAAATGATAGTGAACATTTTCGTTAACTGAAACCACCTTAACCAGGTTTTCTTAGTTCTCACCTAATGTCTTTTTTTTATGTTCAAGGTTCTCCTTCAGAACATCACATTTTATTTAGTTCTCAAGTCCTTTGCCTCTTATTGGCTATGACAATGTCTTAAATTTCTTGGTTTGGTGACATAGTTTTGTGACACACTGATTACATATTTTGTAGCATCTTGATCGATTAGAATTTACCTGACTTGTTTCATTTATTTATTTATTCATTTATTCATTGTTTATTTATTATTGCCTTTCTGAATATGACTTATTACCCTTAACAAATAATCAGCTATTATATTCATTTATCTATAGATATCATATCATTCATTTTGTAAATTTTAGAACAAGGTATATTTATTCATCAGCAAAGTTTTTAAAATGTATTTTATAATTTTCACATTGAATGACAAATAGTAAACGTCTCAGTGTTACAGATTCCTGGCATGTTACTCTTTGAGATTCATTGACAATAAATTAATGTTCTCAAAATTTTCAAAACTGTAATTATTTTAAAGATGTTTCTAATGGAAACACAGTTAAGATATTGGAGAGGTTTCTCTAGGGTAAAGAGCATTTGGTGTTCATGTCATATTGCTTACAACCACCTATAAAGCTATCTCCAGGATATCTGAAGTTCTATTCTGGCATCTGTGGGTAACCCCACACACATGCACACTGTCCCCTTACATATAGATACATGTAAATAAAAATGAATATAAAAATTTTTAAAACACGATGAACCTGTCAATACATGTTTTGTTAGGAATTACCATGATCATGATTGCTGAATTGTACATGATAGTAATGTGTCTGTCTTATTTAGAATTTTAGCTGCAGTGATGAATCACCATGACCAAAGCAACTTGGGTAAGAAAGCATGTATTTGGTGTATATATTACAGTCTATTGATGGAAACCAAGGCAGAAATTCAAACATGGCTGGAACCTGGAAGCAAGAGCTGATGCAGAGGCCGTGGAGGAGTTCAACCTACTGGTTTGTTTCTCATGCCTTCTCAGCCTGCTTTTTATAGAATCCAGGATAACAGGCCCAGGGATGGTCTCATCCACAATGGGCTGGGCTTTGCTTGTCAACCACTAATTAAGGAAATGCTTCCGTGAAATCCAGTTTTATGGAGGCATTTTCTAAATTGAGTCTCCCTCCTCTTATATCAAGTTGACATAAATCTAGGCATCATAAACACTCAGTAGCGGAGGCCCTGCACCTCACCTGGGCAGAATAATAGAGCCAATCCTGTTGGTGGAGGTGTGGGTGAGCTAGCTGCAAAGCTGTTACAATTGGGAGCTGCCCACATTAGTCATCTGTCATGTGGTGGTGTGGACAGTGACAATATTCCCTTCCTATCCATCAATACCGGAAGAAAGAAGGACAGCAGGCCTTGAGGTCAAAAGAGTAGGAAAGCTGGTGCTGCCCCTCATCAGCTGAAGTGCTCTGGAGAGTGACTCATACACCACACCTGAGTAACACAGTAGAGCTAGCCCTGAAGGTGTAGGTGTGGGAGGTCCAATCTGGAGGGCATGAAAATGGGAGTACTAGCCCTTTCCCTTGCTCATCGCCACAGTGGGTGGAATCACCAGGGCATTACAGGAGAACTTACCCTGGTGTTGAGGACAAGGGGAAGATGGCAGGATGACTAGCCCTGCAACTACTTAAGCCCAGATCCAGGGTTATGTGTTGAACTGTCCCAATCTCCACCCTTTCTGTGATCTGCTTGAGCATGTTAAATGACTCATTCTGTAAACTTAAAGCTTCAGGGTCTCCATAACACAGGGTAACAACATGATAGCCAAGAGGAATCCTGGTGAGGGGCCAGCATCAATACTGTAGCAGAAACCAGAGGCCTTGAACTAAACCAATGATTGTCTGCAATGATCGTTTGCAACTAAAGATATAATGGACTAAAGGGTATACTATGTCACACTGCAGCCTCCATAATGAGACTGATTTTTTTCCTTCTCTTCTTTTTTCCTTTCTGCTCTTAAATTTTATTTCATTTTATTTCGGGAGGAGGTTGCAAGGGCAGAGTGTAGATACACAGGTATGGGGAAATGATTGGGATGGAAATGCAAGATGTGAAAGACACAAAGAATAAAAAGAAACAGATCTCGCCAGAATTGTGTACTATCATTGGTGATGCCAAATTTCATCATATGACATCACATCTTCTCAAATTTTGTCACTGGAAGGTTACCTGATTTTCTGTTTTCTTTCACAATGAATTGTGTAAGTCAGTAACTGTGTACAAGCCATACTATAGTCTTTAAGAGTGGAGTTTTTATCTACATAAACTAGTTGAAAATCTTCAATATAGAGTCATTGCTTCTTATTATGTATTTATTTCCTCAATGATTTATTTATATGGTAATTTTCATTCATATGAATGTTTACTTTATACTATAATTCAAACTAGGGAATTATTTTATTTTGTTGCAGAATCTTTGACCTCGACTTATGAAAAAATATTTCACTTATTTTCTATATACTTTTGACATAAATGCCATCTGTTTTTCCTCTGTCCATCCTCTCCTATCTTCCTCTTCATCCTTCATCTTCAGTTCTCTGTCGTCTTTATTTTCCCCTTCTTCATCCTCCCCCATTTACTCCTACTTATGTGTTTTCAGGAAGGACAGCATATTTCAGGTTCTTCTTAGATACTCTTTGCCACAAACCTAGAATAAGCCATTTGGCACAGAAGCCTGTTCCTTTTATTATGTAAGAAGTTTAGAAAAATGTACATGTCTTTTTACATTGGAGTGTTGTTGTTCATAAGCCTTTCTGAAAGTGTGTATATATTAATTAAATTATAAATAATATACATATCTTGATGTAACCATTTTTGTTAATAAGGTGCATTCTTCAAATATAATTCACTGCCATTTGGAATATTTTAGATCTTTCTCTTCCTTTTCAGCAGATTTTTCCTCTAACTCTGAAAACCTGAAACCTGTTCTCTATTATCCATTTATTTAATTATTCAATTCTACTGTGTGTGCTTATTATAATATCAGAACTGATTATCCATACTGTGGTGGGAAACTGACTCATTAACTTGGCTTGCTTATGTAGTTATTTTGGTTCTTAGTCTCACAGATTCTATACATTTCCAAATTTACTTATATAGGCAGTTTGTTTCTTAAACTTCAAGAGGGGTTTTAAATACGTTTGTGATGTACATTCTTCATTCAATCCTTGAATGATTACATTAGCACTATGCTTTGTGCTGTAAAGTTGTATTGGTTTTGATAGATACCAAAAAACTTGTATTCATTCTTGAAGTACTAAACAAGATAGTTTTCCTTGCCTTCAAAATCCCCTTGAGTCACCTGATTATGTTTTGCCTCCAAATCATTAGGAACCAAATGTTTGTTTACCTGTCTCAATAGTTTTGTCTTTTGCACAACTTCATAAAATTTCCATCAAACAGTATGTAGCCCTTTTTTACTGAATTCTTTCACATAGAAAATTAGATATAAGATTCACCTGTGTTTACTTGGGGGCTCGGTAAACCATTGCTTTTTATAAATATATAAGCAAAACAAAAAATGTGTATTGATGAAGCAGTTTGCTCTTCATTTTGACTTTGAAAGCTTTCTTGGCTGTCAGTTTGGATGATTGCAAGTAAAATTACTGGACACATCGGTATGCATAATTTTATGAAATAAAATTCTGAAATAAACTTGATAAATGCAGAGGAATATGACTCCTGGATCAGGTAGTAATTTCTGGAAGCAACCATTACACTGTTTTCTCAATTAGATTTTCCTTCCCACTACCAGTAAAGAATAGTTCCTATTGCCACCAAATCATGCCATTAGTTCATATTGTTGTGGTTTAGGTTGTTACAATCCTGACAAATATGTAAGAGAATATTATTGCTTAATCTCCAGGTCATTAATGATTTTGATCATTTTTAAACTCTTATTTCAGATATGTTTTGGTTTGTTTTTAGACAGAGTATCCTATATACTATTCGTATTATAAAAGACAAGATGTCCTTGCCTCAGACTTCAGAGCATTTATCTGTCTATTGTATGGAAGACAGAGACAGGAGGCACAGTTCTAATCTGTCTGTTTACCACTACAGTTATAGGCCTTTA
Organism: Cricetiscus sungorus; assembly: GCA_030556225.1. Taxonomy (NCBI): domain Eukaryota; kingdom Metazoa; phylum Chordata; class Mammalia; order Rodentia; family Cricetidae; genus Cricetiscus; species Cricetiscus sungorus. The sequence goes on from JANBXA010000726.1 coordinate 44,075,023, forward strand.
TCTAATCTGTTTGTGACCTCAAGTCAGCTCCAAACAGAATCCATGTCTTTGCATAGAAATAATTTCAGGACTAGCCAGTATGAAGCAGAATTGGGATTTAACAAAAGTATGATCATATACAGTTAAGCTTCATGGTTATGACAGAAAGGCATTTCACTTTCTTTACAAGAGCTATATATAAGAGTTTGTGAGTTTGAACTATTATGTTCAAATAGTGGTTCAGAAATCCAATGATATCGCAGGGTGGTCCTTAATGGATACCTAACAGTATCCGAGCTGATGCAGTAAAGCTGCAGCTATATGTAAGTTTATTATACATAATTGACAATATTGTATTATTAACTAAAGGAATATTCTCTCTGAGTCTACGATTTCACAGCAAAGATTAATTGTGCTGAAATTCTTGCTTCTAACTTGACTTCAGACTACTAAGTCAGAAGCCCTCTTTCTTCCTTTCACCCCATAGGTTTCTTTGTCTTTGTATTCTGCTTCAGAAGTATGTAAAGGTATGATTTTGCCCATTTTCTAATTGAGTTGGTTGATTTCTTATCACAATGAGTTTTTTGCATATTTTGCTTATAAACCATTTGTCAGATCAGTGTTTGATTTTAATATATATGTCTCCTGACACTGCCTTTAACAGCAGATCTTAACTCTAATGACATTCAAACTATTACTCATGGTTTGCATTTTTTCTGTTGAATTTTAAAATGTAGAAAATAAACGTAGATTTTAAACTATTTTTACTTCAAAATCTGTGAAGTATTTTATAACTAACTTTCTGATAAATTGTAAGCTAATTTGGGGGAGATTTATGAGGTCTTTGTCTATTTTGTCTATGCACATTTATATGCATATAGATCCCAGCTTGTTCTAGCAAAATATCTTAAAATGGCTGTCATCTTTTCAGATAGTTACCTGTTTCTTTTTCTTTTTTTTTTTTTTGTGGTTCTTATGTATGCTCTCTATCCTGTTGCATTGATCTATGTGGTTATTCCTTTACCAATATAGTGGTACTTTGCTTAATGTAGTCTTCTAATAAGTCTTAAAACATGTTATCATTAATTCTTTAACTTTGTTGTTTAGCAATGTATTGGCTATCGTTTTTCTGTACACTTATTATCAGTATGTCAATAGCCATAAATAGCTACCTGGGACGCCTATTATTATAGAACTGTATCTATACAATTTGGAGCAATTGATATATACAAATGTTGGGTCATTAAGATCTGAACACAGAATATCTTCCTGAATACATAGATATTTTTAAAGAATGTAAAAATACTTTTTCATTTTCAACATAAATCCTATAGAAACTTTTAATTCCTTTGTTTCTCATTTTGAGCTGGGATGCAAGTATAAACATGATTTCTTCAATTTAAATTTCTATTCTTTATTACTGAGATGTAAAATAACAATGGAACTTTGTTAATTAAACTTAAAATCATAGTCTTGTTTCTTAAGTTCGAGTAATTATTGTTGATGATTCTTTGTATACATCATTTATGACTAGCTGTATTTCTTCCTTCCAAGGCCCTATGAATACTTTCTTCTTTTTTATCGTACTGTACTAGTTACAACTTCCATGTTAATCACAATTAGTATTAGAAAGATATTTTTGCCATGTTTCCATACTTACAATAAAACAAGCTGCTTCTCACCCTTATTTTTTATGTTGATTTTTATATATGTTATTCATTCATCATTTACTAATTTGCTACAGAATTTTAACCATAAAGTGGTAATAATTTTTTCCAAATAAATTTCTGTGTAAGTTATTATGAAGTATTTTTTTAATCTTTTCAAAAGGCAAGTTGCATGGATTGATTGATACCTGAATTATGAGGTTGATTTGTGCTTTGTGATTATCTTACAGGAAATAATAGGCTATAGACCAAGTCAGTTTAGACATTGTGACTACTAGTATTCCATACACAAACTATATTATAAAACATATATTTTTAATGAAACAAGAAGCATTTTCAGAGAGCACCATGAGACAGTTATAGAGAGAATCATGGATCATGTCTGACAGAAAAAAATAAAGGCTTGAAAGACAGCAATAAATGGAGACAGAAAGGCAGGGTTTGACCCTTCTAATAGTCCCAAAGGAGGAAACATCTTACTTTTCTGATTAGTCTGTCCACATGTAAGTTATAACAAAAAGAAAAAGGAAAGAATGTTTTTGAAAGGTTATTTGGATTTATCTTGCAATTCTACACTAAAGAACCCATTATATAAAATAAAGTATAGATTTTATTTAAAACATGATTTGAGCAGAAGTTAATTTAATAGAGAATGATCAACATAAGCAGAAGTGAAGCATAAAAATTCGCTAGTAATTTCTAAAATATTTTCATGTAAGGTAGAGAGAGGGAAACAGAAAAATAATGTGGGGATTAACATCACATACTACAGGTTCCCTTTTTTTTAAAGAGTAGAACAAAAGGAACTTGGACTAGTCATGAATATTAAGAGTCACATGCTTCTGAAGGGATGAGGCTAAAGGATTTCACCAGGCAACCATTACTCATGATATTCAACTCTGCTATGTGTGTGAACCCTCTATGACCAGAGTATAAAATTATTTTAATACATACTGAAGTTGCAATTGCTAATATTTTGAGGATTATTTTCTCTGAATGAATGGAAAATATTGCTTTGAATACTCCACTTCTTGTAATATGTTTATTTGTGTTTTATGTGAGAATAATAATAATTTGATAGTTTGAATACAGGAATATTCTTTCTTCAATATTATGGACTATATTTTATATATAATTCCTGCATTAATTATTTTATAAAATTAATCACTGTAGGAATACAAACTTCCTTATTAATTTTTAGATAATGATTAATTTTATTTTTTAAAATAGCTGTAGACCTCCTTCAACATTTTAAAATGAATTTTAGTTTATGTATTTGAGTAATTTGTTTATTCTATTTAAGTAGTCTGTGCATGGATTTATGTCACATTCAAGATATTACCATATATATATATATTCTATAAGATTTTGATATGCTACTTACAATCAAGTATTCTGTGTTTTTTTCTCATAGTCTGGTTAGAGGTTCATTAATTTTATTGATCGTCCAAAGAGCTGCGCTTTGCAATGATTGTCCTTATACGCTCCTAGTCTTCAAGACACTTGTTTATTTGTTTCTGTTACTATAACTATTGAATTATTATTATTATTATTGAATTATGTTTAAATACAAATGAAAATAAGTAAAATTTATTTACATTCCTAAGGCAAAATGTAAGATACTTGATTTTGAGATAGTTTTCTTAAAGATAGATACATATTTTATCCAATGTTCTTCTATTAACATTGACTTTTCTGAAGTCTTCAAATTGTACTACATAGCTATTTTTACTCAAGTTTCTATTTTTATGTATATCTATTGATGTTTCCTTTTTTTATTTGTGTAAAGTACAGAAGTGTGTTGTTTAACCTCCAAATATTTGAGTATTTCAGCAATTTTGCTTTTACTGCTTTCTAGTTGGATTAATTGTCGTTTGATAAAATAATTTCCCTTCATTTTTTTAAGTGTGGTGAGGTATATCTTATGAAGTCAAAGGGATTTATCTTTGAGAACATTATAGAATGGTTTGGGAAGATTATATGTTATATCGATGGATGGAGGTTTTCATGTATTTATAGAAATTATTTGACATACTGAAATATCTTGACTCTGACAATAATTTCAGTGATTTCTTCAAATTTTGATATTTTAACCCTACAACGCAAACAAGAATAGTTTCTCTCTTGCTTTCCTTATTGTATGAACAAAAGTAACAACTTCCAAATTCTTCATAAATGAAAGATATAAGTTCTCCTTAGGAGAAACATTTCAAACTACGTATTATTTCATAAATATAAGTTACAAAATATGTTTAATTAACCTACAATAATTCCAGCAATCATAGAAATATACTCAATGAGATTCATTATTTCTAATAATACCAGATAAAGTTTTATACAATTTCATGATTTTTATCATTTTCCTGATAAGCAAAATTATTTATTTCATCTTTTCCATTGTTGTGATACCAATGCCGATTATAAAGAAATAATGTTCTTGCATTCTAAAGTTAATGATATTTAAACATTAATTTTTCTTTACAGTGCTATTATGTGACTCAATTATATACAGGGAAGTGTTTTAGAGAACACCACTATCCAGTCTTTGGTATATGTTTTGATCAGTAATATGAGTTTAACCCCTCTTGCTAAACATGCTGCCCATGGTTTTGTTAGCAACAGAAAGAGGATATTTTAAGCAAAAACCACCGAGGATAAAATTAATTTAAACTTGATTTAAAGTAAAAAAATATTGCTGATTGCTAAAGCCCAAGAAAAGAGTCAATATATTCTAGAATGTAAAATGCTACTCTATTACAAATTTCATCAGGACATGACCTAAAGAGCTCATGCTTTCTTTCTTCAGTTGAGCAAACATGGAACTATATGTATCCAAATAGACCTTCCATGATAAAAGAAGTTGGTTGGAATAATCAATAGGGTAATTCTTTAGCCTTCTGGGATTTCAAATCCAAATTTTTAGTCATTCTGTATTGTGTTGCCATTAATCAAAACTATGTATGCAGTTTTCCTTTCATTTAATATGTGACTTAAGCTGAGGTATTTAACCTTCTACATTTCACTGCAGTGTTCAAATGGAGTGCTATGTTAATTTTAAGTGAGAAAAATATTTCAGTTATATGAACATTCCAATTTTATAGCTTTGGACTTAGCTTCAGAAATATTAGATGATTCTTTCTGTGAAGAAGATGTAATACTCAGCTAGGAAGTACTCCTAGTCATAGGAGAAATTGACTTCACTAAAACTAGTGAACACCATTTGAGAGCAACAGCAAACTATTGAAAGCTCTTGGAAAAGGATCTTCAGTGAATAGAAAATGAAAAATAAAAACATCAATTTGAACCTAGAACACTGGAGTTGTCCCTTTATCTGCAGGGTATATATTCCAAGCCTTCCAGTGGATTTCTGAGACTTCAGCTAGTACTGAATATTCCATGTGAAATGTATATGCTTTGTAATATCATCACATGGTTAATTTGTCATTTTAGATTTACATGTGGAGACTCCTTGTGTATCATTACTCTTTTGCTTTGTGGGTCACTGTTAAATAACATAAATAATCAGGACAGTTGATATGACAGTTTAAATGACTACTTAGTAGCTAGCAATTGAGTAATGTATACGGTGTCAATATTTTGGATCAAGAGATGACTCATATTCATTCATATAGATGGCATGAGATGTCATACTACTTCAAGCCCTGTGCAAATTTAATTATAAATAATTTATTTCTGGAGTTTACTAGTTATTGTTTTTAAATTGATATTAATTATACATAGCTGAAATGACCTGAAGTTAAAATAAACAAGAGACTGCTTGTCATCTATCTCACTATTCTCGGTTCTACATTCCAACTCAACAAGATAAGAACTTGATTGGCAAGATGCTTTATGCAAGACGAAAGCTACTCTCTTACCAGTTTCCAGCTAGAATAATTTCTTCTGGAAAGGAAAACAGCAGCACTGTATTTTATCACACTCCAAATTCCTCATCAGTAAAATTCATATTTAAAGGAGGACAGGTGAGACTCTCTCATCTTTCAAGTAGCTTTCACTCATGGCACACAAGCTGAACTTTGTGCATGGCATACTGACAGTGTTGACTACCAATCATATATTTAATTTCATGGAGTTATGGTTTCTAGCCAATAAAGTGAGCCTGAGAAGAACCATAGGTTCCATCTAAATAGTATATGCTCATCAAATATATAGGCTATTAGGGTAATAGAAATGAGATACAACATGAAATCTAATATGTCAATTCACCTAGTTGGCAGGAAAGAATGAGAAACACGACAGTGGTGAGATGTCCTCTTGAGAGCAGATGAATACAGCAACAAAATCCTCTAGCACTGACTTCAGAAACTATTTATTCAATAGAGCAAAAATTTGATTGAACTAATTTGTACAACAGTATATTCCGCAGCACTGTGCCAAACAATGAGAGAGGATGAAGGAAGACTTGGTGACTAAACTAATAATAACTACATAATACAATTACATATATGATATATGCATCTTATACATTTTATAGATTATTCTAAATCCAGCTATACTGTCAATAAAGATTAACCCTCATAATATCCAAAGCTCTAAAGAAATGTCAAGTGGAACACATATATATATATATATATATATATATATATATATATATATATAGTGTGTGTGTGTGTGTGAGAGAGAGAGAGAGAGAGAGCACATACATCAAAGCAAAGTAGAAAGACAAAGAGAGGAATCATTAAAAAAATAAAGATTAAATTGCCTCAGTACTTAACAAAGAAATCTAAATAACTCAAACATGTGAGTTCTTTTGTTGAAAATCAATTGAACAAGGCTATATCAATTTACTTCTGAACATTCAGTTCTATTGCATTCACCTATATATTTGTTCTGAGATAAGTGTCACACTAATACTTTTTAAAATTATTCTCTGACTACTTTACTTGCATGTGAACTTGAGAATTAGCTTACTAATTTCTACAAAGAACCCAGATGTGTTATATCTGTGGCATAAAAACTCCATGAGAGTTATTTTTATGGAAATGTGGTTATTTTTCATCGTTTTGTTGAAAATATATTCTCTTTGTAATGGAGACAAATGGAGAGGGGGATTGTGTTACAAGTGCTTTGACTTGAATGCCATATTACAGAATGTGAGTAAAGTACATTATGACAAGACAGTTTTAGAAATGAATAGTGAGGGTCTAGAGAGATGGCTCAACAGCTAAGAGTACTTTATGCTCTTCCAGAAGAGTGTCAGATACTGTTCTGAAGAATGACTAATGATGAACAGTGTCTTGAGGAACTGTGAGAGAGGCTCCATGAAAAAAAAGCAGAGTGCCTTTTTTTCTCAGGTTCATTTTGTTCCCTGGATTGGTCTTAGTTGTGATTTCATGCTCCTGTGACAAACACATTCAGTTTGTAAGACATGTTGATTTCTGTTGGATGTCAGAACATAGCTTTAGAACCCAATCCAGAATCTGGATATGACATTCTTTCTTACTTTTATGCTTTCTCAGATATAATCTATGGTACATGCTGGGCAATTGTAACTCATTGCTCTGTCCTGAGAAAATTCTGGGATAGTGCCACTCTGTTAACATTTAGACTGTGTTTATTGACCTTTACTTACATATTTTTGTGATCATGTTTTTCTGAATTGAAACAACCTTCCTTGGATTATCACAAGCCTGTTAAGGTTTCTCCACTAGCCTGGTCCCAGAGCCATGCCAGCACAAATAACACACAGAGACATTGTATTAGATATAATAGATATAATTCTTTTGGCCTATTAATAGTATTTCTTATTGGCTAGATCTGTCTTAAATATTCACCCACTTTTATTAATCTAAATGTTTCCATGTGAACTTGGCTTAATGGAGAGAGGTTCCAGAGTTTTGATCTGTCCATCCTCCATGTTTAATCTCCTCCCTACTTCTTTCTCTCTTCTCCTAGTCTCCTAGGCCCACTTATCTTGCTTTCCTATTGGCCAACTGGACTTTATTCATTAACTAATAGGAGAAACATATTTGCAGAATGGCATTTCATATCACCTCCTTTTTTTCTGTCTAAAATAAAATGAACTGTTTTAAATATGACATAATATATATATATGTATATATATATATATAAAAAAAACAAAACAGTTATCAAATAAGAACCAGATTTAACAATATTTAGTCCTTAAACATTTAGTAAGATTTAAAGAAAATATATTATAATCTATCCTATCTTTGTGAGTTTAAAGCCCTATATGTAACTTATCTTTAATCCTAACTAAGACAAACTATAACCACAACTATCTGTCTTCAACTCCATTAAAGACCACAGGAGAATAATATATAAACTCTAGAAATGAAAGAGACAACTCAGTACCTGGTCAGTCAACTGACATTCTTCTGTATTGTTCCATCTTCAGCTTATAGGCCATAGTGTGTCTGGCAGATTTCTCAGCAAAGAAAGAAATTTCAAAATGTCCCAACTGCATTGGCAGATTGTCAGTCACTTTCTGCTGTGTCATGTAGACTGTTTGACAAACTCTTCCATGAAGCAGGAACCCTGTAGCAATATCCATCTTGTATCAGCAGTCACTTTCCTGTGGATCTTGTATGTCCAGTTTATACAACATAAAGTCAAACAGTTTAGATAAGAGCAGTATCTTGCCCAAATGGCTAGTCTTGCCATATTGGGAGCAATCTCATAAAGAGTTTTGTCAATACCCATTTTCCAATGTGACACAGGTGGTGTTGGAAGGAGCAGTTATGTCTCACTAACAAGAAGAACCCTAAACCATTTTAAATGCCATATTCTATAGATCTTTGAAAGGTTTAAAGAATGTCTACCTCAAATACATCTCTGTATATCCAGAAATCCTAATTAACTTAACTTAACTCTAATTTTTGACTATCATAGGTAAAACCTAACTAACGTTTTGACTATTATAGGTAACTATCTAAAATTTGTACTAAATTATACATTTTAAATGAGCTATATAAACACAATACCTAAACAAGAGGAGAAATATACATACCACTAAATTGACCTTAAATTTGTACCAATAAGTGAAAATCCATTCTAAAGCGAAGTATGTGTATCTATACCATAGTCCACTTTTTACCTTTAAAGAGATTGGTTGTGATCATTAACCATTTATAACCAACCACATTTAAATGAAAGCAAACATTTACAAACAATATTTGGGAATTTGGGCATTGTTTTTTCCAAACTGCTTCCTGCTGGCAGGAGGCACTGTCATGGGGATCTTAAGAAGAAGAAATCTTGGCTGTAGTGGTCTGCAAGGCTGCCTTGTCCTAGCTGGTTTGAATGTTGGATCACCTGAGACACTTCCTCAGGAGGTCTTGCTTGATCAAACCATTTTAGTCTGGAAGGAATCCACAGCTATTTATTTTCTGTGGAAACAAAAAATAAAAATACATTTCGCCAGTATCCCGTCCTTAAAGATAAATTTTGGAGTCAAAGCATTTTTAAAAATATATAAGATTTTGGAGTCAAATTACTTTTAAAAATATATAAATTGGAATATTCCAACAGCATTTCTCTTAACAGTTGTTATTTCCTTAGCAGTCAAACAATTTAAAGACAACAGAATAGGATATAGTGTCCAAAGTTTCTCTGTGTTTTCTATATTTATGTGGCTTTTAAATTGCTCTATTTCATTTACTTTTATTTTTTCATTTTTTGAGACAGGGTTTCTCTGTGTAACTTTGGCTGCCCTGGAATTCATGCCGTATACCAGGTTTGTTTTAAATCACAGAGATCTGCTTGCCTCTGCCTCCCGAATGCTGAAATTAATGGCATGTGCCACCAATGCCCCAGCTACTCTCTTTTTATTTTTTTACACCAGCTGCTCATACACATCATAGAATTGTTAGCAGCACTTCTTAAAAGCCATGCAGTTTTTTCTCGCTTATGCTGAGTCAGGAAACATCCCTTAAAGGAGCTGCACAAATTTCTGCTTGTCTCTGTTCTTTTGTTTCTAAAACCCCTTTTTAAGCTTTTGTTCAAGTTTTCAGTGGAAGTTCTTTGTAGCCACTTTGCTGGTGCCATTTGTTATGTGTATGTTTCCCTGCTAGCCTGGTCCCAGATCCACGCCAGTCCCAAATAACACACAGAGATATTGTGTTAGATATAATGCTATTAGCCTGTTACTAGCATTTTTAAGACATGTGAATTCCTGTTGGATGTCAGAACATAGCTATAAAACCGAATCCTGAATCTGGATATGGACTTCTGTCTTGCTTTTGTGTTTTCAGGCAATTGTGATTCATTTGCTCTGTCCTGAGAAAATTCTGGGAGAGGGCTGCTCTCTTAACATTTAGAATGTGTTTATTGACCTTTATTTACATGTTCTTGTGATCATATTTTTCTGAGTTCAAACAACCTTCCTTGGATCATTGGTCTTTGTTACATTTATGTATAAAAGTACACAGAAACTGAAGTAAGCATGAGACTCTGATCTGCCCCATTCTTTCAGGTCCTCAGATCCCAGGTCCAGCAGACAATATCTGCATAGATTAGTGAAATGTAGCCAAGACAGGGGCTTGATTCCTAACACAAACATGGTAGCTCACAACCATATATAAATCCAGTTTCAGAGGATAAAATATGCTCTTCCAAACTCCAAGAGCACCAGATATACACAAAGAGCATTGGCATACATTCTGAAGAAATACTGATAAAATAAAATATGTATTTAAAATAAAAACTGAAAATAATTTCTAAAGCCAATAAACTCTTTTTTAAAACCTCCACAACTCCTTGGACTTACGATTCTAGACTGAATATGTTAATTTAACTTTGTTCAGTAAATCCAGAAACTCAAAATAAGTTGGATACATCAAGAAAACTAGATTCCCATTAAATCTGTATTGCTAAAGGCAAAATGTGGTGTTGAGTCTTGAGGCTTGGCTTCCTGGTCTTGAGATGGTTTGAAATGTCTGAAAATTCCTTTCAAGATGTGTTAACACAGGGATTAAAAACCCACAATTGGGGAGTAGAGGAAGCAAGATCAGAAAGTTCCAGGTCACCCTCCAGTTTATAGCAAGGAGGTTTGAGGCCAGATTTTGTCATTTGCAATCAAAGGAAGATGTAAGTTTTAGAAATACCTGGATGTGGACATGTAATCATTATTCTTGCTGAAATTTTATGGCATAAGGCTAACTTTACTGAAATTAATTCTATTTTGCAAAGAAATTGAGCCACATTTAAATTTACTTGGGTAGAAATATAAATGACTATAGCAAAAAGTTTCAAGGGAAACTATTATACTCATTACTTAGATTATAGTCTTACTCATTATATTGTCTTTAGTTTCTGTCCAGAAATGAAAACATATGGTGATTTTTCTCTTGTTTCTTAAATATCTGCATCTCTTTCCTTAACAAATCCTCTTAGTTTTGTATATCTTGGAAAGTCATTATGTCACATTCATTTTTGAAGAATAGCTATATTGAAAATAGAAGTTTGAAGTTTGGTTGACAGTTTTATATTTTTAAACATAATTTTTCCAGTGGTTGCTGATTTCTTCTGAGAATGCTTGGATATATTCAAATAAAATTTTCTTCCTGGACCCTGAATGATTTAATGTCTTGTGATCTCTCTTTCTCTCTCTCTCTCTCTCTCTCTCTCTCTCTCTCTCTCTCTCTCTCTCTCTCTCTCTCTCTCTCTCTCTCTCTCTCTCTCTCTCTCTCTCTCTCTCTCTCCCTCTCTCTCTCTCTCTCTCTCTCACACACACACACACACACTCACACACAGAGAGAGAGACAAAAAAAGAAATAGAACTTTTAAAACAAACAATAGATGTGGTTATTCATAATATTGTCTCCAAAGGCTTGGGGTGCATAATAGTTTTTCTTCTTCCTTCTACCTCAGTAGCTTTGTGGGTTTTCTCCCAACTTCTCTTACACAAGACACACAGCATTTCCCAATATCGTGGAAGCTGCCCCTTCCTATTCTATCACTCACATCTTCAAAATGGAAGTTAAACGAACACAGTGCCTGCCATATTACCATAGTTTTGCAAGTATATAACATTATAATTTCATGATACATACTTCTACATAGGAGTATAGAAACAATAACCCATACATTTCCGATTTTTCTTTTTTTTTGTCTTATGATTTTTGATTTTACAAGACAGGCTTTCTTCATATAGTCATGAGTGCCTTTCCAGACTGGCCTCAAAGCATCCATAGTTTGTGCTCCACACAAATCAAGTATCTGGCTAAATCTGGCATTTTGTGCTTTATTGAACCTAGAATACTATTTAAGTTTGCTTTACATATCAACTAGATATCACCTGAGTTCAGAGTCTTAACTAGGGAATTCTCAGATTGGTTGGTCACTGAGCAAGTTGGCTTAGTAATAATGAAGGCCTGAATAAAATAGCAAAAGTGCTAATAAATGATTTATAAGCAAGAGATAACATTTCGGTAGACTAATGCTCCATTTTAACTGTGCTTTTTTAGTCTCTATTTTGCCATACTCTATATATCCCCAATTCTAGATCTTCTAGACAGCATAAAGTAATCAAATATATCTATATGGATAGATGGATATATATGAATAGGTATAGATAGACAGCTATAAATGATATGGATATTTTAGGCCCATTAGTAAGTAACTAAATGAGATTCAAAAAAATGGAATTGATTCTCAATTTTCTGAGAAAACATAAAACTGATTTCCAAAGTGGCTGTAAAAATTTAGACTCCAACCAGTTTTGGAGGAGTGCTCCCCTGACTCCACATCTCCACATCCTCTCCAACATAGTCTGTCATTAGTGGAGTATGGTTTTTGTTTGTTTGTTTGTTTGCTGTTTGCTTTTTATCTTAGCCATTCTCACAGATGTAAGATGACATCTGAGTTATTTTGATTTGCGTTTTCCTGATGATTAAGGTTGTTGGGCAATTATTTAAATGTCTTTTGGCCATTTGAGATTCTTCTATCCAGAATTTTCTATTTATCTCTGCACCCCATTTTAAATTTTATTACTTTTTAATTTGATGTCTATTTTTTGAGTTCTTCATGTGTTTTGGAGCTCAGGCTCCTGTCAGATGTGAAGTTGGCAAAGATCATTTCCCATTCTGTCAGCTCTCATTTTGTCTTATTTATTGTGTCCTTTGCCTTAGAGAAGCTTTTAATTTTCAAGGGTGATGATGTCTCCAGAAGTTACTTTATTGTAAAGGATTGTTTTAGGTATCCTGTTTTTGTTTTGTTTTGTTTTTTTGTTTTCCTATGAGGTTGAATATTGTTCATGTAAGGTCTGTGAAGAATGGTGTTAGAATATTGATGGGAATTCCATTGAATCTGTAGAATGCTTTTGATAAGACTTCCATTTTTATTATGTTGATGCTGCCTATCCAAGAGTTTGGAGAGAGTCTTCAATTATCTGTAATTCCGTTCATCTATCCAGATTTTACATATGTAGAATTGCCTTGGTTTGTCTTTTCTTAATTGCCACTATTTCAAATTTCAAATCTTGAACTGTTTCATTCACCTCTTTGATTGTTTCTTCTTGGATTTCATTAAGAATTTTACTGATTTCTTATAATTTTTAGTTTGTCTTTCCCTCCATTTCCTTTTTCATATCCTCATTAAGGGCCTCTATCATCTTTAAAAAGTTATTTATGGTCATATATTATGCGTATTCTGCATCACTGTATCCAGTCTTAATGTTCTAGAACCACTAGGTTCTAGTGGTGCCACATTCCTATTTATGTTGTTGAATATGTTCTTGTGTCTACCCCTCACTCCTTCTAATCAGTGCAAGTAGTGCCTATGGCTACAGGAACCTCACTTCATGCAATTGATGCAGATAGTGTCTGTGTCTCCAGGAGCAGGACTTCCTTCAGTTGGTTCATGTGGTATCTATGACTCCAGGAGCCAATGATATCTGTACAGTGTGGTTAGGGCTAGTGGGCAGAATGGAACCTGAGGATTACAGGGCCAAAAGGGCATAGTGGTTGAGAGGTTTGCCCACAGATATCTTATTGCTGACTGGCTAGTGGGGCAGAAATGGGGTGATGGGAGGGGGCAGGGACTAGAGTTTTGGCATGCTTGATGCATTCTGTTCAAAATAGATAAATTTTAAGAAAAAGTAAATAAGATCTATAAAATATTAAGGGACAAATTGGTAGAGAATACATATATGTAAAGTTATACGCACCTAATGTCAACACATAAAATTATTAAACAAATACTCTTCATGTAAAATTTTTTTTCCCCAGGATAAACAGCTTTAATAGTACATTTTTTTTGAAATTTGTAACATTTTTTACATTTCTAACATTTTAGTTACCTCTCCCTCCCTCTTTCCCTCTCTCCTATCCTCTCATGACCCCCGACCACCCACCCTCCCTTCCCATTCCCCCCACTCCACATGTAGGGTGATGCCTTCTAGGAGGCATCTGTCAAGTCATTTGGAGTAGGGACTAGGCCTTCTTTCCTGTCTGTACCTTAAGGGAGTATCCCTCAAACGGGGAATGTATTCCAAAGTCCTTTTGTGTACCAGGGATACATCCTGGTTCCACTGTCAGAGATTCCTTAGACTCTCCAAGCCTTCTAGCTGAGACCCATATTCAATGGGTCTTAGTCAGTCCCATGTTGGATTCCCAGCTATCAGTCTGGGGGCATGTTAGATCCTCCTTTTTTAGTTCAGTTGTCTCAATGTGTTTCTGTAGCCTGGACTTGTCCTCCCTCGCTGCATCTGGATTCCAGTTTGGCTCAGTGTTTAGTTGTGGGTGTCTGCTTCTGTTTCCATCAGCTACTAAATCAGGGCTCTATGATGGTGGATAAGTTAGTCATCATCTCATTATCAGGAAAGGGCATTTATGGCAGCCTTTCCACTGTTGCTCAAATTGTTAGTTGAAGTCAGTATTGTAGGACTCTCAACATTTCTCTAGAATTAGTTTTCTCTTCAAACCTATAATGGTTCCCTCTTTTATGGTCTCTATCTCTCTTCTCTCTTCTCTCTTCTATTCCTCCCCTCACTCAATCTTCCAAGTCCCATGTGCTATCTTCTCCTCCCCTTTTCTTGTTGACCATGTCCTTTACCTTACAGAAGCTTCTCAGTTTCAAGAGGTCCCATTTATTTATTTTAGATCTCAGTGTCAATAAAGTTTTAGATAGATTGTATTACCATTTGAATACAAAATGTGCTCACAACTTAATCTGCCATTTGATTTTCAGCCTGTGGGCTTTTGAGAAACCATTGGTTCCTTTGGGTCTGACATGATTAATGCATCAATTCCAAAGATGATAGTATTATGGAAAGATGATAAATAGTAAGACTTAGTACCTAGCTGTGGAAAGTAGGTAACTCATGGCACATGACTATGTTTTTTTCTAGGTTCTCCCTTATATGTCATATCCTTTTTGACTCATTGCTTTCTCCTATAATAAACTTTTCTATTTTTGTCTTCATCATGTTCAGAGCATTTCCACCCCTTCCTCTTTGTCATGATGGTGACAGTCCTATGAAGTATGAACAAAAGTAACTCTTTCCTGCTTTGAGTTAATTCAAATATTTTGGTCTCAATAATTTAAAGGTCATGTAGGATAAAATGCAATGAGAGTGGAGTATTTTAATACTAAACTATCATTAATAGAATGATCACTTAGATAAAACAATTATAACATACAAAAACATTAAATACAGATCAAATGTACCTAACAGACATTTATCAGGCATTCTATTTAAAGCTATGAACTATATATTCTCTACAATACCTGGGACTTTCTCTAGAGAAGGCCACATAATTGGCCACAAATGAAGACTTTTAAAAATGTAAAGAATTCCAATGTGTTGATACATGACTTAGTCAGTGTACTATTACTGTGAAGAGACACCTTGGTAAACTCAACTCTTATAAAAGAAAGCATGTAATTGAAGTGGTTTGCTTACAGTTTCATAGGATTAGTCCCTTAAAATCATGGCAGGTATCAGGCAAGCATGGTGCTAGTGCAGTGGTTGAGAGTTGCTTCCCTATTCATAGGCAGAGAGAGATAGAGACAGACAGACAGACAGACACACTCACACACACTCACACACACACAGAGATAGAGGGAGATAGATAGATGAGAGAGAGAGAGAGAGAGAGAGAGAGAGAGAGAGAGAGAGAGAGAGAGAGAGAGGATCAAATGTGGTCTATTGAAATCTCAAAGCCAACCTTGGAGTCACATTTCCTCCAAAAAGAACAAACCTCCTAGTCCTCAGTGCAAATGCTTATGACTAAACATTCAAATATATGAGACTATGGGAACCATGCTTATTCAGGCCACCACAGTATGTAACTTTAATGCTAGACTGAGGTGGAAGGTTGCATGATTAAGACCAATCTACTGTAATACACTTGCAAAAATCTTCTAAGAATAGAAATCATATGTATTTTTTAAATACTATAATGAATGGCATAGGAAAATGCTGGATGAAAGGTTAAACTTAGCTTATTTACCTTCCTTTCTCTGTAGGACTGGATTATCCAATCATTGTTGTCCTTTAGTATATTCTGAGATCTTCAAAGTAGTTTGACTTCCTATTTCCTCTCATCAGTGACATGGGTCTGTTGGAAACTACTCTAGCAAAGTGAAAAACATGTATTTTGGAGGGATTACTTTCTTTCTGTGGGTGTATGATATGCAGAAAATTCTACAAAATATTTATAGAGCACTTATTGTAATTCTCATGTGCTAACTCATACAGAATGTTACAGTGAAATACAAAAACAGAGACTATACAAGATACTAGTTTCTACAACCTCTGTAAACTGGGAAAAAATCAAAATATAGGCATAAAAAATAAAAGACAACTTAAATTTTGTTTTATAACAATCTAGATAGTTTTTAGAATAAACCAAAATTGGCATAGATAAAACTTAGATATTAGACAATTAAATTGTTCTATCTCAAATTATTCTCTAACGTTAAAATAGATGTTTAAAGAATATTTTTAATCTTAACTATACTAATTTAAAAGAAGATATTGAATAAAGTTCATTCAAAATTCATTTTATACAAGGAAAAAGTTTAAATATCAAATACATTAATATAAAAATTATAAAGATAAGGAAAAAAATCAGAAGATTTGATACACACATAGCCTTGCTTATAGAAATCATTATAGAATGAATTCATATTTGAAAATAATACAAATACAAAATACTTAAGAAGCATTAGAGCAAAGAGAAATTATTTCCAAGAGATATTATTTCCAAGGCATATGGTAGTTTTATAAGTATGTTAACAAATTTTAGTGATAATATCCATGTTTTAGAAAATACAAATATTTCAATAGTTGTGAGGGGAAATTTTAAAGGCAGTTAAATCTACATTGACCAATTAACTGAGGCTAACTAGAGACTTTACAGTAAAGAAAAACAGTCAGAAAGTTTGAAAGCCATAAATACTAAATAACTTGCCCAGTGTCATATATCTAGAGAACAAGGAAATCTATAATATTTAAATTAAGTCAATATATGTGCACACATGAGCATAGATAACCCAAATTTAAAGTAACTGGGATGCATTTCATCAATGTCTTAAGTTGTAAGTTACAACTAATTAGATCAAATAATTCATAATATTAGATTCAAAGTAGGAAGTATATAGAACAAAGAAAAATATGTGATCAAATGGATTTTTGGGGTGGGATGTGAGATTGTAGACTTGAACATAAAAGATATTTCTAAAAATATATACATATGCATACATATATACATATGCATATATATATATTTTTTACAAATGTAACAGTATCTAAGATGTGTTTGGCAGTGGTGGATCATGCCTTTAAGCCTATCACTGAGGAGTCTGAGGCAGGCATATTTTCATGAGTTTGAGGCCACCTTGATCTACAAAGCAAGGTCTAAGATAACAAGAACTGTTACACTGAGAAAAGTTGTCTCAAAAAATTCCAAACAAAAAACAAACCAAAAATGAAGAAGTATTCTCAACTTAGTTGGCAGCTAACTGAAATGAAGAGAAGATCATACTTTCTAGTCAAACACTGAAGACAATCCAAGTCAAGTGAGGGACAGCAGGAAGATTCCAGCAACTGGATCTATTTGTTAACATTGATCCAGAATTCCTGGCACACATAAATATGTATCACAAATAAGTAAATATTATAACATTAGGAAGAAAATATTATAATGCATGTCTTTTAGTCTAGGTATAATATATAATAGAATAAGAATATAAATTTTTAGAACTAATTTGAGTTTAACAAAGTACCTGTATAAAAAGATCAATATTCAAGAATAATTGGATGTCTTATACAAGATATGTAGTTAATGTTAATGTTTTCATAAGCACAAAAAAAAAACCAAGCCCCATAGAAGAAGAATATAGGAATAAACATAAGATACAGAACCCAAAAGAGATAATAAATATTAAAAGATTGCTGACAAACATAACAACAACATGCCTGCATAAGTGTGCAGAAGTATGTTCTTTGAGAGAATAAAAAAGTATTTTTAAAACATTTTCTCTAGATTGGCATGTACATTTACTACAAAATGGAGCAATTACCTTAATGGACTTTACAGGATTTTTTAACACTTCAATTCTTTCTTAAAATTTTATTTGCTTACAAAGAATGAGATGTAGATGTCACTGTGGCATTTTTTTCCAGGCAAACTCTTCTTAATGTCCTGCCCCCTCACTCCTTCCCTATTCACTAATCTCTCCATGATGCTCTTCTACCTACAATTGTTTCTTTTCTGCTTTGATGGTAAAATGTAACATGTGACACAAATTTCAGTAAATTGTTAAGAGGTCTTTAAATAACATACATGCAAAGTATCAGATTGTACATTGTAAATATATAAAATTTACTCCTCTCTCAAAAATATGCTATGATTTATCATGTGTGCAACCTTTCTTATATGCAGAGTGCAAGCCCCATTTGGTTATGCTGTGCAATCTTTTGGTTGTTGTTACAGCAGGTTTCCCAGCCGGCTGCCTCTGGTTCTGCCGCCATTGTCCTGCAACCACGTATGCCGCAAATAACACTCAGAGACTCTGTATTTGGTACAATCCTGTTGGCCAGTTACCATTATTGTTTATGGGCTAGCTCTGTCTTAATTATTAACCCATTTCTACTTATCTAAGTATTTCCACGTGGTTGTCTTATCGGAGAGCTGCGGCCAGCGTCTTCCTTCCTCCCTGGGCTACATGTCGACTCCTACTACTTCCTCTCTCCTCCTCCTGGTCTCTTAGCCCCGCCTATCTTGTTATCTCATTGACCACAGTGCTTTATTAACCAGTATGAGAAACATATATACAGAATCACATCTCCCATTATCTCCTCTTTTCTGTCTAAAGTAAAAGAAGGGGTTTAACCTTAACATAGCAAAATATACCATACAACAGTTATCAAATAAGAATCACAGTTAACAATATTTAGTCCATTAACATTTTGTAAGACTTTAAGAAAATAACATCTATCCTATCTTTGTGAGTCTACAGTCCTATATGTAACTTATCTTTAATCCTAAGGAAAACTGTAACCAAAACTATCTGTCTTCAACTCCTTCAAAGACCACAGAAGGATAATATATAAACTCTAGAAATGACAGAGACAACTCATTGCCTGGTCAGTCACCCGAAGTTCTTCTTAATGTTCCATCTTCAGCCGATAGGCCATAGTGTGTCCAGACTCCTCAACAAGGCAGGAAACTTTTATCTGTGTCCTGTAGACTGTCTGGCTGTTTGGCAGCCTCTTCCATGAAGCAGGAATCCTGTAGCAATGTCCATCTTGAATCAGCAGTCATCTTTTTGTGGGTCCTGCATGTCCAGTTTCTACAACATAAAGTCAAACAGTGCAGAAGAGCAGTACCTTGCCCAAATGGCTAGTCTTGCCATATTAGAAGCAAACTTCATAACGAGTTTCTTCAATGTCCATCTTCCTTTTTGATGCAGGTGGTGTTACCAGGAGCAGGTTTGCCTCACTGTCAAGAAAAACCCTAAACCATTTTAAATGCCATATTCTGTAGGTCTTTGAAAGGTTTGAAGAATGCCTATCCATCTCAAATACAACTCTGCATATCTAGAAATACAAACTAACTTAACTCCCATAGGTAACTCTCTATAATCTGTACTAAATTATACATTACATTTTCCAATGAGCTATATAAACACAATACCTAAACAAGAGGAGAAATATACATATCACAAAATTGACCTTAAATTGTATCAATAAAAGAAAATCCATTTCAAAGCAAAGTATTCATATCTATACCATAATTCCCTTTTTACCTTTAAAAAGATTGTTTGTGGTTATAGCCATTTATAATCATGTCCATTTAAATGAAAACAAACATTTATAAACAATATTTGGGAATTTGGGTGTTGTTCTTTCCAAACTACTTCCTGCTGATAGAGGGCGCTGTTATGGGGTTCTAAAGAAGATGCAGAAATCTTGGCAGTAGTCTGCAAGGCTTTGTCTCAACTGCTTTGAATGTTGGATCACCTGGGGAGTTGTTTCAGGGGGTCTGGCTTGATCAAACCATATAAGTCTGGAAGAAATCCATAGCTTTTCATTTTCTGTGGAAACAAAAATAGAAATCCTTTTCCCCAGTAGCTTGTCCTTAGGCTTAATTTTTTTAGTCAAAGCATTTTTAAAATATATAAATTGAATTAATCCAGCAGCATTTCTTTTATCAGTAGTTGTTATTTTCTCAGCAATCAAATAATTTAAAGACAACAGAAGCACATATAGTATCCAAAATTTCTCTGTGTTTTCCATCTTTACGTGGCTTTTTTATTACTCTATTTATTCTACTTCTATTTTTATATATTTTGAGACAGGGTTTCTCTGTGTAACTTTTATCTGTCCTGGAATTCACTCCATACCAGGTTTACTTTGAAATCACAGAGATCTGCTTGCCTCTGTCTGCCGAGTACTAGGAGTAATTCTACTTCCTTTTTTCTTTTTTAAACCATTGTATCCCGTTTCTTTTTCTTTCCCAAGCCAGCGTATTTTTTAAAACATAGTGTAAACCTTCATTGCAGCTCTAGTACATACCAATGAATTGTTAGCAGAGCTCTTTAAAAGCAAGCCGGCTTTTTTGCCGCTTATGCTAATTTTGGAAACCTCCCTTAAAGGAGCCGCGCAAATCTGTCTACAGCAAAACAAATCCAACCGAGAAAATGTTGCTACCAATAAGTCTTGATAGTCTCTGTTCTCTTGTTTCTAAAACATTTCTTAAGCTCTTATTAGTTTTAAGTGAAAGTTCTTATAGCCACGTTGGGTGCCATCTGTAGCTGTAAGTTTCTGCCAGCCCGCCCGCTGCTGGTCTGGCGTCCTGGCCCCCAATAACACGCAGGAGACTCTATATTTGATACAATCCTGTTGGCCAATTACCATTACTGTTTATGGGCTAGCTCTGCCTTCATTATTAACCCATTTCTACTTATCTAAGTATTTCCACGTGGTCGTCTTATCGGGGAGCCGCGCGGCAGGTGTCCTGCTTCTTCCCCAGGCTACATCTTGACTCCTACCATTTCCTCTCTCCTCCTCCTGGTCTCCTAGCCCCGCCTATCTTGTTTTCTATTGGCCACAGGGCTTTATTAACCAGTATGAGAAACATATATACAGAATAACATCTCCCATCAGGTTGTGCTATTGAATTTGCTATAGCTTGTTGAAAATATTTACATATATATTCATTGAGCATATTTGTAGCTGGCACACACACAGTGTGCATGTGTGCATTCCTGTTTGTGTGTGTGTGTGTGTGTGTGTGTGTGTGTGTGTGATTTTGGTATTAGTAATATGATTAGATCACAGAATAATATTTTTTTGCAGTTTCTTCCTTTAACTTGTTGGAATACTTTGGGTATTAAACTTAATTCTTCACTAAATATTTTATGTAATTCAGCAATGATGATATCTGGTCCTGTGATTTCATTGAAGGAACACTTAATTACCGATTCAGGCTTGGTTGTTCATTGTTGATTTGTTTAAATTTAGTTTTGTATTGATTCAAGATATAGTACTTATAATAAAAGTTGGTAAATTTCATCTATAATAATTTATATTATATTTTGACACAACCTGTAAAGTAGAGGAAAAGGTAGTTCTATGAATAGAATAAGTGTATGCAGAAATATAAATGTTAATGTAATGCCACATACATATTTTCAATTTTAACTAAAGATAAATACTATGTCAATTAAAATTCAAAATAGCAAATATGAAATCAAACAATAAAAATTTAAAAATAAATACAACTAAGAATAATATAATAAAATATGTAAGCATAACTTATATATTTTAATATTTCAACAAAAAGTCATACTAATAGCAAGTAAAATCTATAACCCACATAAGAAAAGGATCACAAACACAGTTACATAATTTATAAAATATTTATATTACAAAAGAAATACTGAACAAAATGCAGAAAACAGCAACCATCTGCTTAAGACATATTATTTATAACATGTGGTTATTCTACCTAGTAGAAGTAATAATTGTATATTACTTGTTTATTGATTTTCTTCATCACTAAAATGTACTCTTTTTAAGGCTGTGGGCATAATTTATTTATGCACATCCAGGTATATATTTTTCTTTTTCCTTTTTCTTTTAATATTAAATTTATTCATTTTTTTATATTGAGACTACAGTTTTTTCTCCCTCTTCTCTTCCCAATCCTTTCTGCCACCCCCCTTCCACCCACCACAAATCCACTTGTCCCCTGTTTCTGTTCAGGAATGGGCAAGCCTCTGATAAATATCAAAACAGCATAATTTATCAATATTTTGCAGGATTGAGCTCCTGATCTCGGGAACCCAGTATGAGGATACGCATCCCCAAGTCCAGGCAAAATGTCAGGGACAGCCTCTGCCCACACTGCTAGGAGTCCCACAAGCAAACCAAGATCCATGACTGTCAAATATATCGACAGCACTTAGGTAAGTCCCATGCAGGAAACTTGGCTGTCAGGGCAGACTCTGTGAGCTCCTTCTTAAAGAAAGGATTTTGACTACCACGTTTAGCATAGTACATACATGGATGGTAAAAGCTAATTGGCTCAGTGTATGTTTTTGGAATTTATTAATTAACAGATAAGAACAAGCCATTAAAGACTAGTTTCTCAAACACTTGGGGAAAGTGTTCCTCAGTGAGGAAGGAGTAGAGAAATAAAATTGATAAGTTTAAAAGAAACTGGGGCAGGTATCCATAGGATGACATTTAGAAGGCATCACTAAAAATATTTCAGATTTTCAGGAGCTGTGAACTACAGATGCAACTTGATTTAATGGAGAAATGTTCACTTATTAGTATGCTCCAATGCAACATGGGTTTTAAACAAAGATACGCTGATCCACAAAATTTAAAAATTAAATAAAACTAAGAGCATTAGAATAAATTTTGTAAGAATAACTTGTGTCTTATAATCTTTCCATAAAAGGCCATATACTAATGGCAAGTAAAACCCACAACACACATAGAACAAGGATCACCAAGCATAATTTACAAAAAACTACATTAGAAAATATATCATAAAAAATGTACAAAATATCAACACTCTATACAAAACATAGATTATAGAGATAAAGTAGCTGGATTTCAATTTATTCATTACAAGGAGGAGCAAATTACCTTACTGTTCAGTTTCATATCTGTAAAATAGGGATAATAGTAATACTTAAAATCTTGTTTGAACACTGTGTTGGTCAGGTTTGATTATAATTTGATACATCCTAAAATCACATGGGAAGGGAGTCTAGATGAACAACCATCTAGATTTCTAGGTCTATATCAAGATATATCTAGAATCTAGATCAACATATATTCTTTGGACATGTGTAAGAGTGGTTGCCTTGATTTTTAATTGATAAATGAAAACTCAGTGCAGTGTGGGCAGTTCCATTCCTTAGGCAGAAGGTGCTATTTAATATAATAAAAGACAAGAAAGCAGCTGAGAGGAAACAGACAAGGAAATATATATTTGCTGTACTGAATGTGTTATTACCAGCTGTCTCAAATTCCTGCCTCTGTGACTTCTTGCAATGATAGACTGTACAAGATTCTTTTTAGCAAATTAAACCTAGTCTCCCTTCACTTTCTTTCTCTCAAGGCATTTTATCACAACAGAAATATAGCTACATAAAGCACTAAGTGAGTTATTATATTTTATGAATTTCAAAATCCCTATTACAACTTACTGATTCAATAAATTGTAACTGTTATTACTTTAAAAAGGGAAGGAAGAAAATATGAAAGAAGAATTAGGAAAATGAAGGAATTAAAGAGGCAAAGAAAATAGTAATGGAGAAGATAATTTTAAGTGACTAACAATAGTTGTAATCAGAGTTTCTGAAGGACAAAGAGGGGAATATGAGTCAAGAGTGATGTCATTCTGTATAAATGTTTCTCTTATTGGTTAATGAATAAATCCCTGTTGGTCAATATGAAAGCAATATAGGCAGGACCAGGAGAAAAAGAGGATTCTTGGAGATGTAGTAGAGAGAAGTCAAGATGTAGGACATGAAAGAAGTAAGGTATCCTGACCCTCTCTCCGGTAAGGTAAGACTACATGGAAACACATTGATAGAAAAAGTTTAATATTTAAGACAGAACGAGGCAATAAGAAACTCTAGTAACAGGCCAATAGAGTCTCTGGGAGTTACTTTGGGCTCTGGTATCAGGCTGGTGGTAAAGTGCACATAACAAAATGGCATCTACAACATGGGTACTAAGAATGTCCACTTAAAGCTAAGCAAAAGCTTAAACAAAGGATTTTAAAAAGAAAAAAACAGAGATAAGGAAGGCAGCATTTTTTGCTGATGGGCTGATTTGCTAGAGACAAGTAGAGACTTGTATGACTCCTTTAAGGGAGGTTTCCTGACTCGGCCTAAGCAGCAAAAACTGCAGGTCTCTTTCAAGAGTCTCTGGTAACAATTCAATAGTGTGTACAAGCAGCTGGCAGTGGCAGCAACCACATCTCAAAAGAGCTTGATTGCATCATAGAACAAGGCAGTGACCACAGCTCTCAGTGCTGGCTGTAAATGTACCCCTGTCATACTGAAAAGCCAGCAGCCAAAACATCCACCACTTTAATTAAGCAATCTTTTTTTTTTAGCAGATAAAAGGCTCATGGCCAGAAAGAGATAAAGGTTTACAGTAAAGACAGATTCAGACAAACCTCTAAAGGTATACAGTGTGTGAAAATATACATTGGCTTTGGAGAGAAAAAGAAAAAGGATAAAAAATAGAAAGAGAGTAGCTGGAAGTGGTGGCACAGGCCTTTAATCCCAGCACTCAGGACGCAGAGGCAAGCAAATCTCTGTGATTTCAAAGCAAACCTGATATAAAGAGTGAATTCCAGGACAGGCAAAAGCACACAAAGAAACTCTGTCTCAAAAAATGAAAAAAAGAAATAGCAGTAAAAGAAATAGAGTAATAAAAAAATCTAAAGATGGGAAATACACAGAGATTCTGGATACTGTATGCCATTGTATTGTCATTGAATTGATCAATTGCTAAGGAAGAAACAACAACTGCTAAAATACACTTGATTATCCATGCTGGTAAATTAATCCAATCTATATATTTTAAAAATGCTTTGACTTCAAAATTTAAAACTAAAAATAGTTTACTGGAGAAAAGAATTTCTATTTTTTTTCCACAGTAAATAAAATCCTGTGGATTCCTTCATGACTAACATGGTTTGATCAAGCAAGTCCCCCTGAAGCAATGTCCGAGGAGATCCAACATTCAAAACAGCTAGGACAAGGCAGCCTTGTAGACTACAGCCAGGATTTCTGCATCTTTTTAGGTTTCCCATAGTATTACAGTGTTCCCAACCAGCAGGAAGTAATTTGGAAAGAATGACCTAAATTCCCAAGTATTGTCTATAAATATTTGCTTTCATTTAAATGTGGTTGGTTATAAATGTTTAATGATCATAGCCAATCTCTTTATAAAGGTTAAAAGGGGGATTATGGTATAGAATGGATACTTAATTTTGGTGTGGATTTTCATTTATCGATACAAATTTAATGTCAATTTTGTGATATATATATATAATTTCTCCTCTTGTTTAAGTATTGTGTTTCCACAGCACATTTAAAAATGTAAGGTAGATCCCCTTAGGACTATCCTAAATCCATGCCTGCTGCATCATGGACCCCCATTGCCAGGCCTTTGCTAGAGGTGAGTCTGGGACCAGTTCTGGTTGAATACCCCCCACACCCTTCCCTTGGAACTCCCTGGATTGGCCCCAAATCTCCCTCTCCCTATGTCCTGTTGCCAGCGAGAGCACTCCCTACCCACCCATACCAAGAGCCTGCCCTCTGCCCACCATATGCCATAGCCTGCCATCAGTCCCACCTCTCTGGTTGATCACTGGGACAGAGGGCAAATCCAACAATCATGCCACCATTGGGGAAATTCCTGGAGCTGTTATAGCACACTAGACCTGCCTACCCACTCAGGACCACCCAGAATCTATGCCTGCCTGATCTCTGACCCCAGCACCAGTCCTCTGCTGGAGTTCTGGACCCTCCCAGTGATCTGCCTATGCCCCCAGGACAATCCCGAGTCCCTGTCTACTGAATCTCTCACTCCCTTTTCCAGGCCTCTCTTGGAACCTGATATTTGAACCACATCCCCTGGCCCCTGCCTGAGGAGAGACATCCTAGAGAGCTTGGACCACCCAGAGCTATAGACATCAATCTTCTTACCCACTTAAGGCCACCAGGGAAGTATGAGAGAGAGAGAGAGAGAGAGAGAGAGAGAGAGAGAGAGAGAGAGAGAGAGAGAGAGAGACCCCACCTGGACCTACTGGAAGAAGCGAAGGGAAGAGGGCAATACAAGAAAACACCTAAAAAGCATGACACCACAGGAACCTAGGGACTCTAAAAAAAACTAGACCTGAACAACCCAAAGCAGATGTAGCAAAAGAGAAAACTTAAAATATATCTTCATAGACATGATAGAGGCCCTCCCTCTAAGATGATGTGAAAAAATCCTTTAAATAAATGGACAAAAAAACAAAAAAAAAATGAAAGAAATGAACAAATCTCTTAAAGTATGGAAAGCAGCAAAACATCAAACAGGTGAAGGAAACAAAGACTTGAAACCTGAAATAGAGACAACAAATAAAACACAAACTGAAAGAATGCTGTAAACGCAATCCCCATTAAAATCCTAGCACAATTATCCAGTGATATTGAAAGGTTAATAATCAACTTTGTATGGCAAATCACAAGAACCAGGATAGCCAAAACAACCCTGTACAAAAAGGAACTTCAGGAGGCATCACCAACCCAGACTTTAAGATCTATTACAAAGCTATAGTCCTGAAAACAGCCTGGTATAGACACAAAAATAGAGAGGAAAACCAATGGAATCCAATCAAAAGTCCTGATATTAACCCACACACCTATCAGCACCTGATATTTGACAAAAACAGATGGAAGTATACAATGGGAGGAGGAAAGAATATTTAACAAATGGTGCAGGCACAACTGGATGACAGTGTGTAGAAGACTGCAGATAGACACATCTCCATCCCTATGCAACAAAACTCAAGTCCAAATGGGTGAAAGACCTCACCCAGCCACACTGAACCTCTTAGAAGAGAGAAGAGAAAGTGGGAGGTACCCTTGAAAAAAATTGGTACAGGAGACCACTTCCTGAACATAAATCCAGTAGCACAGACACTGAGATCAACAATTAATAAATACGACCTCCTCAAACTGAGAAAATTCTATAAGACAAAGGAAACAGTTCACAAGTCCAAATGGCAGCCCACAGACTGGAAAAGATCTTCACCAATCCTACATCTGACAGAAGGCTGATCTCAAAAATATACAAAGAACTCAAGAAACTAGTCAAACAAACACCAAATAACCCTATTAAAAATGGGGTACAGAACTGAATAGAGAACTCTAAATAGAGGAAATCAAAAAGGCTGAAAGACACTTAAGAAAGTGTTCAACATCCTTAGCTATCAGGGAAATGCAAATCAAAGCAACTTTGATAAAGCATCTTACTCCTGCCAGAATGGCTAAAATTAGAAAAACAAATGACAACTTATGCTGGAGAAGATGTGGAGAAAGGCCAACAATCCTCTGCCGCTGGTGGGAGTGCAAACTTGTACAGCCATTTGGGAGATCAGTATGGTGGTTCCTCAGGAAAATGGAAATCAGTCTACCACAAGACCCAACAATCCCCCCTTACACATATACACAAATGATACACTTCCATGCAACAAAATCATGTGCTCTACTAAGTTCATGGCAGCATTATTTGTAGCAGCAAGAACCTGTAAGCAGCCTAGATGCCAGATGTGCCTGAACTGAAGATTGTATATGACGAGTATGTTTCCTTGCTGGCTGTCTGGTCCTGCTGCCATTTCAGCTCCAAATAACATGCTGAGACTCTGTATTTGATACAATGCTGTTGGCCAGTTACTAGTTTTTTTAATGGCTAGCTCTTTCTTAATGATTAACCCATTATTACTAATCTAAGTATTTCCATGTGGTCTCCTCTTACTGGCCAAGGAGGGCCAGGCATGCTGCTCTCTCCAGGCTCTCCATGCTGACTCCTCCTCACTACTTCCTCTTTCCTCCTACTCTCCTAGCCCTGCCTATCTTGCTTTCCTATTGGCCAACAGTGCTTTATTCTTTAAATGTTTTTACCTTACCATAGGAAAATATATCACACAACAATTATTGAATAAGAATCATAGTTAGCATTAACATTTAGCAAGATTTAATGAAAATATTCTATTATTTATCCTATCTTTGTGAGTCTAAAGTCCTATATGTAACTTATCTGTAATCCTAATTAAGGAAAACTATAACCGTAACTATCTGTCTTCAACTTCTTCAAAGACCACAGAAGGATAATATATAAACTCTAGAAATGACAGAGACAACTCACTGCCTGGTCAGTCACCCGAAGTTCTTCTGTAATGTTCCAACTTCAGCCCATAGGCCATAGTGTGACTGGCAGACAACTCAGCAAAGCAGGAAACTTTAACTTGTTCATCTGTATTGGCAGTTTGTGAGTTATTTTTCTCTGTGTCCTGTAGACTGTCTGGCAGCCTCTTCCATGAAGCAGGAATCCTGTAGCCATGTCCATCTTTTGTCAGCAGTCACTTTTCTGTGGATCCTGCGCATCCAGTTTATATAGCATATAGTCAAACAGTCTAGACAAGAGCAGTATCTTGTCCAAATGGCTAATCTTGCCATATTAGAAGCAAACTCCATAACGCATTTCTTCAAGGCTTATCTTCCTTTCTGATGCAGATGGTGTTGGAAGGAGCAGTTATATCTCACTGTCAAGAAAATCCATAAACCATTTTAAATACCATATTCTGTAGGTCTTTGAAAGGTTTGAAGAATGCCTATTCATCTCAAATACATCTTGAAAACCTAACTAACTTAACTCTAAGTTTTGACTATCTTAGGTAACCCTCTATAATCTGTACTAAATTATATATTACATTTCTAAATGAGCTACATAAACACAATACCTAAAAAAGAGGAGAAATATACATATCACAAAATTGACCTTAAATTTTTATCAATAAATGAAAATCCATTCAAAAACAAAAGTATTACTAATACAGCCAGGATTTCTGTGTCTTCTTAGGATCACCCATGACAACACCCCCTACCAGCAGGAAGCAGTTTGGAAAGAACAATGCCAAAATTCCCAAGTATTATTTATAAATGTTTGTTTTCATTTAAGTGGGGTTGGTTATAAATGATTAATGATCACAAGCAATCTTTTTAAAGGTAACCATATGCAACAAGTATGTTTTCCCATCAGCCGCCTGGTCCTGCCATTGCACCAGCCCCAAATAACACGATGAGACTCTGTATTTGATAGAATGCTGTTGGCCAGTTATTAGTTTCTTATCAGCTAGCTCTTTCTTAATGATTAACCCATTATTATTAATCTAAGTATTTCCACGTGGTGTCTTCTTTCTGGCAAGTGTGGGCCCGCATGCTGCTCTCTTCAGGCTCTCCATGCTGACTCCTCCTCACTACTTCCTCTTTCCTCCTAGTCCCCTAGCCCTGCCTATCTTGCTTTCCTATTGTCCAACAGTGCTTTATTCATTAACCAGTATGAGAAACATATTTACAGTAAAACATCTCCCATCAAATGGATAAGGAGATATTGTGCATTTACACTATGCAATACTATCCTGTGGGGGGGGGGAGAATGTAATCCTGAAATTCGCAGGCAAGTGGATGGAACTTGTAGGAACCATCCTGAATGAGGAAACTCAGTAACACCAAGAGGAACATGGTATGTACTCACTCATATATGTATTTGAGACATAGAACAAAGGATCACCATCCTGTACTTCAAACAGCCCAAGAAACTGAGATACAAGGAGGATTCTAAGTGATTTATATATGGTCCCCCACAGAAGGGGTAATGGACAAGATCTCCAGATCATATGGGGAGTGGGCAGCATTGAGTGGAGAGGGAACTAGGAGAAAGAGAAGGGGAGGAGAGGAAAGCATGTGGGACTAGGAAGATTGTGTCAGGGGAGGAACAGAAGAGAGAACACACACACACACACACAGAGAGAGAGAGAGAGAGAGAGAGAGAGAGAGAGAGAGAGAGAGAGAGAGAGAGAGAGAGAGAGAGCGAGCGAAAGAGAGAGAGAGAGCATAATAGAGGGAAAGATTATAGGTTTGAAAAGCAAACTGACTCTAGAGAAATGTTCACAGACCTACAAGACTGACCCTAACTAACAATTTAAGCAACAGTGAAAAGGCTACCTACCATAAATGCTCTTCTCTGATAATGAGATCAATGACTGACTTATTCAGCATCATGGAGCCCACATCTAACAGCTGATGGAAACAGAAGCAAACACCCACAACTAAAAACTGAGCTGAACTGGAATCCAAATGTGTAGAGGGATAACATTACCAGGCTGCAGAAAATAATTGAGACAGCTGATCTGAACAAGGAAGAGCAAATGGGCCCCCAGACTGATCGCTAGGAATCCAGTATTAGACAGACTCATACCCCCTGAACATGGGTGTCTGTTTGAAGGCCTGGGCCATACAAGATACCTCAGACAGTGGAACCAGTATGTTTCCTTTGTGCACAAAAGGACTTTGGGAGCATTTTCTCTTACTCCAAATGACTTGACAGATTTAGACAACCCATCCTTGAGGACATCACCCTATATGTGGAGTAGGGGGGATGAGATTGGAGGGTGGTCCCAGGGCATGAGAGAGTGGGTGAGAGGGAAAGAGGGAGGGAGGGAGAGGGAACTGGTATCAATATGTAAAATAAAAATAAATAAATAAAATGTATGGTACAATTAAGTACAGAGTGTAAAGAGTTACCTATGGCAGTCAAACCTTATAGTTAGGTTTTTTATGTTTTCTAGATATATAACATTATTCAAACCTTTCAAAGACCTACAGTATATGGCATTTACAATGGTTTGTGGTTTTTCTTGCCAGTGAATCACAATTTCTCCTGGCAATATCACCTGTGTCAGAAAATAAGATAGACATGAAAGATACTTGTCATGGAGGTTGCTTCTAATATGTCAAGACTAGCCATTTAGGTAAGATACTGCTCTTGTCTGAACTGTTTTACTTTTTGCTATATAAGCTAGACTTGCAGGCCCCACAGTGCTGCAGGGTGCCTGATTCATGGAAGGGTCTCCCAGACATTCTACTGGCCACAAAGAAAAGTGACTGACAAACTGCCAATACAGGTGGACAGTTTAAAGTTTCCTGCTTTGCTGAGGAGTCTGCAAGACACACTATGACGTATAGGCTGAAGATGGAACATTACAGAAGAACTTCTGGTGACTGACCAGGCAGCAATTTGTCTGTGTCAATTCCAAAGTTTACATATTATCTTTCCGTGGGTGTTGATAGAGTTGAAGACAGATAATAAGTTACATCTAAGTCTTTAGACTCACAAAGATAGGAGAAATCATAGAAGTTTCTTTGTTCCTGATAAAGTTAACTTTAATTCTATTTGATAACTGATTTGTTATGTATTTTATTATTTTAAAAGTAAAACCTGTCTTTTTAATTTAGAAAGAAAATAGGAGATGATGGGAGATGTCATTCTGTAAATGTGTTTTACTTTTTAGTTAATGAATAAAGCACTGTTTGTTTATAGGAAAGCAAGATTGGCGATACTAGGATACAAGCAGAATTCTCCGAGTTGTAGTCGAGATGAGTAAAGATGCAGGATGTAACAGAAGAGGTCTGCACCTTTTCTCCAGTAAGATAACACGTGGAAACACTTAGATTGATAGAAATGAGTTAATATGTAGACAGAGCTACCAATAAAATATAGTACTAACAGGCCAACAGCTTTATAGTTATTTTGGGGATGACATGGTTCTGGGACTAGGCTGGTGGGAAACTGCTCACAAAATATAAGAGAACACTCAAGGTAATACTCCAAGGAATAAGAGCGGTGACATTTTTCTCAAGTGTCTACAAATACTGGGGGAATAATAAAGCTGAACAACTTTATGACAAGAATGTTTGTAATTTATATGAAATAAAATACAAACATTGAAATACATAAATTAAGAGAACTCAATAAACAAACCCACACTGTGTATAGCTCAGTAACTTCAAATAATTTTTTGATTAAATTTTTTTGCAGCTCACAGTTAGGGAGGCAATGACTCTACAATACTTCTTAGTCAGTAGAGATGAAAGCAGGGCATCATCCTCAATTTATCCTTCTTAATATTCCTGAACTTTTTGTTACCCAATACTACTGTCTTCTTCCAGGTACAATTTAGGTGGATGGAGGTTTTGTATTTTTTATGATCTGACCTCATGCCATAGCCAACAATGTTGCTTTCTAGAATTGTTGCAATTTCCATTGTCAAATATTATATACATTAACCGAATGATAGTATCTAAGTCCTTATCATTTCTTAATTTTTTTTTGTCATTTAGCTTTGTGGACCAGGCTGGCCTTGAACTCACAGACATCTGTCTGCCTCTGCCTCCACAGTGTTGGGATTAAAGTCATGTGCCAGCACCACCAGGCTTCTTATAAGAGCTGAAGTGACTGATTCTCCTCCTTTTCCCCTCTGTTCTGTCTACCTCTTGGAACACACAGCTGCTATAATTTCTCAATTACATTCAGAGTTCCATCATTACTGGGCTTTTGTTTAGTTTCTTCCTCTTATTTTCTATTCTTAGCAATCTGGTTAAAAATTACACATTGTCTAACACCATGCTCCACCAAAACATGACAGGTAGTAATTTCTTATACCTAGGTGATGATGTGATATCTGAAATCGAAATAGCAAACTGTTTGTGCTCTGTATCATTTAAACTATTGATGTGTCTTTAGTTTTAAATGAATTTTACACAACCATGATTTTCTACCATCAGACAACAATGATTTTGAAAACGGCCATCTCCTAAATTATGTAAAATTCTTAAATATTATATAAATTATATAAATCTTCAATTGTTGGCATACTTAAATTAGCAATATCAAATAGTCATCTCTGCTATTCTCACCACTAATCATTTTAGAAAATCCTTCAAGTATTTGGAAGCTATCAAGCTCATGATAGTTTAATTAACATAATTTCCAAATTTCTAATATTTATTTGAAATCTCAAATATCGTTATTAATGGCAATGATAGTCAGTTATTATTCTTGAAGTAACAATCTCACTTCCTTAATTGTTGAGATAGTATCTGCCAAGTAACCAAGTCTGAATAATAATGGTTTATTCATCAATCATCCTTTCAAGTAAAGATGATGTTACATGAAAACAAAAATGGCCAGTTGAGCTCATGCACAACTGAATGCACAAGTGCTTTTCCTTGAGACAGTCATCATACTTCACTCTGCAGAAGCATTTTATATGCTTCCATTTCATTAAAGATGCTGTTAATGGGAATATACACAAATGTCAGTCTTTAACATAATTATTTTTACTGCCTGATAGAGGACTTTCTTAACAGCAGGTTCTGAGCACACTAGACCTGCCTATCCACACAGGAACATTCGGAATCCCAACCTGCCTGATCTCTGACCCTCACGTCTGGTCCTCTATTGGAGTTCTGGTCCCCTCCCAGAGATCCTCTTATCCCCTTGAGGCCATCATGAGTCCCTGAATGCTGGATCTTTACCCCCACCAGTGGGCATCTGCTAAAGAGGCCTCAGCTAGGGAGTGCCAGCTCCAGCTAGATCTGTCTATCAGCACAGGAACACCCTGAGTCCTAGCCTATGGGATCTTTGTTCCCCATTTGTTCCCTGTGCTAGAAGCCTCTGCTGGAGCCTGATATTTGACCCCCACTGCCACGCCCCTGCCTGAAGGGAGACCTCCTATAGAACTTGAACCATTCAGAGCTACAGATATTGAACTTCTAACCCACCTAAGCACACTGGAGGAGTACCAGAGAGAGGGAGAGAAAGAGAGAGGGAGAGAGAGAGAGAGAGAGAGAGAGAGAGAGAGAGAGAGAGATCCCCACCCAATCCTACTGGAGGAAGCAATGGGAAGGCAGCAATACAAAAAAACACCTAACAATAGAAAGAATCTAGGGACTCTACTCCAACTATACCTGAACACCCCAAAGCAGATGAAGCAGAAGAGAACAACTTAAAAAATTATCATCATAAAAATTATAAAGTCCCTCAAAGACAATGTGAGAAAGTCCCTTATATAAATGGAAGAAAAAAGAAACAAAAAAATTGGAAGAAATGAAAAAAATCTCTTAAAGAAAATATAGAAAACCAAGAGAATACAATTAATTAAACAGGTGAAGGAAACCATTCAAGACTTGAAACCTGAAATAGAGGCAATAAAGAAAAGATAAGCTGAAGGAATGGTGGAAATAGAAAAACTAGGCAAATGATCTGGAAGCATAACAAATAGAATACAAGAGATGGAAGAGAGAATCTCAGGTGCTGAAGATAAACTTGAGGAAATAGATTCATCAATCACAGAAAATCTTAAATCCAAAAAATCCTTAACACAAAACATCCAGAAAATGTGGGACACCGTGAAAAGGCCAAACCTAAGAATAATAGTCATAGAGGAAGGCAAAGAAGCCTAGCACAAAGGTGCAGAAAACATACTCAAAAAAGTCATTGAAGAAAACATTCTCAATCTGAAGAAGGGCGTGCCAATGAAAGTATGAGAAGAATACCAAACAACAAATAGAATGGACCAAAGAAAAAAGACCCCTCAACACATAGTAATTAAAACACCTAACATACATAATAAAGAAAGAATATTAAGAACAGCAAGGGAAAAAGGGCAGGTAACATATAAAGGCAGACCTACCAAAATTACACCTGACTTCTCCATGGAAATTCTCAAGGCCAGAAGGTCCTGGACATAAGTTCTACAAGTACTAAGTGTCCACGGATGCCAGCATTTGCTACTATACCCAGCAGAACTCTCAATTACTAAAGATGGAGAAAATAAGATATTTAATGACAAAACCAGATTTTCACAATATATAATACAAACCCAGCCCTACAGAAATTTCTGGAAAGAAAACCCAACCCAAGGAACTTAACTATGCTCACAAAGACATACATGGGCAATAGATAATCCCACCTCGCAAGAACCTAAGGGTAAAGCAGCACAAATATATTCACAACGCCACTGCCAACAACAAATCTAATGCAAAAAAGCATTAACAATCAATGCTCCTTATTTTTCCTCAAACTTAATGGCCTTAACTATAAAAAGACATTAGGCTAACAGAATGGATATGAAGACAATCCATTCTTCTTTTGCATATAAGAAACACATCTAAGCTTCAAATATAGACATTACCTCAGGGTAAAGAGCTGGGAAATGATCTTCTAATCCAATGGCCACAAGAAGCAAGCAGGTGTGGCTATCTGTATCTACCAATTAAGACTTCAAAGCAAAATTAATCAAAAGAGGTGAAGACGGTCATTCATAATCATCGTAGGAGAAATCCATCAACACAAAGTCTTGATTCTGAATATCTATGCCCCAAATACAAAGGCCCTACATTCATAAAAAAATGCTACTAAAACTCAAAGTTCACATGACACCTCACACACTTATAATGGGAGACATCAACACTCCGCTCTCACCACTAGACAGACCACCAGTCATAAAATTAACTAAGAAGTGAAAGAACTAACAGAAGTTATGTCCCAATTGGGTTTAACAGACATCTTCAAACATTCCATTCAAACACAAAAGAATATA
Source organism: Cricetiscus sungorus (assembly GCA_030556225.1). Taxonomy (NCBI): domain Eukaryota; kingdom Metazoa; phylum Chordata; class Mammalia; order Rodentia; family Cricetidae; genus Cricetiscus; species Cricetiscus sungorus. Next base: position 44,110,850 of record JANBXA010000726.1, read on the forward strand.
CATTCTTCTCTGCTTCACATGGAACCTTCTCTAAAATCAACCACACATTAGGCGGCATAACAAACCTCAACAAATAAAAAAAAATGAATAGTCTCCTGTATCTTCAACAAACTAGCAGGATACAAGATAATCTAGACATCATCAGTAGCCCTAATTTATTCAGATGACAAAGGGACTGTACTGCGATTTAATGAGGGTCAGGATAAACAAATGGGCCGAAAAGATGTTTATTCTGGGAGAAACAACTCACAGCACAGACAGATGAACACAGCAGTTGGAACTGGATGCTCCTCTCTCCACATACCACCAGAAAAGAGAGCACGGCCTGCCTCCTTCTCAGACCTAGTTCCACAGGTCACTTCTGCCCCTGGCTCCACCCCTCAATGGGTGTGGTCAGTGCCACAGAAGTGGACAATGTGAATATTCTACTACAATTCTCCTTTTAGTCTAAAGAAAAGATTTAAGATTGATACAAAACTATATACAAAACAGTGAATAACAAGTGTGCTCTAAGAAGAGGAAAAACTAGAACAAAACCACCTACACACTCCTTTAATCCCAGCACTGGGGAGGCAGAGGCAAACAGATCTCTGTGATTTCAAACTGAACCTGGTATGTAGAATGAATTCCAGAACAGATAAAAGTTACACAGAGAAACCCTGTCTCAAAATATGTAAAAATAGAAGTAGAAGAAATAGAGTAATAAAAAAGTCACATAAAGATGGAAAGCACAGCGAAACTTTTGCTATTGTATGCTGTTTTGTTATCTTTAAATTGTTTGACTGCTGAGGAAATAAGAACTACCAATAAAAGAAATGCTGCTGGACCAATCCAATTTATATAATAAATTTAAAAATGCTTTGACTCCAAAATTTAAGCCAAAGGACAAGTTACTGGGGAAAAAGGGTTTCTATTTTTGTTTCAACAGAAAATGAAAAGATGTGGATTCCTTCCAGACTGATATGGTTTGATCAAGCAATACCCCCTGAAGCAATGTCAATGGGACAATGAAGCCTTGCAGACTATATCCAAGATTGCTGTTTCTTCTTATGATACCTATGACAGCGCCCCTTACTAGCAAGAAGCTGGTTTGGAAAGAACGACCCCCAAATTCCCAAATATTGTTTATAAGTGTTTGTTTTCACTTAAATGGGCTTGGTTATAAATGGTTAATGACCACAAGCAACCTTTTTTAAAGGTAAAAAGGGAATTATGGTATAGATATGAATACTTTGTTTTCGAATGGATTTTCATTTATTGATACAAATTTAAAGTCAATTTTGTGATATATATATTGCTACTCGTTTTAGGTATTATGTTTATATAGCTCATTGAAAACTGTAATGTATAATTTAGTACAGATTATAGAGAGTTACCTATGATATTTAAAACTTAGAGTTAAGTTAGTTAGGATTCCTAGATATGCAGAGATGTATTTAAGATGAATAGGCATTCTTCAAACCTTTCAAAGACCTACAGAATATGGCATTTAAAATGGTTTATTGTTTTTCTTGACAATGAGGCACAACTGCTCCTGGTAACACCACCTGTGTCAGAAAGAAAGATGGACATCGAAGAAACACATCATGGAGTTTGCTTCTAATATGTCAAGACTAGCCATTTTGGAAAGGTATTGCTCTTCTGGACTATTTGACTTTATGCTATATGAATTGGACACGCAGGACCCATAGAAAAGTGACAGCTAAAACAAGATGGACAGTGCTACGGGGTTCCTGCTTCATGAAAAAGTCTCCTAGACACACTATGGCCCATGGGCTGAGGAAGGAACATTAAAGAAGAATTTCAGGTGACTGACCAAGCAATGAGTTGTCTCTGTCATTTCTAGAGTTTATATGTTATCTTTCTGTGGTCTTTGAAGGAGTTGAAGACAGTTTTGGTTATAGTTTTCCTTAATTAGAATTAAAGATAAGTTACGTATAGGACTTTAGACTCGCAAAGATGGGATAGATGATATTTTCTTTAAGTCTCACGTTAATGGACTAAATATTGTTAACTGTGATTCTTAACTGATAACTGTTATGTGATATATTTTGCTAGGTTAAGGTTAAAATCCTTCTTTTAGACAGAAAGAGGAGATTATGGGAGATGCTATTCTGTAAATATGTTTCTCCTACTGGTTAATTAATAAAGCACTGTGGCCAATGGGAAAGCAAAATAGGTGGGGCTAGGAGACAATGAGAAAAGAGGAAGTAGTAAGGATGAGTCAGCATGTAGAGCATGGAGGAAGCAAGATGCCGGCCTGCCACGCTTGGATAAGGTGACCATGTGGAAATACTTAGATAAGTAGAAATTGGTTAATAATTAAGACAGAGCTAGCCCATAAGCAATAATAGTAACTGGCCAACAGGATTTTATCAAATGCAGAGTCTAAGTGTGATATTGGGGCTCCTGTGGCGGCAGGACTAGGCAGCCTGCAGGGAGGAACAAAGAGTGGGACCAGACCATTGGAGATGTCGGCAGGGTGGGGGAGAAATGTGCTCATAACAGGACTGATAATGAAATCAGAGAAACATCACCCTTTACAAGAGACACAAACAACTTGGTGTATCTTGGTGTAATGCTTAACAAACAAGTGAAAAACCTATATAATAAAACTTTGTGTCTTTAAAGAAAGATATTAAAGAAGTTACCTGCAAATGGAAAGAACTTTCATGCTCTTGGATAGGTAGGATAAACATAGTAAAAATATCTCCCTTGCCAAAAGCAATCTATAGATTCACTACAATCCCCATTAAAATCTCTATACAATACTTCACTTACCTTGAATAGATAAAAATAAAATTTATATGGAAAAACAAAAGATACAGGATAGCCAAAACAACCATGTACAATAGAAGAACTTCAGAAAACATCACCATCCTCAAGTTTAAGCTCTTCTACAGAGCTAAAGTCCTCAAAACAGCCTGGTATTAACCACAAACATAAACACCTAGTTTTTGAAAAGCCTGCTAAAAGTATACAATGGGAGGAAGAAAGCATCTTCAACAAATGCTGCTGGCTCAACTGAATGATGGTGTGTAGAAGACTGCAGATAGACCCATGTCTATCACCAGGCACAAAACTCAAGTCCAAATGGATCAAAGACCTCAACATAAATCCAGCCACACTGAACCTTTTAGAAGAGAAAGTGGAAGGTACCCTTGAACAAACTGGTACAGGAGACTACTTTCTGAACATAAATAACTCCAGTAGCACTGAGATCAATAATTAATGAATGGGACCTCCTCAAACTTAGATGCTTCCATAAGGCAAAGGACACAGTTGACAAGAACAAACGGCAGCCCAGAGACTGGGAAAATATCTTCACCAATCCTCATCTGACAGCGGGCTGATCTCCAAAATATACAAAGAACTTAAGAAACTAGTCAATAAACACCAAATATCCCTATTAAAAAATGGGGTACAGAACTAAATAGAAAACTGTCAATAGAGGAAATCATAAAAGCTAAAAACAGTTAAGACATTGTTCAACATCCTTAGCTATCAGGGAAATGCAAATTAAAACAACTTAGGAATACCGTCTTACTCCTGCCAGAATGGCTAAAATTAAAAACACCAATGAAAATGTATGCTGGAGAAGATGTGGAGAAAGGGGAACACTTCTCTACTGCTGATGGGAGTGCAAACTTGTGCAACCGTTTTGGAGGTCAGTGTGGTGGTTCCTCAGGAAAATGGGACTCAATCGACCACAGAACCCAGCAATTACCCCTTAGGTATATTCCCAAATGATCCACATCCATTCAACAAAGACATGGATTTTAGACAAAGATCAAAGGATCACTAGCTTATAATTCACACCACCAGAGGAACTAGGATACAAGGAGGATGCTAAGAGTTTCTTATAAGGTCCCTCACAGAAGGGGGAAAGGACAAGTTCTCCAGAGCACATGGGGAGTGGGGGGTCAGTGAGTGGAGAGGGAAGTAGAAGAAAGAAGGAGGGAGAGGAAAGCACGTGGGACTAAGAAGATTGAGTCAGGGAAGAAATAGAAGGAAGAAGAGAGAAGAGAGAGAAGGAGAGAGACAGAGAGACAGAGAGAGACAGAGAGAGAGAGAGAGAGAGAGAGAGAGAGAGAGAGAGATACCATAAAAGAGGGAGCCATTATAGGTTTGAAGAGAACACTGAACATAAAGAAATGTCCAGGGACCTACAACACTGACCCCAACTAACATTTTGAGCAACATTGTAAAGGCTACCCAAATGCCCTTCCTTGATAATGAGATCAATGACTAACTTATTCAACATTGTGGAGCCTTCATCTAGTAGCTCATGGGGACAGAAGCAAACACCCACAACTAAATACTGAGCCAAACTGGAATCCAGATGCAGAGGGGGAGGACAAGACCAGGATGCAGAAACACATAGAGACAGCTGACCTAAACATGGAGGAGCTAATGGGCCCCCAGACTGATAGCTCAGAACCTGGCATGGGAATTTGCAGACGCCCTGAACATGAGTCTTAGCTATAAGGATGGAGCAGTCTAAGGGACCTCAACCAGTGAAACCAGGATCTATTCCTGGTGCACAAAAGGACCTCGTGGGCACATCCCCCATGGAGCAATACTCCCTTAACTTAGAGACAGGAGAGAAGTCCTAGTTTTACTCCAAATGACCTGACAGATTTATATGACTCCTCCTGGAGGGCATCACCCTACATGTGGTTTGGTGGGAATGGAAGGGGAGGGTTGTCAGGGTGCATGTGAGGATGGGAGAGAGGGAAAGAGGGGGGAGGGAGAGGAACTGGGTTCAATATGTAAAATAAAAATAATTAAAGTAAATTAATATAAAAAATTAACTGCAAGTGTATGACAGTGAAAACTACAAAAACTAATCCTAAAACTGTGTTTCAAGTTAGAGATTCAGAATTTTACCCTTGGTTTCTTTCACCACACTTATTGGAAAAAGAAGACCATTTTTAGGATTATAGTGATAGTCTTAACTTCACAGATCTCCTGAATAGATCTTCCAAATCAATCATTGAGACCTTCAGTAGAAAAATAATGATTGAAATACATGTATACTCCATGAGTGCTTGAATGTTTAATATTTAGGGAAATTTCCCAATGTTTTTCTTCAGGTGTTTGCTAAGGTTTTACTATATTGAAAGGAAGTGTTTAACACTAAACAACATTTATAAACTTCCATTGTTTATCCTTGGCAGTATAATATATATATATATATATATATATATATATATATAGAGAGAGAGAGAGAGAGAGAGAGAGAAGGAGAGAGAGAGTGTGTGTGTGTAGGTTAATTGCAAAGAGAGTTATGAAAGCATAAAATTGAGATACAAAATAACTTAAAATGAATGGTTGGAGAAGTTGTTCCCTACCTAGATACTCATTAGGATTTCAGCAACAATAAATTAGCTAAATCATTTAATTCATTATAAGCAAATGATACTTGTTTTTCATAATAAGGCACACACTGTGAATGTTTTCAGACAGTTCTGTTTCATGTCTATATCCACTGTTAGCTTTGGCCTTGATTTCAGGATGTGGTGCTACTTATATTTTAATTTCATTCCTTCAAGTTTTCAGCTTTCTTTTTTTGTTTTTTGTTTTAAATTAGAACTGGCAGAAAGCCTTCTGTCAGAAGATTAAGTGGAGACTTCGGGATTACACATTATCAGCTTCTTGTTGGTCTACAATGGTAAAGGCTCCATAAAATTGATAATCTGAGGCCAAAAACGTCTCCAACTTTCACCTTGCCCTGTATGTCAGTGTGACTTTCCACTCCATACTCAAGGTCTTTTTCCAATTCATTTAAAGTCATGAACTCAAGATTTTGGTAAGTTTTCTCTCTGTCACTGTCAACATCTGGGGAAAAGACATCACAAATGAAAATTCATATATGAATTTAGCTGATGTCTGAGAAGGTTCATTAGCAAGACGAAATTAGACATAGAAAACAGTGCCACCAAGTAGAAACATGTTTCCAAATTTGTTTCATCAAAATTGATTTGCTCTGTCCAGATTGTGTATGTTCTCTTCTGTACTTCCAAGAACAAGTTAATGACTCTAAACTGATTCATAGGGGTAGAGTTGACACAAGCCGAGCAAAGGGACTTTGGTCCTTTAGGACAAGCATCTTTATTCTGAATATACTAAACTCTTCTTGAGATAACTGAATTCAATTGCATGGGCCTCTGCTTTCTTATCTAATGAAATGGGACCATAAGCACTACAAATACCACAGTTTTCAAATGAAAATTTAATGGAAAGTAAGTTGCACATTTGAAATATTTGTCTTTAAAAATAATAATATCTAGTATAAAGAAGCACTGTAAAGTCTGATACTTGTAGAAACAGAAAGATTTATAGACTTAAGAGGGTAGATCTTTAACAAGATATAACATTGTCTCATCATTTAAAATTTTCCTTTCTGATAGTATCTATTGGTGCCCATGAGTGTTACGAGTAGGTTTTCCCCACCACCGGTCTGGTCCCTCCATAATGCCAGCCCTCAGTAACACCCAGAGACTCTGTATTTGATATAATGCTGTTGGTCAGTTGTTTCTTACTGGCTAGCTCTGTCTTAATGATTAACACATTTTTATTTATCTAAGTATTTCCACGTGGTCAACTTATTGCAGAGCAGGCCAGCATGCTGCTTTCTCCAGGCTCTCCATGTTAACTCCTACTTACTCCTTCCTCTTTCCTCCTTGACTCTTAGCTCCACCTATCATGCTTTTCTATTGGCCAACAGTGCTTTATTCATTAATCAGTATGAGAAACATATTTACAGAATAACATCTCCCATCACATGAGAAAAATAGTAAATTTCATAGTAAGGAAAACAAAAGAAAATATTTTTTTAATCCTTTCCTAAATGAAAGAAACACTTGTATGCTCACCTCTACCCATTCTTTTCTCAACAAGCAGTAGAAGAGAGCATACAATGTAGTCATGTAGAAATTTCTAGGCCATTCAAAAATATGGTCTTTTGTACTTGTGATATCTTTTATCTTCTGTATTTTGATTCTATGGGTTTCTGAAATCAAAGCCAAAAGGCGAGGTTCTCTGAAAAGTCTTTTCTCAACTATTCAACAGAGCTGATAGAGTCTGCTCCTCTTCTTTCAATATACTGGCTACAATATTTCTAGAAATAATGACTGGGAGTTAAATCATAGTCTGAGATTATTAATGACATGGGACATGGCTTCCACTTGTCTTTTGCACTCAGTACAGTCCCAGCCACATTACTGTTCAATATACATGAGTGAAACAGTGATTCTATCTTTACAGCTAAGTTTCAATTTATAGGTGGCTGATGGAGATGGCACTGAATTGTCTCTGATTTGACAGTGTAAGCTATGTCATCTCACATATGATCTTTACATGACTTCCTTATAGACCTTTTATAATCCTACTTCTCTCCCTGTTACCAAAACCAGAGAATGATAATGTGCCTCTTTATCATCTTTATTTCTTTATTTACTTTATTTCTGTATTGTTCTTTAAGAATCTAATTTAACACTTAATGACAACATAAGTAAACACCAAAGTACCATAAAAAATAAAAGTCAAACTTCCTTATATTGCTGTTGAAGATACACTTGGTTTCCCTTTTTTCTGTTTCTCTGTATTTTTATGTGTGATTGTTTTGTGATATTCTTACTGAAGGCTTTAGGTATAATCATCAGTTTCAAGTTTTTAATGACATATATTTGAATCATATACCTCAATTTTGTTATTGCTTAACAATAGCAAAAGTAACTTCAATTGCTATTTAAAATATAGAGAATAAACAGGTTTTTATTTTAGTGATACAATAGAAAAAAAGCTTAGAATAAAGACTTATTCTTTGTTTGTGGCTTTTTGGATACAACACTACTTTCAGCATTTGTGCACCCATTTCTCTAATTTTTCCAGCATTCTGTGAAGGAAGATGAAATGCATTTTCTGTAAAGAGCAGAAAGTACATATTTCAGACTTCACATACTGAGATGCAAAACAGAATATTATGAACACACTTACATTAAAAAAGAAAATAAACATATTCTAAATTTAATTAAAAAAACTAAAATGTAACTAAAAACTATTTTTACACCACACCAAATGAAAATAATGGAATTGCTTATGTGTGAGAGTAACATCTCATTTAGAGATTGAAGTTCCATATTGCTAACATTTCTTACCAATCAATTTGTTGATGCCAATCTGTAATAAAATTTTGTGTATTTATTTTTTTATTTATTTTACATATCATCCATAGTTCCTCCTCCCTCAACTATCATTTTCTCCCATCTTCCCCCAACATACCCTCAACCACTCCTCAGAAAGGATAAATCCTCCCATGGGGTGTCAACTAAGTCTAGAACATTCACTTGAGGCAGGTTCAAGAACCTCCCCACACCCCCTCATCAAGGTTGAGGAAGACAGCCACAATATAGAATAGCCTTCAAAAAGTCAGTACATGCACTAGGGATCGATCAGGGGTCCCACAACTAACCAGACTATAAAACTGTTGCCTACATGGAGAAGGTTGGTCCCATCCAGGCTCCCCAGGTGTCATTCAAGAATCTCTGAACTCCCACAAGTTTTAGCCAACTGTCTCTCTGATTTTCTCCTTCATGGTTTTGACCCCCACCCCTTACTCATATGGTCACTTCTCCCTTTCTTCAACTGAACTCCTATAGATCATCCTAGTGTTTGGATGTATATCTCTTGATCAGCTTCCATCAGTTATTTGATGAATGTTTTATGATAACAGTTATGGTAGAAATCAATCTGTTTGCAGAAGGCCAGTTTAGACATGCTCTCCCCTAGTTCTAGGTGTCTTAGCTAGGGTCACATTTGTGGATTTCTAGGAATTTTCCTAGCATTTGTGGCTTCCTAACCCCATAATGGCTCTGCTAACTATGTTAATAGAAGCATTATTCCTAATAGTCTGAACTGGGGCACAATCTAGATGCCCCTAAACCAAATAATGGATAAAGAAAATGTGGTACACTTACTCAAAGTACTATTACTCAGCTGTGAAAAACACTGGCATCATGAAATTTGCAAGCAAATGGATGGAACTAGAAAAAAAAATCATTCTGAGCAAGGTAACTCAGACCCAGAAAGACAAACATGATATGCACTTACTCATGAGTGAATACTATATGTAAAGCAAAGGATAACCAGACTGCATTCCACAGCTCCAGAGATTTACAACAAGTAGGACCATAAGAGAGACACATAAATCACTCTTAGAAGGGGAAATAAATAAGATTTCCTGGGTAAACTAGTGGGGAGGATGACAAATGGAAGTGGATGGGGGATGAGAATGTGAGACAACTGGATGGTCCAATTTGGGGAAGGATTGGATGAGAGAGAAAGATATCTCAATAGAGGGAGCCATTATAGGGCTAGGAGAAAATTTTATGTATTTCATCTTGAAATATCTTTTCTCACAAATAGATAATACATGTGATATCCAAGATGGTGTAAAGGTAAACATTACATTATGATTATATTAGCTTTCACTGAGAAATGAAAGAATGCAACACACACGCACACACATCTTATATGTGCATATAATGAACACTGCTGCTACAGGACAAACTAATTTATTGAAAATGCAAATGGGAATGTGGATGTGTTCTAACAATACTGTAATTTTTATCATAATTGGATTTCATCAAAAATCTACTTCATAAAAAGGTTATTAAAGATATGGAAGCTGTTTTTGCTCATGGACTGAATAAGAACTGGAAGAAACATGCACCTGGCTCATTGACGTATGACCTCAACTATATCCTATTCTTCAGCATTATATCCATGATTAAAATTTACTTCCATAGTTCAGTGGTACCAATGGGGGACTAGAAAAGATAAAGGACTAGTCCTATCTACTCGTCTTATTTTAACTGAACTGTTCTATTACTTCTGCTCCCAGCTTTCAATTTTCATTCCCTTATGCTGCTTCCAGAACTGCTAAATTTATTACTCTTCAGTGTAGTGAATATGCTATTGCTCTCTGATAGGCAACTACTGTCCTATTTCCTACCACTGTTTCTATTTACTCAAAATATACCACCTCCACTCCCAATCATACAACCATACAAAAGTCCACACCAGAAGCCTGATAATCTTTCATAAGGTGGAATGTAAATGTGTGTGTATGTGTGTGTATGTGTGTGTGTGTATGTGTGTTTGTGTGTGTGTGTGTGTGATGGAAATAGGTGAGATTATAGACAGGCAATCTTACATATACAACTCCCTAGTACAGTAAACATAATAAAAAGAAAATGGGAAATAGCTCTTGAGCCTTAAAGACAAAATAATATGAATAGATACGTATTCATGAAATGCTCCTCTATAATATCTTTAAATGCTTGGATATGTCTTTGTGTCTAAGGAAATAGTGTAAGGAAGATTTTTTTCTCTACTGAAAAACAAGACCAAATGTAATTCTTCTTTTTAATGAAATAACAATTACTTCATTGTAGTTTAAAATTAGCATTTCACAACACAAAATTGATAGAAAAATTCAGATGTTAATGTTGATCTGTAATAACATTTTATACATTATTTCTCTTTTTTATTAATAATATAATTTAAAATTTTTACATGTTGATCCCAGTTTCCTCTCCCTCCCTTCTTCCCTCCCTCCTTTTCCCCTCTCTCCCTCCCTCCCTCCCTTTCCCCCTCCCTCCCTCCCTCCGACCCTACTTTCCTCCTTTCCTCCCTCCCTCCCTCCGACCCTATCTTCCTCCTTTCCTCCCTCCCTTCCTCCCAAACTCTTGTCCTGTTTCCCCCCTCACATTCACCCTGACCACCCTCCCCTCCCATCCCCACACCCCCATTTCACAGGTAGGGCTATGCTATCCAGGTGGGGTCATGTAAATCTGTCAAGTCATTTGAAGCAGGGACTAGGACTTCTCTCCTGTCTTTAGGTTAAGGGAGTATCCCTCCATGGGGAACATGTCCCCAAGGTTCTTTTGTGCATCAGGAATACATCCTGGTTCTACTGTCTGAGGTCCCTTAGACTGCTTAGTCCTTCTAGCTGAGACCCATATTCAGGGGTTCTGAGTCAGTCCCATGCTGGATTCCCAGCTATCAGTCTGGGGGGCCCATTATCTCCTCCTAGTTTAGGTCAGCTGCCTTTGCGTGTTTCTGCACCCTGGTCTTGGATTCTAGTTGGACTCACTGTTTAGTTATGGGTGTTTGTTTCTGTTTCCAACAGGTACTAGATGAGGGCTCCATGATGGTAGATAATTTAGATGATAATCTTACTATCAGGGAAGGGCATTTCTGATAGCCTTTCCATAAATTGTTAGCTGGATTCAGTCTTGTAGAACTCTAGACCTTTCTTAGGTTAAGTTTTCTCTTCAAACCCATAATGGCTAACCTCTTTTATGTTCTTTCTCTCTCCCTTTTCTGTCTTCTATTCCTACCCCAACTCAATCTTCCTAGTTGCACTGCTTTCTTCGCCTCTCCTGTACTTTCTCCTAGTTCTCTCTCCATTCACTGTCCCCCGACTTCATATGTGTTCTGGGGGACTTATCCCTTCCCCCTTTTGTGATAGACCATATATAAATCTCTTAGAATACACCTTGTATCCTAGTTCCTCTGGTAGTGTTAATTATAGGCTGGTGATCCTTTGCTCTAGGTCTAAAATCCATATATGAGGGAGTACATACCATGTTCTTATTTTTGTGGCTGGGTTACCTCATCCAGGAAGGTTTCTACAATTTCCATCCACTTGCCTGCAAATTTTTATATTCCATTACTTTGTTTCTGCAGAGTAGTATTTCATTGTGTAGATGTGCCACATCTTCTTTATCCATTCTTCAGTTGAGGGGTATCTATGTTGCTTCCAGATTCTTGCTATTACAAATAATGCTGCAATGAACATAGTTGAGCACATGTCTTTGTTGCATGGATATGGATCATTTGTGTATATACCTAAGAGGGGAATTGCTGGGTCCTGCGATAAACTAATTCCCATTTTCTGAGGAATGGCAGGAATGGCTATACAAGTTTGCACTCCCTCCAGCAGTGGAGGAGTGTTCCCTTTTCTTCACATCCTATCCAACATAAGTTGTCATTTGTGTTTCTAATTTTAGCCATTCTGGCAGGAGTAAGGTGGTATCTCTAAGTTGTTTTGATTTCCATTTCCCTGATAACTAAGGATGTTGATTACTTTCTTAAGAGTCTTTCAGCCATTTTGATTGCCTCTATTGAGAATTCTTTCTTCAATTTTGTACCACATTTTTAATAGGGTTGTTTGGTGTTTTGTTGACTAGTTTCTTGAGTTCTTTGTATATTTTGGAGATCAGCCCTTTTGTCAGATGTAGGGTTGGTAAAAATCTCTTCCCAGTCTGTGGGCTGCCGTTGGGTCTTGTCCACTGTGTCCTTTGCCTTACAGTACCTTCTAATTTTGAGGAGGTCCCATTTATTAATTGTTGATCTCAGTGTCTGTGCTACTGGAGTTATGTTCAGGAAGCAGCCTCCTATACCAATTTGTTCAAGGGTACCTTCTACTTTCTCTTCTAATAGGTTCAGTGTGGCTGGATTTATGTTGAGGTCTTTGATCCATTTGGACTTGAGTTTTTTGCATGGTGATAGGCTGTCCTCTCTCCATATTTCTTCAATATTGTACTACAATTTCTAGCGATAGCTATAAGAAAAGAAAAGGAGATCAATGGGATCCAAATTGGAAAGGAAGAAGTCAAACTGTCTCTACTTGCAGATGATATGATAGTTTACATAAGCAACCCAATAAATTCTACAAGGGAACTCCTACAGCTGATAAAGACCTTGAGCAAACTAGAAGGATACAAGATAAACTCAAAAAAAATGAGTAGGCCTACTTTATTTAGATGACAAAGAGGCTGAGAAAGAAATAAAGGAAACATCAACTTTTACAATAGCCACAAATAACAAAGTATCTTGTGTTAATGCTTACCAAACATATAAAAGACATTTACAATAAGAACTTTGTGGCTTTAAAGAATGAAATTAAAGAAGACACCTGAAAAAAAGGAAAGATCTCCCATCCTTGTGGATAGGAAGGATATAGTAAAAATGCAATATTGCCAAAAGCAATTTACAGATTTAATGCAATCCCCATAAAAATCCCAGCACAATTCTTCACTGACCTTGAAAGATTAATAATAAACTTTATATGGAAAAAAAAGACCCAGGATAGCCAAAACAACCCTTTACAACAGAAGAACTTCAGAAGGCATCAGTATCCCTGAATTTAAGCTCTACTACAGAGTTATAGTTCTGAAAACATTCTGGTATTGGCACAAAAATATACAGGTAGACCAATGGAATTGAATCGAAAATCCTGATGTTAATCCACACACCTATGAACACCTGATTTTTGACAAAATAGCTAAAAGAATACAATGGGGGGAAGGAAAGCATATTCAAAAAATGGTGCTGTCAAAATTGGATGATGGTGTCTAGAAGACTGCAGATAGACCCATGTCTATCACAGCGCAGAAAACTCAAATTCATTTTATACATTTTAAGGTAAAAAAATAAAACCAAAAATTTGTTACATGTGCAAAAATTAAATGAGCTTAATTTACATGTAAACTGCTAAATATTTCATGTATTTAATCATCAGGGAATGCAATGGAAGAAGACATTGTCAAGAGAAATAACATTCTGTTTACTGCCTTTATGTACTGCGCCTGCCCCTTGCCAGCAAGAACGATGCAACTCTAGGAAGATCTCCTTCATGCAGTTTTAATCAGGATCCTTGAAACATGTTCTTCTGACCCGCAAGAGACCCGGGGGGACCCCTGCACAGGCTTAAATACCCTTTCGCTAACCAACCCCAGTGAGCTACGTGTACCCTACAGATAGGCTACTCTAATGCAGAAGCAGACAGCCTGAACAGACTTAACCAAATAAGGGCTTGCGCTCACCCTTGGGGAGGTGGAAGGTGGAAGCCAGCACCATCTTTAAGGCGCGGCACTTCGTGGCTCTCTACATCTTTGCTAATTGAATAATTTCAGATCATTATTCAACCACTCTAAGCATCTTGTTTTCTTACATAAATCCTTATAAATTAGGCATAATTATATCTAGTTTATAGATGAACAAGCTATGCAATGTACAGTGCTGGAAAGGACAAATTGGAATAATCATTTTATCATCAAAAGTAATGTATATCATTGCAATTCTTATATTAACTTTGCATTGTGTATTCTTTAATGATACCATATGAACTGTGTATGATATATTTATTCTTCTAGAATTCTTCTTCAATCAATACTTACATATCCCTACTATCAATAATAATATGCAAACACCTTTGAAGTTATTCAGATGTTTAAAGTTACAGAAAAAAAATATGAGACCATCTCACCCTCAAAGAGGGAAGGAGATAATCCAAGCAAAGATTAGTTGTTAAGAGTAACACAGAGTTTGATGATTCAGACTTATTAATTCTGAATGTAGTCTTCTTCCACTAAATCACATATATTTAAATTCAGATTTTCTTCCTGTCTTCCATGTCATCACTATAACCATTCTACTTGAGATAAAAGCTTTATATGACTTTCATTTTCTTTTCAAGTTAACTCATAATAATATATTTCATGGCATAACAACCACAGAACTGGGATTATTATTTTTTAAACTTAAATTTTTGTCTTCTCATTGTGACTTTCTAGTCCAAGTTATAATACACAGTAGTACAGATTAATGATTTTTTAAGTTTTTAAACTTATGTTTAGAATTTTTTCTTATTTTACATACTGATCCCAGTTCCCTCTCCCTCCCATCCTCCCATGTCCTCCATAGACCCCTACATTCCCTCCCCCATCCACTCTCCAGGGAGGGTGAGGCCTTTCATGAGGGATCATCAAAGTCTGTTGGGATGTTTTTCTGTAAATATGTTTCTCATACTGGTTAATGAATAAAGCCCTGTTGGCCAATAAGAAAGCAAGATTGGTGGGGCTAGGAGACTAGGAGGAAGAAAGAGGAAGTAGTAAGGTGGAGTCAACATGGAGAGCCCAGAGAGGTAGAACACCATTGCTGCTTTGGCCAGTAAGATGAGCCACGTGGAAATACTTAAAATAGTAAAAGTTGGTTAATCATTAAGACAGAGCTAACCCATAAGCAATGATAGTAACTGGCCAACAGGATTGTATGAAATACAGAGTCTCTGCATGTTATTGGGGGCTGGCTTGGCAGTGGGACCCGACCAGCATTGGAAAATGTGCTTATAACAGTCTGTTAAGTCATTTGAGGTGAAAGACCCCAGAAGAGGACTTCCCTCCAGGAAGAGACCCCTGAACCCAAAGACCAAGCCGAGACCACGAATGTGGATGCAAACTGCAAGAGGTTTATTTGAGATACACAGGTACCTGTGGGCGACAAAGTCTCTCGGAGGACTTGCGCACCCACAGGCTGGGGAGAGGGACTTTTATAGGGCTGGGTAGCAAAAGCGTGGGTACAGAGCGAGATGCATAGTTACAGGGGTCCCATTGGTCAGCTCAAATAAGGCGTTGAGTCATCTGAGTACAAGCCTCTTACGTGTTTGGGGATCTGATAATAGCTGACTTAACTCATGTTTGGGTTTTTCTCCAAACTCTCTGCTCCCCTCCCAAGGCCAGATGTCCATCCACAGATATTCTATTTGGCAGCCTGTGAGTACTGACCTTGTCCTGTACTTTAACTTGTTTATGTGGAAGCCTTGCAAAATGGCGTTACCATTGCTAAGCCAGGCCTTAAGCTATTAGCCTTGAGTGGGAGTCTTTCAGAGGTAGGGCCTAGACCCTCCCAATTGTCTCTAGGCTAAGGGAGTATCCCTCCATGGGGAATGGACTCCTGAAGTCTGTTTGTTCACTAGGAGTACATCCTGGTTCCATTGTCAGAGCTACCACAGATTTCCCTGTCCTCCTAACTGAGACCTTGTCGTAGTCATTCCTACACATACAATGTTGTTGTGACAGTATCTGAAAATTTCAGTCTTTCTCAGCTCTGAAAGTCCCAAAGAAACAAATGTTCTTCATTTACTTTTGATTTTACTCATTGCTTTGAATACCATCCTTTCTTTCCATTTACTTAACACGAATAATCATCCATCATTTTAGATACACCTTTAATTTGTTTATTGATAAAGACATTTCTAAATATTTTAATTCACAAGGCTGCCATTCATTTGTCTTTGCTCCTAAATACAGTATGAATAATAGCAGATTTTATACTGAATTATTACTTTTTAGCTTTTGTGTATATTCAGTTTCTGACCAGATTTTAGGAAACTTTTGAAAATGTCCATGGCTAGAACATGAGCATAATTATATGTTCCTTTTGGTAGGTGGAGGAATGTCTGTGAAAGATAATATGATTCCTGGATTGAGTGATTCAATAGCATTTCCCAAAGCCAGTTGTACATCTTGTTTCTTGATGGCTTCTTAGAATTTTAATTTATTGTGTAGCTTCCAATGTTGATTTATTTCCAATTAATAAATAATTTCATTTCAGAGGTGTGTTTTCAAAATTAGAATATTCTAGATAAACTTTAAAGTATACTTGGAATGACTTCCATATTTCAGCAAGTTGCTGGCATTATATTGTTACCAATTTGGTTTTCCTAGAGTGTTATTATGATATACTATCCTCACACAAAGTAATGAGAAGGACAATCTGTTTTACATATGATGTATATAAAGGATATTACTTATTTAGTTTTATGATCTGGGTTATATTTGATGGAAAATGACTAAAATATTCAACATTAATATGTATTTGGATTTAAATAAAATAAAACAGGCTCTTAAAATCTTGGTTAAATAGCCAAATCATATTCAGGTTACTGTCTCTTATTACATACATCAAATGTTATAGCATTGAAGGTCAAATCAATTGATAAAATAGGATATGGCTTTAGTGTAAATTTAACCTTTGGGCTTTTTATATGAAATTCAATATGCAGAATTTAGATTTCAATTAGGTAAAAATAAATATTCTTAATGTAAAAACGAGGACAATTTGGCTAAAAAATAATCATTTCCAATATATTATTTTCTGGTCTAACAATATAAATAAATGAATAGGTAATTATTTTTAAAATACATTGAAATGTGGGATGAACATCAACATCAGAATGATTCACTACTCGACTGCACATATTTTAATTTCATTCCCAATATGGACATGCTCTTTGACTCTGGAAAATGTCACTTTAAAGCTGCACTCATGGAACCCCAGTTGAATGTAAAGGGTTACACATTTATATAACTGGAAGCATTAGGGCCAGGATGACAGAATGTTGCTTCCCACTCTATGCCACCATGTTCAAGATTTATCCCTAGCTTAAAAAGTCTTTTCTTTGGAGAACATGGTAGGTCAGTAATGCCAAGCAACCTTCAATAAAACATTTGCAAACACATAAAATAGCAGAAACTGAAATGATTTTCTATATAGTATATCTTTTGTCATAAATAACAAATAAAATATAATACAAAGTAATATTTTATTAAACATCACTCAGTATTCACAATTTCATCATTCTGGTAAGAGCTATTTTCAAAATGGCTCAAATGGTTTAAAGTAGCTAATATGACCAGACAGAATCAATGTCAGTATCGAAACACTAAAATTTGGAAGATATGAAGGTTGAGAAGAAGGAAAATAAAATTCTGGAGAGAATATCAGTTAATTTACATCAGTTTTGCTTTGATGTCCATGTATACTACACCCAAGGTTTGTGGTATTTTTAGCAATAGGGTATTATTAATTAGCTTTGGCAGATAATCAAGAGGAATGGAAAGAGCATATGCTGTTCTGAGAGTCTCTTTGGTTTTCCTGATGAACAACTGATGAGGAGGTATCTCATACTTGACACAGGAGTTTTGTATAATAGCCAATACCTATTAGCTGCAACATTACTTAGGCATGTAGCATATTGCCCTTCTAAGTCTCTAAATTTTGAGTTTGCTTACCAAGTAGTAGTCTTCAAATTGGTACTGGGTTGGAAACTTGCTCGCTGTAGGACAGGTTTCACTGTGCCAAGAGGTGCAATGTGGGTTGCAGTAGGGAAAAGTCATTAAAAGTCTTACCTAGCTGAGACTCCTTTAAATTACAAACCAACCTACCAGGTAAATAAAACCATTGATACAATTGTGGCAAACACTTTATGATTGTTTTTGAGTCCTGTTTCAAATAAAGAAACTCATGCCTAGTATTATAAATGCAGTTATAAACCCATAGTGAAAGAAGTCTTGTGACCTAGGAGGAAATTACTATGGCCGTTTAATTAAAAGGATCCAACAGCTTATGTACTTCTATATATGTAGGTTTATACTTAAAGACAAATGTTACTACTCTGTCTTAATATGGTGAGTACTCTGTCTTAATCAGGGGGACTTTTCTTCTCCAGGAACACTGGCAAATTGCAAAGATACATTTCAACTTACTAAGAATAAGAGATTGCCTCCAAAGAAGATATTCATACCACCCAAAATAAGGCTCAGGGAACAACATGGAAGAGGGTGAAAAGTGTGGGAAGATAGGAAGTATATCAGTGAAATCATTTTCTACACATGACATAGCGAATGAAAAATGTTCTCATAATACAGCAGCTGCCTGCACAAGACTGAACTTCTCAATGAACAGTCAGAGATCAGGAAGAAATCACTTGGCCCTATCTATGCATTCTTCCTCAACCATGGACTTCTCAAGGATACTAGGACTGTTTTCAGAGGGAAATTGACACTATCATCGTCAATGTATCTTTTGAATTAAGAATCTGTGGTCCTGGTCAACTGAGGCTGAGGAATTGGCTCTAATTAACCAAATTCCAGAAATTCTAAAATGATACAATTACTTGCTGTGACAATTGATGCTGGTTAGCTAAACCTGAGAAATTATTGGTAATTAAGGAGAGACATTCACTCTTGAAGCAAAATCTAGCCAGATGTGTTTCTTCAGAGCCAGCACACAGATAGGTCATAGAAAGCAGCTGAAGCTTGATGCTATTAGTGGCCAGGAGAGGTTATTGGAAGGGTACAGCTTCTGGAATTTTGTAGATGCTAGTACCATGGAATGGTTATGAAGAACACTAGAAGCAGTGCAGCCTGCCTGAGCCTATGGGGTGATCTATTTTGCTAAAACAATTTCTTTGGAGACCAAATATTTTGATTATTAATTATTTAAATTTAATTTACATACCAATCACAGTTTTCTCTTCCTCCTCTCCTTTCACTCTCTCCTCCCACCTCATCTCTATGCCTCCCATCTACTCCTCAGAAAGGGTAGGATATCCTATGGGGGTCATCAAAGCATGGCCTAAGTTGGTCTCATAAAGGATCCCTGGCTGTCCGTCCAGAGTCCATGAATTCTCAAGAGGTTGGGTTTAGCTATCTCTGTGGGGTTCCCCTTCATAATCTTGTCTCCAGTTGATTATATAATCCCTTTCCTCTCTTCAACCAGACTCCTAGAGTTCGGTGCAGTGATTGACTGGATCTTTGCATATGCTTCCATCAATTACTGGGTGAAGATTCTATGGTAAAAGTTAGGGTAGTCACACATCGTATTACAGGAGAAGGCCAGTTCAAGCACCTTCTCCACTATTGCTAGGGTCATCCTTGTGAATTCCTGGGAGGCTCCCTAGCACCAGGTTTCTCCCAAACCCCATAATACCTCTATCAAGATGCAGATTCATTGCTCTCCATCCCTCCCTCAACTTGTCCATCCTGATAACTCATGTTCCCATTCCCCATCCAATCTTCTATACCTCAATCCTACCCCCAGTATACCCAGGATATCTCACCGATTTCTTCTTCACAGGGGCTATCCATGTGTCCCTGTTAAGATCCTCCTCATTACTTAGATTCTCTGGTTATATGGATTATACATAGATTATATGGATTATACATAGGTTATATTTGCCTTTACATCTAATATCCACTTATGAGGTACATATAATGTTTTTCTTTCTGGGTCTGGGTTACCTCACTCAGGATGGTTTTTTTCAAGCCTTATCCATTTGCCTGCAAATTTCATGTTGTCTTTGTTTTTTTTATAGCTGAGTATACTCTGTTGTATAAATGTACCATATTTTCTTTTTTTTCTTCAGTTAAAGAGCAATGTGGTTGTTTCTAGGTTCTGCTATGAACATTCTTGAGTCCCTGTGGTATGATTGATCATCATTTGTATATATGCCCAAGAGTTGTATTGCTAGGTCTTGAGGCAAATTGATTCCCAATCTTCTAAGAAACTCTAATACTGTTTTTAAAAATGGCTGTATAAGTTTTCATTGCCAACAGCAGTGGAGGAGTGTTCCCCTTTACTCCACATCCTATCCAATATAAGCTGCCATCAATGTTTTTGATCTTAGCTATATTTACAGGTGTTTAGATGCTGTCTCAGAGTTGTTTTGCTTTGCATTTCCCTGATGACTAAGGACATTAAACAATTTTTCAAATGCCTTTTAGCCATTTGAGATACTTCTCCTGAGAATTCTCTTTTTATGTCTCTACCCCACTTCTTAATTGGATTATTTTGTATTTAGATGTCTAGTTTCTTGAGTTCTTTATATATTTTGGAGTGTCAAATATGGGACTGGCAAAGATATTTTCACATTCTGTGGGCTGCTGTTTTGTCTTATTGACTGTGTCATTTGCCTTACAAATGTTTTTCTGTTTCATGGGGTCCCATCAATTAATCTTGAGCCTGAAAATTTTCACACTGAGCTTTATACTGTTGCACTTTGGTTTTGCTTTCATTAGATGTAAGTCTGCCCAAGTATTTATTTTTTGATGTTGGAGGAGTCCATAGGCATATTTTGACATTTTAGAGAAATGTTAGAGGTATTTTAGAGAAAATTTCAACATTGAAATATATATTTAAAGTTGATGAACTTTTAAAGTATTTGAATTTTTAGACTGTGGACTTTTGAATATTAGCATGTTTTCTAATTTGATATTAATAATACTATGCCTTTTCAGGAACAAATGAGAAAGGAAAGTTTGTGATTAAATGTATATGTGCTTTGCATCAAACTGACAATGAGTCAATTATTCTGGCTAGATATTCAGCCAATTTACATAAATCAGAATCATATGAGAGGAAAAAATGATTCCAAAAATTAGATTACAAGTAAAACCTGTGGAACATATTATTGATTAATAATTTATATAGAGGACCATAACCCATTATAGGTAGCACTACCCTTATGTAAGTCATTTTAAACTGTTTAAGTAAACAAACTGACCCATCTAGGATGAAGAAACCAATAAATAGCACTCCTTCATAACCTGTGTATTAAATCCTGAATCCAAATTTATGGTTTGTGTTCCTGGCTTGACTTCGCTGGATGATAAAAAACAAACTGTAAGATGAAATAAACCATTCCCTCCACGTTTTGTTTTTGGTAATGATGTTTTATCATAGTGACAGAAACCCTAATTAAGAAAACTGCCTCAATCACTTTAAAAATATTATGGTGATTCAAATAAATTACATTCTTCACACAGTTAGCCTACGATAATTGCCTCTTTTGCTCTTTAAATCGTGTGTGTGTGTGTGTGTGTGTGTGTGTGTGTGTGTAGAAACAGAGTCAAACAAAATTTTAATATATGTACTTGGATAAAGCAAGAATAAACATCTGATTTGAGTCAATGATGCTAAGGAGGGACATATGTCAATAAAAAAAAAGATTTAATATAGTAGCTACATTTTACCATGTCACATTTACAGAAAGTAGTGACAGGTTCAAAGAAATGATTATACTGAACATTAAGGAGTAAACAGAGATACATACACTCCTAAGAATAGAGAAGTAATTTTACTTTTAGATTTAGTAAGCAAAATTTGCTATAAGATTTATTCTGCCTTAAGTAAAAGTGCAGAATAGTCACTGACTAGAATTTGAAGGATTTCCATTACTTGAAGGATTTTTGTTAACTCTAAATTTTAATAAATGGTGGTATGGTAGTATTAAATAAAATCTTAAGTCAATTTTTGATTTCATTTTCTTTTATGTCATTTCAACACATTCAACTATATTTGCACTTTCATTTATCAAAAAATATAAGAGAACACATTTAACCTACTGCATTAAGAAATTAAAGCAAATCATAAATACTTACACAATGGTTTCTAAGCATTAACATAAGAAAGATGAAATAGTCCTTAATTGTGAAAACAATCTTTTATTAACTAAGCCCTATAATTGTGCACATTGTTTAGAAAATTTTGGCTGAGCAGCAGAGTGGGAAATACAAACTGGTCCTGATATACTGTCCATAAATTATAATTAAATTAGCATTCAGAGAAATCAAAGGCTCAACATTACAAAAGTAATAACTAGTCAAAAAGAAAAAGATTTGAAGAGAATTTCTAGAAAAATCTAGAAACTATTTTATTCAATTAAGACATGTGGGAAGATGTGCTCAAACTGTAAAGCTGTTTATTTTTTTCAGCAGTGTTACAATAATTTTCCTAAGCAAATGATTAGTAGAGACCTAATACATCACAGTTATATGGATGCCATAAATGGGTAAAAGTTTCTCAAAGTAATTTACTTGCATTCCCAAATCAAGTTTTAAGCTTTAAAGGAAGAGCAAAATCATTGAGTACCAGTGACATAGCATCAAGCATCCAGTGAAAAAGTATCAAGCATGTGAAGAAGAAAAATATGACCCTGGACTGTTAAAAACAATCAACAAAAGGGAAAAGAATACCACAAAAGCAAAGCAAACCAAATACTTAGTAAACAAGATATAAAAATAACATAAGCACAGTAGATGTGTGAGTAAAATGTATTAATATGATATATAATGAAACTATAGATATGAAATATTTAAGATCTAAATTTTGAAAACAGAATAATAGTTGTTTAGATAAAAAGAAAAAAATTAATAAATTAAAGGTAAAATAGAAACCTTATAAATAGAAAATGAAGACAAAGTTTAAAAATCTTACAGTGTGAATAAATTCGGGAATGTATCATCAGTAGGCTAGGATATTCCATCAGGGATGACAGGTGTGATAAGACATCATTATTGTCTTTCACCATTTTTATTTAGTATTTTGGTGGATGTCTTCTCCAATGTTGATATAAAAGGAAAAGAAACAAACTTCCTAACCAAAAATGAAAAGAAATAATTTAAACACCATTACCTGTACATGGCATGATCATTTATGTGGAAAACACAAAATGTATATAAATGGTACAAGAACTAATGTGAAGCTTTAGCAAGGTAGCACAATGCAGGATAAATAAATAATAATTTCCATATCTGTATTTTACGCAAACTTAGAAAATAAAATGTCAAATTATTATTTCTTGCAGAATCTAAACTACTAAATTCTTAAGGATAAATTAAAAAAATATTTGACAGAAAGAACTTAAAATCATTGCAAGGATAATTTTTATAAAACATACCATTTTCATAAGTTGGAGGACAGCGTTATTAATATGTATTTTCTACACATACTTATTTACAGATTGGACACAATAGGTTTTAAAATTCTAGTCACTCTGTTGTGTTTATTGACAATATGAAGAATGTAGAACAGAATATCGAATTTGGATAATGAATAAAAATTTTGAAAGACCTATTAATGTTTCTTCATCTAATACAAATGTACAGTAATTAAAGTAGTATGGTATTAACTCAAAAATAAATAGATTTGTAATTCAATGGAATGAAATTTAGAGTCCCTAAAGAGACCCATACAAATATGCTAAATTGAATTGATTTTTGTCCACAATGCCAAAGATATCCATTGGGGAAATGCATCATATTTTCAAGAAACAATGAAAGAAGAGTTGAACATTCATATTCTCAAAGCCCCCCTCACTTTTCTCATCATGGTGTATGCAAACAGTAATTTAGACTGTGTTTAAATAGGCATACAAAAAAAAAACATGCACTATAAAACAACATAGTCAACTACACTAAATTCTTTAAAGCTAAAAAAATACTGTTAAATATATGAAAACATGAATCACAGATTCACAGAAAATCATAGGAAAACGTACATCCAATTAAAGACTTCCTGATGTAATATATATACACAATTCTTATAACTTCATAATAAAGGGAAAAGCCATCTGACATAAAACAGTTTTACTGATATTTTGCCAAAATATATGTGCAGGCCAAATATGTCCATGATAAGATATTCAAAAGCTACTTAATATGCTTGATCATTATGTAAACCCAATTTGAACCACAACTTGATGCTACAGTATAATAATTAAAATCTAATACAATTATAATTCAAACCTTACAAAATATTGGTGAGAATTCAGAGTAATTGGTCCTCCCACACATTAATGCTAATAATATAAAATATTACAACTACTTTGTAACACAATATCTATTAGATTTTCAGACTCGCTGTAATAAAATATCACAAACTTAGCCACTTTAAAATCAACACAGAAATTTATTTCTGAATAATTTAAAAGGCCAAACATTTGTAATCAAGGTGTAATTGCTACAACTCTACAGCCAGAGTCTAGTGAAGAAAGTCCTTTCTTCTTGTTTATAACATCTGGTGGCTCTAGGCATTCTTGGCTGGTGACAATACAACTGTAATCTTTACCACTGTGCTCACACAGCCTTCTCATTTGTTCTTATGTCTTCACTTCTGTTTCTCACAAAGACACTTGTCTTTAGATTTAGGGCTTATCTGGATGAAATAAAAGATCCCATCTTGACTTAATAGTACAGGGAGGGAATCCTTTTCCAAATACTGCTACATTCACAAATGTAGACATAACTTATTGGAGTCTAAAAATTAATCCATTGTACATGGTTCCATAGACTCTTTAAATAAAAAAGTTTATACTACACTTAACATTAAACCAACAATTCTAATCATACTTTTGTCTCAAAAGAAAATAAATATCCCAATAGATATCTGTATATGGATATTTATAGCAGCCTCAGTTGTGATATCAAAAAGTGTGTTTCAGCATGTGAATGGACAACATTCATTCATATAGATGAATATTATTTAGTTGCTAAAGCAATAACAGAAGGAGGACTAATCATTCTGAAATCTCTCAAGTGAACACATTAGCATGCATCCATTAATTAGATTAGAACTCAAAAGAAAGAACATACTCTATGAAACCATTTATATGACACTCGAAATTTGTGCTAATCTGTAATGAGATAAACCTCATCAGTGATGACCTGTGAATATGGGTGGTGGACAAGATGGATTACAAAAAAGTCAAAGAATAATTTTATTAGTGGTGTATTTGTTCATTATCAGTTTTAAAATTACATGTATTGTTTCATTTTATTTGTATAAGTATTTTATTTGCATGCAGGTATGTATTCTGCATGTACTTCGTGCTTAAGAAGTCAAGAAAGAGCATAGAATTCCCAGGAACAGACGTTAAAATGTTTGTGAGACATCATGTGGATGCTGGGATTAAACCTAGTTACCCACAGCAGAAATACTCTGAACCATTGGATCATCTCTCAGTACCTTGTTCATTAGTTGCTTGTAATGATAGTTTTACATGGGTAGACAAAGTCAAAATATTTCTGCTTGTATAATTTTGATACATTCAGTTAATTTTGAATATCTCAATAAAACCATACATATGAAACTTAGAAACTTCAAAATTCTAAATATAATTCTTAGTGTTTTAAAATCAACTTTTCATTTTGGGTTATGAATGAAGGGGTGTTTATGTAGATGCACTCTTGTTACTTTCTAATTCTTTATGAGCCAGTGTGATTTATCAGTCTCAGTGGTTACACCACTCATTCTAACAGTGCACCAAGGTCTACAGCCTACTCCTTTCTGGCCTCCTTCCAACAATATGCACAGAAACCATTCAATTCGTATATGCTCTTTTTAAGACTAATCCTGTGAGTTAAATGGAAAGTTCCTGTATTTATGAAACTTGAGAGTAGTGACATTTCTTCTACCCAAGAAATTCTTTCCTTTAATATTCTTTAATAATTTTTAGTTCCTGCTTTAAAAAATTCTCAGCACTCTAAACATGGTTAGTAACATAAGCAAGAACATTTGCTTCAAAAGGACATACTTAAAACCTTTAACAGTGTACTTCATTTTCTCCAGTGGCCACATTATGCCATCTTAGTTAATTAGATTAGCTAGCTGTCCTCTTAGCAAGCTCAGAGAATTTCTTATTGAGGGACTGAAGTATGGAACTCAAGTGTCAGGGACAAACTAAAAAATGAAAAGTACATCATCAAAGTAATGATAGGTGGTGGAAGATAACCTCGGAGGACATATAGGGCATTTCGCTAAACCTCAGTGGTTTCTTGGGAAAAGAATTCAATTTGTGAGGAGCCATCTTAAAATCATTTCTTCTGAAGAGAGACTAGCATAACACAGAACCAGCTCAGAATGCCTGTGATGATTAAAGTGGCTGGCATCACCAATTGCCACAACATTTCCAGTTCAAATGTATTTTTGTTGTTATGTTTTTTTTTTTAATTTTTGTTCTCTTTTGTTTTCATTCAGAAATCTGAATTTATGAATTCAGAGCGAATTCAAAGACTGAATTATATAGATGTGGTTTTTGTATTTTTTAATACTTTTCCTTATTTTACATAACAATCCCAGTTGTCTCTCCCTCCCATCCTTCCATGGATCCCATGACCTCCCCCACATCCCATCCCCAATCCAATCTCCTGAAGGGGTGAGGGCTTTCAGGAGGTATCATCAAAATCTTTCAGGTCACTTGGGATAAGGCTTAGGACCTCCCTATTGTCTCTAGGGGGACAATTGTCACTCCATGGGGAATGTGCTCGCAAAGTCCTTTCGTGAATCAGGGATACATCATGGTTCCACTGTCAGAGGTCCCTTAGACTTCCCAGGCCTCCTAACTCAGAGCCACATTCAGGACTTCTGTGTTGGTCCTATGCTGCTTTCCCAGCTATCAATCTGGGGATAATGAGCTTCCCCTTGTTCAAGTCAGCTGTCTCTGTGGGTTTTTGCAGCCTGTTCTTGACTCCTTTGCTCATCACATCTCCCTCTCTGCAACTGGATGCCAGGAAGTTGGCTCAGTGTTTAGCTGTGGGTGTCTGCTTCTGCTTCCATCAGCTAATAGAAAAGGGATCTATGATGGCGTAAAATATAATCATCATTATCATTATCAGGGAAGGGCATTCAAGATAGCCTCTCCACTATTGCTCAGATTGTTAGTTATGGTCATCCACGTCGGTCTCTTGACATTTCCCTAGTACCAGATTTCTTTTTAAACTTGCAATGGCTTCCTCTAACATTGTATCTCTTTTCTTGCACTCCCCTATTCTTCCCCTTACTCAATCTTCCTTTTCCCTCATGTTCTCCTCTCCCCTACTCTTTTCCCCATCTCTTTGTCCTAATTCCATCTCCCCCTCACTGCCCTCCCACTCCCAATTTTGTCAGTAGTTCTTGTCTCTTTCCCCTTCTGCGGGGACTATGTATGTCTCTCTTAGGGTCCTCCTTGTTTCCTAGCTTCCCTGGTGGTGTGAATTATAGGCTAGTGATCCTTTCCTCTATGTCTAAAATCCATATATGAATGAGTACATACCATGTTTGTCTTTTTATGGCTGGGTTGTCTCACTCAGGATGCTTTCTTCTAGTTCTATGCATTTGCTAAGAATTTCAAGATTCCATTGTTTTTTTTTCCAATGAGTAGTACTCCAATATGTAAATCACCACATTTTTTTCCATCCATTCTTCAGCTGGGGCACATCTAGGTTGTTTCCAGTTTATAGATATTACAAATAATGCTGCTATGAACATAGCTGAATGGATGTCTTTGTTGCATGGGTGTGAATCATTTGGGTACATGCCTAAGAGTGGAATTGTCGAGTCATGTGGTAAACCGATTCCCATTTTCCTGAGGAACCACTATACTGATCTCCAAAATGGTTGTCCAAGTTTGCACTGCCATCAGCAGTGTAGGAGTGTTCTACTTTCTCCACATCCTGTCCCTCTCCAGCATAAACTGTCATTGGTGTTTTTGATTTTAGCCATTCTGACAGAAGAAGTAAATATATATATGTATATATATATATGTATATGTATATGTATATATATATATATATGCACATTTTCAGCCTAAGTGTGGTATCATTGTGATAATATCAGCCTAAGGGTGTTATCAGTGTGATAATAGAGAATGTATTCCACCAATGTAACTTGAGTTATGTAATCTATAATTCTGAATGTTGAGGCAATTTCTTTATCATATACATGTAGCCTTCTATGAATTTGGTTTGCAGAGGGAAAACTATCATTAAACAAATTAAACTTTTGTTTGCATGAACTCTTTGTAAACCTTGAAGGACAGCAATAATATCTTTATATAGTCTCATCCTGTATAAAATTTGGAGGAAAATTTTATTTGTTATAAGAGTGTGTAAGTTTCAGCTTTTGTAGATGGATGGTGACACATTAATGTAGCACTCAGAGGCAGAGACATGAAGATAACTGAGTTCAAAACCAGTCTGGACTTCAAAGTGAGTTCAGAATGCCCAGGGCTATACAGAGAATATTGTCTCAAATAAAATAGAACAAAAATGCCTAAAATAGACCTGGTGGCTTACAACTATCATCCCAGAACTTGGTAGCCTGAAGCAAGAGAATCACAAGTTTGAAGACAGTCTAAGCTATACAGCAAGTTATACAATAGTCTGGGCCATACCTTTAAAATAATCCAAATTATGAAGAAGTCTACATCTTTTAGATATGTGAATGGATCTGGAAATAAATGATAGGTAGCATATCTTTACTACTTACTACATCCTCTGCTGCAGTCCTTTTTTAATATATCATTACCTCTCATGTGAGTAGTACCAAAGCCTTTCTATCCAAGTACTGAATCTACCATGGTCTATACTGACAGCATATCAACTAAGTGTAGGTAGTAAGAAAAGGACACACATTAGGGTCACCCATGAAGAAAGCGGCTCAATTGGAAAAAGGCCTCCATCAGATTGGCCTGTATGCAAGTCTGTGGGCATTTTCTTGATTACTGATTGACATCAGATGGCCCAGCACCTGTGGGTGTTACCTCTGATGGGCAAGAGTTCTTAGGGTTATACAAAACAGGCTGAGCTGTTGAGTAACTATTGAGGGCAAGTTAGTAGATGGTATCCCTGCATTATCTCTGCTTTAACTTACCCCTTATTTCCTGCTCTAAATTCCTCTTATGATAAACTGTAACCTGTAAGATTAAATAAGACCTTTCTTCCCCAAACCACATTTGGTCATGATGTTTATCATTGCAATAGGAAGTCAGTATGCCACTCTACATGTATGGAATTTATGTTACCTATTAATAAGTGAAGATCTGTAATGTTGAAGCTAGGAAAGAACTGTGTGGCTCAGAAAATGATGCCTTTAAGTCACCAAGGCACAGTGGTACATTATTGAGTCAGATGGGAAAGCCTTGGGTTTATTTTGTGAAGACAATGTAGCTATTGTAAAATAACACAATATATGCTGGCATTACCCTAATTAGAATTCATTCCGCTGTTTGCACCTCAGAGGGAAGCAGCAAATAGAAGAAATTGGTTTGCCACAGCAGAATTTCTTAACAAAATGAAAAGTGAAGGAGGCTTTGCTATGCCAAAGCAAGTTTCTATACAGCTTACATGTTAGCCAAAGCAAGGAAAGGCATTTCTTAATAGTTAGTAAATTTTGTGCCATTGTAGCCTTTCAGTTGAGAACACTTGCTTAAAATGTTAAGAAAATTGGTAACTTGAAGAAGTCAACAACAAAACTGCCAGGTATGCAGACACCCACTTGGACTCTCAGTGCTCAGTAAACAGTGGCAGGAGGTTAGAGAGCTGGATGCCAGCCCATTTGATAGAGGGAGCTCTTCCTGTCGCAAATAACTCACATTAAAACAGCAACAGTGAAACAAAGGTAAACAACAGTTACAAAAGCAACATACTGCCTTTAGTCTTTTTTTTTTTTTTAGCTTTTGACACCTTCACAGGCATTCAGACTGTTCAGTCATTTTGACTTCAAGAGTTCAGGAATTTGAAATGACTGAGGAATGGACCTCCATGAATAACATACATAAACCACAGTCAAGAACATTTTTTTCCCCACAGAAATTCAGATAATACAATTCCAGTACAAACTGAAGTAGAATTGATAAATGTGTCAAAATCTATGTTGAAGAAATGTGTGGAGTAGTAAAGGGTTAAATATAATTTAAATTTAAAGGCCCTAAAAATGTGAGGTATTGAAAATTTGTGTATTTGTTGAAGTTTGCTTCAGAAGGTAAATTGTAGAAAATATGTGAATCGATGATCAGTTTTCCTCACTCCTGTTTGTCATTCATTGTGAGGATTAAGTGCTTAATACTCTAGTTTTTGTTGTTGTTGTTTTGTTTTGTTTTTCTATCAGACAGAAAGAAGTGTATTGACTGCTCTAGCTAGGTTTCTATCACAAAGATAAAACCAAATCAAACCAAAACAAATAAACAGGAAACCATCATGAGCAAAATACAATGGAAAGGAGATTAATTACTTCATGTTATACTTGCAAATACAGTCCACCATGAAGAGAAATGAGGGCAGGAACTCACATCAGGAAGCTGAAGAGGGTAACCTGAATACAGGAACTGAAGCTGGATAAATGGAGGGATATTGCTTACTGGCTTGCTGTCTCATGGCTTGCTCAGCCTGCTTTCTTACACAACCCAGGTGACAAAGCCACCACCCAAGGTGAGTTGGGCCCTTCCATGTCAATCATTAACTAAGAAAATGTCCCTACAGACTTGCTTAGAAGCCAGTCTCACGGAGACATGTTCTCAGTTGTGGTTCTTTCTTCTCAAATATCCCTGGTTTGTTTCAAGTTAACACAAAGGTCTAATCAGGAAATTATCTTAGCAGTCATTTAATTTTATCATGAATATGTAACTCAGATATGACAGCGAAATTTTGTGAATAATCATTGCTTTCAAGCACTATCTGAAAGACTTTGGCAATTAAATTTTGCTGCCTGCTTGTTAATGTTTCTTGATAAACTCAACTTACCATGTCAAGGCAAAGGAGCACTTGTATATGAAGCTTACAGTGTATTCACAATTTTGAAGATAAACTTTAAATAACAAGTCCTAAAAATATGTACTATTTAGTTCTCAAGTGATAAATATTCAAACAAGAAGTTCTAAGATTCCCAGCTAATCTCCAATAGACACATTTACTTTTTTTTTTTTTAATATAATCCTTGTAGTATTTTCCCAACTCTGAGGCAAAGATAAAAGAAATCACCTGTTTTGCAAAAGGCAAACTGTGCAACTGAGAAACTTACAACTTTCAATTAGAAAGAGTTAATTTGCTATTTTTTGGCATGATAAACTGCAGATGTCAAAAGAGAACTATAGAGGATTTCGAGATGGCTTACTGGTTAGCAGCACCTGCTGATCTTCCAACAGAACCAACATGTGGTTCCCAGCACCCATCTCTGGAGAATCACAATTGTGTGGAAGGCCAGCTTCAGAAGATCCTATGACTCTTGCTTTCACAGACACACTTCACCCACATACATACATATACACAGACACACACAGTCACACACACACAGACACAGACACAGACACACACACACACACACACACACACACACACACACACATCCACACACACACAGTTGAAAAATAATATAAAGAATTCTTTTTAATATGTGTATATATATTAATTTTTCTTATGTTACATATCGATCCCAGTTCCCTTTCCCTCCACCCCTCCCTCTCTCCCATGCCCCCAACCCCCTTACTGCCTTCCTGTTGCATTCCCTACCCACTCCACAGGTAGAGTAGTGCCTTCCAGGAGGGATCATCAAAATCTGTCAAGTCATTTGGAATAAGGTTTAAGCCTTCCCTCTTGCCTCTAGGCTAAGGGAGTATCCCTCCATGGGGAATGTGCTCCCAAAGTCCTTTTGCACCAGGGATACCTCTTGCTTCCACGGTCAGAGGCCCCTTATCCTGTCCAGGCTTTCTAACTGAGACCCATGTTCAGGGAGTCTGAGTTAGTTCAATGGGTGTTTCCTACCTATCAATCTGGGGGAGTCTATGTGCTCCCCCGTGTTCAAGTCAGCTGTCTTTATGGGTTTCTGTAGCTGGTCTTGTCCCCTTTTCTTTATATTTCTCCCTCTCTGCAAAGAAATCTTTAAAATCCTTGCAATTACTTATAGTGTATTAAGTTAGGGAATTGTGGAATATAGTTACCATGACTACAAAAAAGGAGCCAACTGCTTTGTCTTACCTTACTAACACTTATCTGGGACATTGAAAAGTGGTAGCTGTTCTATTTCTCCACCTAAGAGATTCTCTACTTGACTCTCCCCCCATCACCTGTACCAGAGTATACCTTTATTTGGCAAACAACCAATAAAGAAAGGAGAATGCATGCATTATTGATAAACTTGCTTCTGAATTAAAAATCCAGATACATGCCTGTATATAAATAGCCTAACTTTACCTGTGGAGATGGCACTGTTTTAATGAAAAAGGTAAAAACTTGTTTCACTATTTGTAGAGTTATACTGTCCCAAATTTAATTGAAACATAAATTGAGAGAAAGAAAATAAACTTCAAAGTTTATATGAAGAATAGCTTTCCCCACTTTGGCTTCTTTTTGAATAATAATTCTACCAGAGAATAGTGAGTCAAAATGAAGCAGCAGCATGAGCATACTGTTCGATATTCAGCACTGTCATTAACTTTTGAGTCATCAGCTCATGCTCTGTACTGTGTTGCACCCTCATCCTGAAGAATTTCTTTATAGGACCAAATAACTATTCCCAATTAGTCCTTTGTCAATAGTTTGTTTCAATGTGAGTTAGAAAATCAAACTTCAAGCAGAACACCATATAATAACTCAATTTCTACATTATTTACAACCAGGCTTCAGACAAAGGTAATAAGAGGAAATCAGAAAATACACTATTAGATTTATTCTTTTTGAAGAGGACAGGTAGGAAATCTGGCTTGCTGACCTGATATTTCCTGAGCATACAAATTATGTAAATACAATGCTGGAAGGCTATGGGCACATTACTTTTAGTGTGAAGAAAATGCAATTTTATTCTTTTTGGTAAAATTATTTGACAACATTGTTAAACTGAGGCCATTTTTACTTGCCACCATTAACAAAATCTCTCCAAATCTAGACGGTTTTATATACATACATACATACATACATATATATATATATATATATATATATATATATATATATATATCTTTATTTATTTTATGCTGGACATAATTATACATGCCTTTTTTTCCAATGAAAACAAACATTTATAAACAATATTAGGGAATTTGAGCGTCATTCTTTCCAAGCTGCTTCCTGCTGGTAGGGGGTGCTGTCATTAGAGAATCCTAAGAAGACTCAGAAATCCAGGCTTTATTGGTCGGCCAGGCTGCACTGTCCCATTGACGTTGCTTCAGGGGGTCTTGCTTGATCAAACTACATTATTCTAGAAGGGATCCAGAGCTTTTCATTTTCTGTGGAAACAAAATTAGAAATCCTTTTCCCCAGTAACTTGTCCTTAGGCTTAAATTTTGAAGTCAAAGCATTTTAAATATATATATATATATATATATATATATATATATATATATATATATATATATATATATTAATCCAGCAGCATTTTTCCTTCTTCTTTTAATAATAATATAATTTAAAAATTTTACATGTGGATCCCAGTTTCCTCTCCCTTCCTCCCTCTTACCCTTTTTCCCCTGTGACATGCACCTTGGCCACCCTCCCCTCCCATGCCCCCACCCCCATTCCCCTGTGACATGCACCCTGGCCACCCTCCCCTCCCATGCCCCCACCCCCCATTCCACTTGTAGGGCTATGCTATCCAGGTTGGGTCGTGTAAGTCTGTCAAGTCATTTATTTGAAGTAGGGACTAGGACTTCTCTCCTGTCTCTAGGTTAAGTGGGTATCCCTCCATGGGGGATATGTCCACAAGGTCTTTTTGTGCACCAGAAATAGATCCTGTTTCTACTGTCTGAGGTCCCCCAGATTGCTCAGTCCTTCCAGCTGAGACCCATATTCAGGGGGTCTGAGTCAGTCCCTTGCTGGGTTCCTAGCCATCAGTCTGGGAGGCCCAAGCTCCTCCTTGTTCAGGTAAGCTGTCTTTGTGAGTTTGTGCAACCTGCTCTTGTCCCCTCTCTCTGCATCTGGATTCTGGTTCGACTCAGTGTTTAGTTATGGGTGTTTGCTTCTGTTTCCAACAGGTATTAGATGAGGACTCCATGATGGTGAATAATTTAGTTGATGATCTCACTGTCAGGGAAGGACATTTATGATTGCCTTTCCATGGTTGCTCGAATTATTAATAGGAGTCAGTCTTGTAGTCCTCTAGACCTTTCTTTAGGTTCAATTTTATCTTCAAACCAGTAATGGCTCCTTCTTTTATGCCCCCCTTTCACCCTGACTCAACCTATCTAGTCACATGTGTTTTCCTCTCCTCCCCTTCTCTTTCTCCTAGTTCTCTCTCCATTAACTGCCCCCCCATTTCCCATGTGCTTTGGGGTACTTGTCCCTTCCCCCTTTTGTGAGGGACCATATATGAATCTCTTAGAATACACCTTGTATTCCAGTTTGTCTGGTGGTGTGTATATGGATTTTAGACCTAGAGCAAATTATCACCAGCCTATAGATCTAGAGGTTTTTACAACCTTTTTTTTTACCTGTTGGCAGGGTGAATACCGATGTGTCCTCCAATATGTTGAAAATCATCTAAGCTGAGAAACTATAGCCCAGAATACAAACTTCTCTACAGCTCTGGCTGGCTTGTATGAACCATTTTAAGTCTCAAACAAATAACACAATTGCAACTAGAAGAAAAGGAACTTAATGCAGGGATGTCAAGATTCCATGAAATTTATCAAAATGATTCCTCTTCTTTGTATAGTTCCTATAGAAGTCCAAAATGCTCCATTTGAGAGCCTCATAGATTATAAACAGCCTCACAGTAAGAAGAACCTTGTTAATTTACGTCTGACAAACATTAACAATACACCAAGGAGGGAACCCTGCTCAGTGTACCGGTTTCTTCTGATGAGCAATCTCCTCCTTGATTCAGAATGTCTTAAAAGACAAAAATCGGTACAGCTGTGTGTCAAGAATTCACTTATCTTTTAAATATGATTGACCTTTAAGTTAGCCATGAGGAACTACAGTACAGGAATGATTTCATCCTTTGCACATGTTACTTCATATAGTTAATACAGAAGTCTCCTTTATTTGACAGTTTGCATTACATAGAGGAAGTTACTTGCTGGCAACTACAATCTGGAGTGTCATAGGAGACTATAGAAGTAACTGATTCATGAGTTTTAGATAATGTTCTATTCTGAGTAGCAGAACAGAGCATCGTATCATCGTGTGGTGTTCTACTATGTCCTCTATCATCTTGCAAAGGATATCTCATTTCATGTATTGCAAGATTCTATGTTTTCTATGTTACTTAACAGTAATCTCATTAATCATATTTACAATCATGTTATTTAGTGTACCAGCTCTATTTAAAAATAAGGACAACAATAACCAAATGCTGTATTTCATCATAGATGACCATTCATCTCACTTATCATTACACAGTAATTTTACATTCTCATGGCATCACAAAGAGTAAAATACAATAGAGATACCATATCCACTATCATTTGTTACAGTATATTGTAACTATCCAATTTTGTGACTATTATGTATGTTTAATTTCTTATTCTACTATATCAATTAAAGTTTTTCAAAAGATTTTATGCATAATACAAAACATAGTATTCACAGAGCCTAGTATTTTCTAAACTTTCACAATTCCACTGGGGGATTTAAAAAATATCTTTTGTGCATTAAGGGTTGAAACTTTGTATGCATTGCTCATGGATTAATTAAAGATAATAACTGAATTTTTCAATTATATTAAACATTTTAATGTTTTGTCTCATGTAACTTGAAGTATGTGGATAGCATAGAAGAAAGTTTTAATAATTTAACCATATTTTAACTTAATGTTAGTATTACATTAATGTTATAATCTCTTATGCCAAAATATTAATATTGTTATAAAGTTATATGCAATATAATATTATTAGGTTATGCTAAAATGTTAAAGAAATGATATAGTTAAAATTGGTAATGGTGACGTTATTAAACATATTTCTCCACAAATCACATAACTCTAACAACTCTGATAATGCCTTATGAATTAAGAGTGTTATACACTTTGTGAACATTCTCACTTGCATACAATCAGACAAAAGATCAAAATTCAGTTTAACTTACTAAATGTTTATATGCAAATAAATTTCATGATGCTTATGGGTAAAATTCTCAAAAGGGAGAACAACAATCACTGTCCTCAAATACAGTGATATAGATAGGAAAATAAGGTACACTTATAAACAATCACAAGTGCATCCAATTCAACTTTTTCATAAAAATGAATTTCATATACATGTGGATATATCTATGCAGGTAGGCTTATGTATTTGTGTGTGTGTGTGTGTGTGTATGTGTGTGTGTTAGTGGGGATTGACCCAAGAAATGTGAACTACAAAGGACCTATATCCCCAGATTTCTTAGTATTACTTTATTTTTAGCAGAACATCATTAAGTTTCTCAGGCTGATCTTAAATATGTGATCTTCCTGTTTTAGGCTCTATAGCAGGTGAGAGTATACATTCATTTGCACTATCAGGCTCAGATTCTGTTTCATTTGTTTTTTTTAACTTTAAAGATCTTCCTTTCATTGAAAATGTTTTTCTCCCACATAATATACCCTGATTCTCTTCCCTCTTCTCCCCTCGAGTTTCTCCCCATCTTTCTTCCCATTTGTATGATCTCTTTTCTATGTCTCACTAGAAAACAAACTGGTTTCTCAGAGATGATAATAATAAAATAAGATAAAACAAAACTACCTTATGGGAACAGACCAACCAGACAAAGAAAAAAAGGGCTCAAGTAAAAGCACAACAAACTTTTAGATGCAGAGGCCCACTCAAACCCACACTCAGAAATCCCATAAACCTACTAAACTGGAGAACATAATATATAACCAAAGACATGAACAATTAAAAGAGAATGAGAGAAATGTCTGTGAGTATTTAAAATATTATATGACAACACTATGAGACAAGGAATATCCAAAGGTGGCACTGAGTTTGTTTTCTGCTGGCCATCTACTGCTGGATATGATGCCTACCCTTAACTCAAAAGAAGTTTGTTTTCTCAGTGAACCCCCTTGAAAAAAAATTGACATTTTCATTTGTTAGTGATTATCAATTGGAGACTGCTTCTGAGTTAGTGTTGGGGTGGACATCCACTTCTTTCACTTCTAGTACCCCAGCTGGTGCAGACCCATGCGGGCCCTTTGCATGCTAGGTAAGTTCATGAATACATTAATCTAGGTATTTTATAGAGCCTTGTTTTCTTGGTGTCCCCTATTCATTCCAGCTCTTAAAATATTTCCATCTCCTCTTCTGAAGATTTCCTTGTGCTGTAATGGGAGGAATTTGATGGATACAGACCATTTAGAGGGTTTCAAGATCTCTTCCTCTCTGCAAAATATCTGGCTGTGTATATTTGTATTTGTTCCCATCTGCTTCAGGAGGAAGCCTCTCTGGTTATGGCTGAGTAAATCACTGATCTATGAGTATAGTAGAATGTCTTTATGAGTCATCTTATTGTTATGTTCTGTTAATAGAACAGAAATAGTTTATTTTACCCTTGATTCTAGGCTATATAGACTCAGATTCTTGATCACCAAAGCAGTGATGGGTATGGTGTTCAACTTAAGGAGTGGGCTTGAATTGAAATCAGATATTGGTTGGTTACTTCTACAAGATTAGTGCTACCATTACACTAGCATATCTTGCACACAGATCAAAAGGATTTGCAGCTACGTTGACATTTACAATTTTTTCTTTTGCATCATACAGAGTATCTTCCTGTACCACAGACTCCAGCACATAGTAGGTAAGGCTCTATGTAGACACGAGCTTGGTTTCTCCATTGTCAATGAGTTAGTTGTATAGGTGTTGTGTTCAGCAATAAGGACTTGCCATAAGTTTGTACAGAGCAACCTATAGTCTTGTCAACTGCCATAGTTTTCTGGGAGTTCCCATAGTAATATTTTGGTGAGTACAATTAGATGTAACCCATTCCCATTACTGGAAACTTCATTTGGTGACAAGAGATGTCCATGATTAATGTACTCATAAATTTACAGAGCATGCACAGGGCCTGCATGGGTCTGCACCAGCTGAAAAATACACCATTATGTAAATGTACTACATTGTCATTATACATTCATCTGTTCTAAGACACAATGCTGTTTTCAATTTCTGCTTATTATGAATACAACAGGAACAAACATGTTTGACCAAGTATC
Source organism: Cricetiscus sungorus (assembly GCA_030556225.1). NCBI lineage: Eukaryota > Metazoa > Chordata > Mammalia > Rodentia > Cricetidae > Cricetiscus > Cricetiscus sungorus. Next base: position 44,149,202 of record JANBXA010000726.1, read on the forward strand.
TCTCAGATACCTGGGTCTATGCCCAAGTGTTGTGTGGCTGGATCTTGAGGTAAATCTCTTCCCATATTCCTGAGTAACTGATACTGACTGCTAATCATTAGCAGGTTTTCTTTTAATTAAGAAGCCAGAAATTCACAGTGGAAAAAAGAAAGCATGTTCAACAAATAGTGTTAGTATAACTAGATGTCTGCATGTAGAAGAATCCAAATAGATCCATATCTATCACCCTGTACGATATTCAACTCTAAATGGATCAAAGGCCACAAAGTAAAACCAGACACAATAAACATTATAGAATAAAACGTTTAGAATACTTTTGAACACATTGGCACAGGAGACAACTTCCTGAACAAAAAAGTGAGAGCACAGACAGGTACTAAAATCAACAACTTATAAACACCATCACTTAAACAAAGCATCAGGTTACAGAATGAGGAAAGACTATCAAATACACATCTGACAGATTTACAATATACAAAGAAACTAGATTTGAAAAAAAAAAAACCCAATTTACAAATCGGACACAAATATACACAGAACTCTCAGAAAATGAAACTCAACTGTCTGTTTCCTGTTTAATCTAAGATGTGCTTTAAATTTTCATGTCTGATTGGTTTTTACTTTATTTTGGACCATTTTTGGTTATTAAAATACACGCATATATGATTATATTATGTGCATATACTTAATTTGCTATTTATAAAGTTTAACTCGATATATGCTTTCTCAGTTTCATAGCTGACCTTAGCATTCTAAAAATATAAGGAATATGTCAAATACTCACTGTGATTGCAAATTCAACCATTTCATCCTGAAATTCTACAGTTTTTATTAATAGTTTCACAAATTTTTGATTACATAAAAAGAAAAAGAAATCCCATGCCTGATTTGTATCTGATGGATTATCTGTTCAATAGGTAAAATTCTTCTTGATTTTTGCTCTTGGTTTTACAGATAACAGTTCCATCTGTATTTCATGCTGTCACTGCTGCTACAAAAGTCTGTCACAGTCTGAAAACAGTCACAGACTATCTGTAAAAGGCAAGTATGACTGCACTCCACTACAACTTCATTTACAAGAACTCACAGTTTAGCCTGGGGGTGATAGTTGGCTGACATGGATAATGTCAAACTCTAAAAGGACTTTACTCAATACAATCTTGAGTCCCTTTTACTTTCCTAAGGCAGAATGCAGTTGATTATCCTGTCCTCAAAGGAGGTGGTGGCCTATACAATGCCTCAGCATTTCCCAGGCATTTCATTGGTCAAATCTGAGAGGAGAACTCTCACTTTTCTAAACCTACTGACTCACACACAAAGAGAAAGTAAATGGCTACAGAGCTGTACAAAGACCTAGTACAAAAAGCAAAACAGAAAGCACATATCCATTCAAGGTGAGACTGAACTCTGGCACTTTTGTTTGGGCAGATGAGCTGTAGCAACCATTTCTCCTCCAGGCCCTACAAGAGGCAGGTTGTAGAGCACTGAGTTACATAATTATCTGAATGCCGTGCTGACACCATGCAGAAAAACTAATGAAGAGAAGAGCTTTGCCCCCCATTTATTCTCCCTTTACTGGTTTAATTTAATAATTATTAGCTTTCTCTTGTTTATATCCCAGTATAGGGAGAGAAATAAGCAACAAGCAAAAATGTTATGAAAATATTGATTAAACTGTCACTGAATTTGTTCTATTTTCTGTTTATTTCTATCATAGAAAATATTTAAATTGGTTCAAATTTTCTCATGAAATGTGCATATGCATTTCCAGAGTCACAAAAACAGAAAGAAAGAAATAAGCCTATTATAAAACACAAGCAGAAGAGTATGCTGAAAACATTTGTCCAAGAAAAGTTCAAAGCAAACATGGTGCTAGAGTTATGAAATGGAATGGATACCACAAATGTCATGCTCCGTGTCATTAAGAAGAAAAGGTCAAGCCTATTTGATCAGTTATTTTCAGAAAAAAAGCGATTTCAGAAAAGCATTTTCCCCTTTCTCTAATTCTACTCACATAAAACCAAGGAATGATTTTGCTCCTATTTCTGACTGCGGCTTTTCAAAGGCGTTGTTGATCACGATGCTGCTCTGAGCAGGAGCTGAAGGCAAGTTGGAGATTATATTAATTATAGAGTGCTATGGTCGCCTCAATTTCCATATTAAGTAAGTGTTGCATCACTGATCCAGGGTGGCATCTCTTCCATGGAGAGTACTTTTAAAAGTGCAAATGTATGAACAGAAAATTCTCACTTCAAAGAGAAAGAGAACTGTTTTGAAAGACAGGCTTTGAATGCAATCTTATTCAAAAGGAAGCCTATTTAGAGAAAATGGAATCCAAAAATGTCAACACCTGTATTCTCCCTGAGAATATGCCTTCTTTTGACAATAGCACTGAGAAACTAAAGAGTACTCTGAAAAACAAACACACCTCACTTTATTTGGCTTTATGTAGAAAAATTGGTTGGATATTTTTGTATTTTCATTATAAAGCAATATATTTCCCAAACTTGATATGAGCAACTGCCTAACCCAACCAGACTTAGAACATCCTGGAAGGTTAAACTTCATTTCAGAAAAAAAGTCATAAGACCTATATTCATGTGAATGTTTTCCAATGTATCAACTCAAACCTGAAAGAATGGTTTCTTTGCTATGATTTTGATCAATTGTAAAAGGTGGAATGTAATAGGGAAAATTATGTTGTAAAATTGCAGAATTTTCCTTTTCTACTTTTAGGGAAGATTATTGTAAATACCCTTTGATCTACAAGAAAATCACCTTCCTCATTGGCAACACAAAATATGTTGAATATGACAAAGACTTTTTCATACTAGTTAAATGAAAACATTGTGGTAGGCAACATTTACATCCATATCAACTGAGAAAAAAATAGATTCAATTGCAAATGCTAGTTAAATATGGGTGGTGTAGAAATCACATTGGTGGTCTACCCAGGATTTCTAGTACCAACTATTAATTATTCATGAAGCTTTGTTTCAGGTGTTTACAGAAATGATGAATACTAAGGTAAAAATAAAGAAAAATAGGGACATGAACCTGGGAGATAGGTGTGTTCACGGGTTCTGAGGAGCTGGGGGGCAGTGGGAGAAAGATAGGATTCTAATATGTTGTATATTTACACGAAACTTTCAAAGAATGCATAAATTAGTTTTCACACTCATGCATTCTATTTAAAGCTCTTTAAAAGGTGATTTCACCCACAATTGTCATTTAATAATTTAATATTTATTTCCCTGAATAACGTAAACCAAAATAATGAAAATAAACCAGAATGATGTTACTTCAACATTTTCTACATATTCATATTCCTTCCAAATTCCCCTTTTGTCAAAACTCTGAACTAAAATTTACCTCTATGTGGAATGAGAATTGTAGATAATCATATTCACTACATGGCTACATTATGTGATTTGCAGTATGAGTGCCACATACTCAATACACAGTCAGAGACATTGTTTTTCCTTTGTTGTTGTTGTTGTTGTTGTTGTTGTTGCAGGGTAGGGTGTTTCCCTGGGCTCCGAGGAAAGGGATTTGGTGGAGACGCACCATTTAGGACTGAGTGTTCCAAGGTCTCTCACTCTGTATAACATCTGGCTGTGTATCTCTATATTTGTTCTCATATGCTGCAGAAAGAAAAAATCTGAAACATTTTTATTTTTACAATTTCAATAGAAACTCTATGAGTGACATTAGACTTGTGTGATTACAATGAGCTATTATGTGCAGGGGTATCAACAGTAAAACACTTGTGCAGCATGTGCATGACACTGATTGCAGTCTCTACCCCTATAAAACAATGTCATGGATTAATTCCTTCTGCTCTACTATTCCACTTATAACTAAATCAGTATGTTTTAGTTATAAGAATGTTTTTAAAATATTCATATGGAAAGAGAAATCATTTTTTTCATTCATGAAAATTTGTGTGCTTTCTTTAACAAAAGAATTTTGTCATGGTATATTTTCTTTTTCATTTTAGCTGACCTTTTGCATTCCTACTTTTATTTTTTAGTTTAGTTTAGTTTTTCGAGACAGGGTATCTCTGTGTAGCTTTGGAGCCTGTCCTGGCACTAGCTCTGTAAACCAGGCTGGCTTTGAAATCACAGTGACCAGCCTGCCTCTGCCTCCAGAGTGCTGGGATTAAAGGCATGTGCCACCACTGCTAAGCAACCTTTTACATTTCTAATGTAGAGACTTAGAAATAATGTATGAAATGCTTTACAGATTTCCATGTTCTAATAAACCAAACAGAATCCTTCTGAATGGCTCTCTTTTTAGATAGATGCAGCAAAAACAAAAATTGATAGCCTAGACATGTTTTATTGATCTACCAACACATATATGCATATATACATGTCAGTCAATACTGAGATAAGAAAAGGTGTCCATAGACAACTGGCTTTGTTAAAATTGGGGGGGGGGAGTATTATATTTAAAAGAAGCCAAACATTGCTTCAGACGCATGGTGCAGAGGTTCATAAGCAGGAACTTGTATGAATGACTCTTCCCTGAGGACTAACTGTCAAGGTACCAGAAAGCACAGTGCAAGTTTCCAAAGCAGGAAGGCAACCAATAGTCCTACATAGCTATGGTGCCTATGAACCACACAAAGGAACAGCGCGGTATGATAACCCTAAGAATTCAGTAACCACATGCATAACTTCATGACAATAAACAGTTAACTCTCTTAATTGATCTTAATATCTGGTCAATAAGGGAGAAATCATAACTGATTCTGGAAACTTAGCACACACAGAGCACACAGATGTAGTGAAGACAGGAACCTTAAATGAGAACTTAAAATAATACTTTACTAATCCAGTATAATCTTTAGCTAAATTCTAAATATTTATATGTATACACACAGATAAGTGCTGCTCTCACCCATCATTAAATAACATTCTTTCATCACAGGAAACCACAACATATCAAAATACAATAGGTAGAAAACAAGTACTGCCATGAAGGCTCAGGAAACATTGTGAAGGAAGGGCCCGAAGTATTGAAAGAAAGGAACAAGGACTTTTTTGTGTATGTGGAGACTTGTCTCCATAAAGACTCACTAACATGAAATGAAAAACAATATACATGCTAAAGTGGACATGGAATCTCAACCTTAGACAAAGAAATACAACCAACTAAGAAATGCTAAGATAGGAAGAAATAATCTTTCTCCAAGGAATAGCACACATACTGGTTATCAAAATGCAAATGGTCAGCCCTGTAAAGAGACACTCAAGGAACATTATATAGACTGAGGAGTTGTTCTTAAGAATATATATATATATATATATATATATATATATATATATATATATATATATAAATTGCACACACGAATGCACACAACAATAGTTAATGTAAAAGATGTCATGAATTTGAAGACAATGAGGAGAGGTGTATGGGAGGGTTTGGAGAGAAAGAAGGAAAGGGAGAAATAATGTAACTATTAAAATCTCGAAAACAAAAAAAATAGCAAAAAAGAGAAGCTAGATTAGGAAAAACTTTAGGATGTTTAGTGGGTTAGTTAATTTGATAATAATCATATTAGCATTATCTTGACCCTAGGAAAATTTGGAAACTGGCAATCAAGTCAATATGAAGACCTTAAAAAATTATATGATGGGAATTCAGCAAAATGATAGTATTGAAATTCTTTGGTTATTTTTGGAAGCATTTGTTTGTGTGATTTGTCCTAGAGACTTAAAGCAGGTTTACATCAGTTATTACAACATGCACCACAAATTTGTCTACAGACATTTTCTCTATTGAGATTCCCTCTTCCAAGATGACCACAACTAGTGTCAAGCTATCAAAAGACTAACAAGCATAGTATCAAATTAATTACAATTTTGGTCATTCAACTTTGAAGTAAAAATTGTATTATCACAATTTAATCTCAATTAATGACATTTGAAGCTACTTTCAGATCAGCTGTAATGTAAATAACATTGAGTTCTTCTCTAACAAAATACAACCAATAATGATAAGTTTTTGTGTAATTATCTTTGCTCCAGAATTCCAGAGATATTTTCAATAGAAAAAGAATGGGCAATGTTCATGACAATATGATAAGGTATTTTGGCATCCCTAGAGTGTAACTTTGGCTTATATACAGGTGCCACAACAACAAATCTTTATGGTATGTGCTGATGGAAGGAACATGATAAATGTCCTTGAACAGTGTAAGAAGAAACAGCAGCAATAGAGCCTAGGGACAGATGGTTCTGATTTATTACATGGAAATGTCAGAGGGTAAGTGTTTTCTGCATATTGAGTTAGAAGTAATTCAGAGGTAATGTTTCAGATTATTGTGTAGGGCTTGGTATTTTGGATATTGAATCTGAATCAAGATCATCTCATCTCTTAAGCAGGCTTAAAGACAAAGGACATGGCCAGATTCGAAAAGGCTTGGAATCTTTAGGAATATATTGAGGCAAATAAGGCACTGAATGGCATTTGGAAATGTTTGAAATGAATATAAGCATGCTTTAATTGTCTGTGACAATTGGAGTGTCATTCATTCTCATAAATGAAATTCATTGTAACCAATTCAGAATATATATCTATATCTATCTATCTATTAGTTTTGTAAAATGTATTTGAATATTTACTATTATGGAGTTTTTGAAACACGTTGTAAAGAAAATGCTGTTTACTGAGTAAGAAGTTAAGAGGAGACAAGGTGTGCTTTGGCTTTAACTTTAAATAACAGCGTTATGATGTGTGAGTTTTGTGTCAAGGAAATAATTATCAGAGGGGTCTTTTAAACTTTTTCATTACTATAATGTTTTGAAAATTAGGGCTTTAAAATGTTAAATAGTTTATCAAGCTATGTTATGTTGTGGAGACTTCCAAATTAAAGTAAGCTCATGGAAATTACCCCTTAATTTCTTATTACCTTTATTCAGTCATCTGAGAAGTACAGGATTTGTGCTTCACTACATTTGGTCACATTTTAAATCAAGATTCACATTGTCAAGCCCTGAACTATTGATTATACTGCTGGGAATATGTGTGCTTGGTCTATTTATAAGATTGTAACTCTTTTAATCAAATTGTTCATTAACATAGAACAAAGTAAAGATGAACTATTACACAAAAATTTCAGATTCAAGGGAGAGGTTCCCTGGTTTTCATTCCTCTTTTATCTGAAAAGTTATTGTGTGTGTGGAAATGTAATCATGTATACTTATTGAACACATATACATCCAGTGTAAGGTGTTTACAAAGAAGTTTGATGTCATGATACAATGCTATTTTCATATTTCTATGTATTTTATATTTGCGCAGAACTTCACAATTTTATAATTGTTTTTAAAATTTTCTTTGTTGTATAAAAAATTGGATTAAGAGAGTTGGTTTCATTGACTTTATTAAAAATATATATGCTCATATTCAAAGGAAGTAAGTAATTGGTCCAAAACATTCAAATAGAAAGTGAAGAATAGGGGATAATAATAGGTATCATTTTAGGAAAGTGTCCATTGCCCTGTACCACACTATTTCATCATTTACTTCATGATAGATGCATATTTGTGGCCATGGTTCAGAACCACCATGCAAATGGCATATCTCTAACTTGCTATTTATTGAGCAAAAGTAATGAATAGACTATAAGCAGTACAAAAAACAGAGATGCTCAATAAATGTTTGTTGAATGCAAAATAATTAATATGGATGACACTGTACTCTCTTGAAGTTTAAACATGAGATAGATGGTAGGATGTGCTGAAGAGCTATTAAATGTTGGTCTCTGTAGTATGTATTTCATATATTCTCAGATATTTTGCCCACTCTATCTACTTCGAAGAAGTCCTAATTCATCATTTAAGGTTCAAAAAAGCTAGTTTATATGATGGTGTCAGAAAAAAATAAAAACAGTCAGCAATATCTAACTTCTAATGACCCAGACAAATAAAAAAGAAATGCTTATGAATGAATATTATAGCATGGAAAATGAGGCAAAAGTGAGAGAGCTGACCATTCGGCAAGACAGCCTGAGGCTGACTACTATGGCAGAAAAGCAATGATCAAACACACTGCCTCAGGGCCACACAGTTACTGACTGGCCAACAAATCCTGTGCCTTCCGGATGTGACTGAAGTCTAATCCACATTTACCCTACAGCGATTTCATAAGGACTAATTACAGTTTCAGACTCCAGAGGAAAATATTAAAAGAAGTAAGATGAATGCCATTCCTTGAGGTTTTCTAAAGATAAAAGTTTTGTTTTATTTGTTTGGGTCATTGTTATTGTTTCTGTGTATGTGCATGCAGGTGAGTGTTTGTGTATGTTGTGTGTAATTCTGAATCAGTTTTTAAAGGAAAAAAGTCTGACAGTTTCAGAAATACATAAAGATTCTTAGGAGATTTTGAAACTAAATCTTGTGTTCCAATTCCACAAACCTCTCTAGCATTTCTGCTTATGGTCCTACTATTAGGTTATGCAGAAATAATGGTTCCAACAAGATCCAGTGGCCTTTTTAAAAGATATTATTGATTAAATGCTTCTTTTATTAATCAACATTTCTTATCCTAATTTTGATCATTATAAAAAAACGCTGTTGTGCATCTGAGTTTCTGATAAGAATGACCACAATAATTATATATATATATACATATATGTATATATATATATATATATATATATATATGACCACACCAAGTTCAAAGTTAGCAAATTACATGGACAGATTTATTCTCAAACTTAATGATTTATTTAATTAAAAGTCCTTTCCACTTAGTTGAATGGCTATCTGGCATACTCAATGAGCCTAACTCTCAGACAGGAATGTAAGCTTCAAAATGTAAAGGGATAAAAATGATTGTGGCTTTTTGTGACTATAAAAGTAGTCAATGCTTATTATAGATAATTTGGAAAATGAGAAAATGTACAAAAGAGTGGTGTAAAACTGCCCATAATTTCACCATTCAGAGATGAACATTTCTAACACTCTTTTGTGATTTAAGGATGTTCTTTGCTCAATACACATGCACATGTGGAAGCAATTCCTTAGAAATGGCATGGCAATAACAAATGACAATGGCATCAAATTCTCACCAAGCTCAGACACTGGAAATCAACAGAAGTCTGAAAAGGTTTGTGACTGGGGTGTCTGTGGATTCTGTGTGTGATATATGTACATATTCATGTGAGTGTTGTCAGTAATTCACCTAGAATAGCTGGCCATTGAGCAGCAGGGATCAATGTGTCTCTGTGTCCCTCATCACTGGGTTTACAAACCTGTGCCACTACATCCACCTATTGCTTAGGGACTGGTTTTTCAAACTTAGGTCCTCTCATTTGTATGGTTAACACTTTAATCATGGAGCCATGTGGTCACATTCCCAGGTTTAGTAATTTTTTAATCTACATAATAAAAAACTTAAAATTAAATGGACATAATCAGAGTATTCTACATTTTCTTAAGATATTTACTTGTTTATTTGTATGTAAGAGATTGTATACTTATGTGCATTTGTAGATACCAATGTACACACACACACACACACACACACACACACACACACATGGTTGACAGATCCTTTTGAGCTGGAGATAAAGGCAATTGAAGGTTGCCAGACTTGGTGCATGTATGCATAGTTCCAAAATCCTGTCCTCATGATTGAGCAATAGGCACTCTTATATGATGGGCTACATCTCCAGCTTTTGTATTAAATATATTTGTAGAGTTTTGGAAAAGGGTTGATGTATTTTTGAATTTTATTTTTGACTTCATAAATTGAAAAATTGCCACTGATATAAAGTAGAAATCTTCCTGCTAGAGCTTCCATTTTAACAACTAAAATTACCTTGGGCATTAACATAAACAAGAAACATAAGAAATCTCCGATAGATGTAAAGAGGAGCTGCTAGGGACCCCATAGCATAAAGACATGTAGGAAGTCTCCTAAGCACTTCACATATATTCATGAATAAACTCCTGACACAATGCAAAGCCACAGGGAAACATGTTTTCTATAACCAAAGGACCAGAGAATGTTGTCCTAAGAACAGAAAAAAAAAAACGCTTCAGTCAAATCGTAATAGATACTACTGTCTTCATCTACTACCCCATTGTACTTTCAGTGGGACCTAATGGCACTTCTCTAAGTCCTGTTAAAGTGAAGTGCTTCCATTCTCCTTTTGGGTGGTGTTGGCAGAGCCTAGTAAGTAGTCAATTTTCCTTCACATTATCTGTTGTAAATTAAGTGATGTTTAATATCTCTCTGACTTGTGATTCACCAGACCAAATAGGAGAATGGTCTTTTATCTCCATGTCAGGAAACCATACATGGCTCCCAATCCCTTTATGGATCATGTACAATATCATCTATCAAGGAAACTAACCAAAGTAGCACAAGTTAGTATTATTAACATTGCACTCTTTGTCTTTTCCAGAAGTCATGGGCATGTTATACTTCTATAACCATCCAACAATAACAAAATTGAACAAACATCATAGAACAGAGCTCACTGGCATCCCATCTGTCCAGTTTAGTGTGAAAACAAAGCTTTCCCTTCATTAAATGTCAAAAAGATGAAACATCACTCATTGGTTAGTGGCTTGGTGACAGTCTACTCTCCCCTTCCTCTTTGTCAGCACGGTTTAACAGAGAACTGAGTCTTTACTCTGTTTGGCATCAGACTAACCAGACTGGTATTATTGCAGACCTAAAGAGATCCAAGATTCGGCTACACATGCTATAGTACAAAGTGATGTCTACTTTCCTACCTGATATTGGTATGATCTCATAAGAAATTTACCCCACAGTCTTCTCAGAAGAAGAATGTGATTTCACTGTCCCACCTTTTCAGGGACAATGTCATCAGAACATGTGGGAAAGCTGGAGTGTCAACCTGCTCGTATAACAATGAGGTCATTTGGAGTCTGTGTTTCACTTGTTTCTCCTGAACCAAGATATCAACAGGGAAACTGCTAATAAAGCAGGACAAAACTAAATAACAGCCAGAGATATAAATGTAACAGACAAAATGCCCTGTATGAAATAAAAACCTGGTTTCATACCACTCACTTGTGGTATGAAAACCTTGCAGAATACAGCATGTGTTAGAAAACATAATGAATTATACAGTGAGATATATCTGGGGGAATCATAAAATAATCAGCATGAAAATGTTTCAATGGGAAATTATAAATTTTCCTGAATTAAAAAGAAGTCATACCATTGTAAAGTAGAAGTCATTCAACTGGTAAAAAACAAACAAATTAAAAGTGATTGAAAATGTCAATAGTTTTAGTAGCATAGCCAAAATAATACAAGTTTGAATATTTGATTTAAAGATCATAAGAATCACCCACCATAAACCACCGAGAAAAAAGGAAAGAATGAAGCCTAGGTCCCTATGTGCCCAAAACAAAAGTGGTAGCGTTTGTGAAATAATATCTTAAGGAAAGGACAGAAAAGAATGACACTAAAAGACAAGGTGTCAAAAGAAATAGGAGATAAGGGTTCTACAATTTGACAAAAGACAGAAGCTTAAAATTTAAAATGTTAAGAAAAACTTGTCAAATAAATCCAAAGATAGAAATGCCAAGATATGTCACAATCATATATCTGAAAATTAAAGTTTAAAAAAAGCATTGGAAAAAGCTTAATGGGGACATGCCTTTGACTAAGTATATATTGCACTGAAAACCATAAAGGTTTGAAATAATTAACACCATATTTTCAAGATATTGTATGAAAACACCTTTCAATTTCAGATTCTTTTTATTCAAAATTGATTCCTGCCTTATACAATGCATCCTGACCACAGTTTCCCCTCCATCCATACCTCCCAGTTCCCCCTACTTCCCCTCTCCCCCAGATCCACTCCCATATTTTTATATTCTGAAAGGAGCAGGCATCCAAGAGACAACAGCCAAACAGGACAAAACAAGATATAGTAAGGCAAGGCAAAAGCCTTCATATTGAGGCCAAACAAGGCAACCCAATAGGAGAAAAAGGATACCAAAAGCAAGCAAAACTCAGAGACATAATCACTTCTACTGTTAGGGCCCAACAACAATATCAAGATAACAGCCATAACAAATATAAAGAGGATCTAGTGTAGACTGATGCAGGCCCCATGCTTGCCACTACAGTCTATATGATCCCATATGAGCTCTCCTTCTTTGATTCAGTGAGCCATGTTCCCCTGGTGTCCCCCATGCCTTCTCTGACATATACAATCTTTCCTCACTGTTTCCATGGGTTCAAAGGGATCTGATGGAGACCTCAAATTTAGACTCTTGCTCTGCATAATGTCTAGCACCAGGTTTTTTTCATGCACACTCATCTTTTATTGAAGGAAGCCTTTCTGATGATGACTGGATAAGACACCAATCTATGAGTATGCCACCATATCACCAAGAATCCTTTCATTGATTATTTTTGGCCAGTTTTGCTTTTGGCCGGGTCTCTGGGTTATCCAATCTCTGGTCCTGGCCATCCAGGCATGGGTTGCCTCTCATGGCAATGAGCCTCAAGTTAAACAAGACATTGGTTAGTCATTCCCAGTTCTGCACCACCATTGCCCTGCCACATTTTGAAGGCAGGGAAGATTCAGGTTAAGTATCTTGTGGCTAAGTTGATGTCAAGATTTCTCTTTCTGTAGCCTTTAGAGTTCCTTTCTAAACCAATGAAACTAGAACATAGGGATACAGGCTCCATATGGGTACTAGCTTGAATTATCTATGTTTGCAATGAACTTTATGGATCTTGTCCTCTACAATATGGACCCTCTGTCATTTTTCAAAGTGCAACCCTTATTTCTAGCATCAGCTGAGTTTGTTTGGAAATCTCTACAAGAACCCTTTAACCAACAATTGGACCAAAGGCAACTCAGGCCCACCACTGGAAGTCTTGCCTGGCTGTAAATGATGAACAGTTTATACTTCTCATCTCCAATTACTAGAAGCCCTTGCTAGGGTCAGTCTAATAAATTCCAGAAAGTTTTCACTGCACTAGCTTCCCACTCTGATGCCCAACCCCCCCCAATTACAACCCTACCTCCCTGTACTCTCTCCATCTATACCTTCCCCAAAGTAATCTCTCCCCTCCTGTTTTCTGCCCCCACTCAGTTCACCCAATGGTATCTATCATATTTCCTTTAACCAGGGAGAACCATGTGTATACTCAAGAGCCTTCATTTTTTCCTAACATCTCTAGGTCTGGGGATTGTAGCTTGATTACCATTTACTTAAGAGCTAATATCCATTTATAAATGAATAAATACCATGTTTGTTTTTCTGGGTCTGGGTTACATCATTCCAGATGATTTTTTCTAGTACCATCTATTTGCCTGCAAATTTTATGACATCATAAACACACCCACAAAAAAGCAAAACAAACAAACAAAACAACTGAGTAATACTCCATTGTGTGAATGTACCACATTTTTTAAATCTACTCTTCAGTTGAGTGGCATCTGGGTTTCTGGGTTGCTTCTACTATCTAGCTATAATAAATACAGATGCGTTGAAAATAGTTGAGCAAATGTCCTTGTAGTAGGATAGAGCATCCTTTGGGCAAGAATGCTATATAGCTGAGTCTTGAGGTAGATCTTGTCCCAATTTTTGGAGGAAATGCTGTATTAATTTCTTTAGTGTCTGTGTAAATTTGTACTTCCACAACCTATAGAGGAGTGTTCCTCTTGCTTCCTATCATCTCCAGCAGAAACTACTACTTCTGTTATTGATCTGAGTTGTTCTGACAAGTGTAAGATTGAAGCTCAAAGTAGTTGTGACTTGCATTTCTCTGATAGCTACAAATGTTCAACAATTCCTTAAGTGTTTCTCAGTCATTTCAGATTACTCTATTGAGGATTCCCTATTTAGATAGGTACCCCATCTTACACTGGATTATTTGGCCATTCAAGATCTAGTTTCTTGAATTCATTATATGTTTTTCATACTAACCTTCTGTAAGATGTGGAGTTGGTAGAAATCTTCTCCCATTCTTTAGGCTGCCATTTTGTCCATTGACTGTGTCCTTTTCAGTTTTATGAGGTCTCATTTATTAATTGTTGATCTTAGTGCCTTTGCTATTGGTGTTCATTTCAGGAAATTGTCTCCTGTGCCAATTCATTTAAGTGTATTTCCCACTTTCTCTTCTTCAGTGCATCTAGTTTTATGTTGAGGTACTCAATCCACTTGGACTTGAGTTTAGTTCAGAGTGATAGCTATGTAGCTATTAATTCTTTCACATACTGACATCCAGTGGGAACAGTACCATATGTTGAAAATGTTAACTTGTTTTTGACAGTGTATATTTTGGCTTCTTCATAAAATTTCAGATGTCCATGGGCATGGAGATTTATCTCTCAGCCTTTAACAAGGTTTAATTGATTGCTGTAACTATTTCCATGCCAATACCATGAAGTTGATATTAATATAACTTTGTAGTACAATGTGAAATCAGGGATGTTGATACCTCCAGGGGTTATTTTGCTGTTCAGAATTGTTTTAAATATCTGGTTGTGTGTGTGTGTGTGTGTGTGTGTGTGTGTGTGTGTGTGTGTGTGTGTGTGTTTCTACATGAAATTGATTATTGTCCTTTCACAATCTGTTAGGAATTTTGCTGGAAGTTTTCATGCTGTTTTTATTGAATCTGTAGATTGCTTTTGATAGGATAGCCACTTTTACTATGTTAATCCTACTGATCCATGAGCATAGGATATCTTTCCATTTTACTCAATTCATTTTTCAGAGACTTGATATTTAGGTCATGCAATTTTTTCAGTTACATGATTATAGTTACCCTAAGATATTTTATATTATTTGAGATCATTGTGATTATTGTGAGTGGTGTTGTTTCCCTGATTGTTTTTTCAGTTTGTTTGCCATTTGTATATAGGAGAGATACTAATTCTTCTTTCTTTTAGAGTTAATCTTATATCTAGCCACTTTGATGAAAGTGTTTTCCCCTGTAGGAGTTCCCTAAAAGAATATATAGGGTCATAAATACATATATATAATATATATATATATAGCAACATTTTGATTTCTTCCTTTCCCAAATATATCCTTTTGGTCTCCTTTGATTGTCTTATTGCTTTATGTAAAACTTCAGGTCCCATATTATATTGACCTGGATAGAGTGAAAAACCTTGTCTTTTTCCAGATTTTAGTGGATTTTTGTTTGTTTTTCTCCATTTATGTTGCTGTAGGCTATGGGCTTGCTGTAAACCACCTTTGTTATGTGGAGGTATGTCTTTAGTATCCCTAAACTCTCTAAGAATTTTATAACAAAGGAGCATTAAATTTTGTACAAGTTGTTTTTCTTTTTTTAAATGTAATAGGATGATCAGGTTTCTGTTTTTCTTCCAGTTTATTTGCATGATAGTTTACATTTAGTATTTTGAACTACCTCTGCATCTCTGGAATAAAGCCTTGATCATGGTAGATAATATTTTTGATGCATTCTTGTTTATTCAGATTGCAAATACTTTATTGAGTATTTTTGCATGTATCTTCTTAAGAGAAATTAAAATTATCTTTCTACATTGAGTCTTTATGTGGTTTAGGTATTAGGGTAACTGAATCCTCATGAAAATGATTTGGGCCATGTTCCTTTTGCTTCTATTTAAGGAGTGTTGGAATTAATTCTTTTTGAAGGTCTGGAAGAACTCTGTGTTATACTGTACCTGAGATTTTTTGAGATTTTTAATTGCTTCTGTTTCACTGAGGATTATAGGTGTGTTTAAATTGTTTAATATTTTATCTGGCCATGATTTAACTTTGGTAAGCAGCATTTATTTAGAAAATTATATATTGCTTTTAGATTTTCCAGTTTGCTAAAGGACAAGTTCTTAAAGTATGCTTTTATGATTCTTTGGATTTCTTTTTTGTCTGTTATTTCCTTTTACTGTTATTTCTACTTTTAGCAGAATGTTGGAGTGTATTGTTTGTGTGTTGCTTGTTTTACTAGCCTGCTTTTGTATTGTATTCATGGAGAGTACTTGCTGGTATTGGAGGCTGGGGAAGAGAAAGCTAGGATGGTAAGGCTGTGAGATCCACAGGAGATGTGTACATGGGACAAGGGAGGCTGCAGCTGGTGTTCTGTTGCAGTAATAGGGATTACCCTGAGATTTGGATTTGGGGGAACTGGGAGCTCAACTGCTGATTCTATACTGAATTAAAATGTTAATTTAAATTAAGAGTTAATGAAAAATTGTTAGAAACACTTAGAGATATATTACTAGGAAATTTATAATCAAAAAGTAGTTAATGATAAAACACTAAGTTAGCTAAAATATGGATAATCATAGTAGGCTATTCACTTATGAATTCATGGACTCTGTTTGATGCATGAAACAAATAATGTAGCACCATCTGTCATTGTCCTGTATACAAGTAAGAAAAAACTGAAGAAAATCACCTTTAAAAAGCAGATAGACATAAAAAAATAAAAATAAAGTCTCGTGTGTGTGTGTGTGTGTGTGTGTGTGTGTGTGTGTTACTAGAAATATTATGTAGGATTACACTGCTGGTCCTTAGAGTCCCATCTACCCCATGTCTAAACTTTACAGAATTGTTGCTCGTTATTACCCTCCACCATTGCTGAAGATACCACATTTTAGGATCAGGGGGCATGGAGAAGTAACATCCTATTGGTTAGCTTTCATAGATGTAGAAGGTTCTACATAATATACTATTAAGCAGGAAAAATAATCAGCATTCTCAATCATCTGTGAACCCTGGGAACTATGATAATTATGGTCGTGGCAAGATGGGACCACCATAGCCATAGTGACATGAAACAAGAATGACTTTTTACAGAAAGTGTAGTATGGGTGGTCAATTTTGTTAATCTTTATATGCAATATATGTTCATTTTTCTCAATCTTGAGTGCTAAATTGAATGAACATTGTATTGGTGGACAATGGTTGCTCCTCAGCATGTTGAAAATATAATTTTATTGAAAACTAACATCTCTAATTTCTGAAAAGAAAAATCTGTTCATGATACATATAGTATGTCATTAAATATTGGCTATCAGTTTACAGAGGAAGGTTTGAAATCCTTTTGAATTGTCCAGATATTAAATATTTAGTGCTATGTGTGTAAGGAGTACATTTAGGTTAATATGGTCAATAATTATGTCCTTTCAATATAAATATCCATGCATTTCCTCAATTATAGTAAATTCCTAGACACTGTGTTTTTTTCTGGTGTTGTTTTTCCTTTTTTTAAATTTAATTTAGAATCAATCTTATTTTATATATCAATCCCAGTTCCTTCTCCCTTCTACTCTCCCATTCCCCCACTATACTGCCATCCCACCCTCCATCCACTCTCGAGTGAGGTGAGGTCTTCCATGGGGGATCATGAAAGTCTGTCACATCATTTAGGGGAGGGTCTATGTCCTCCACCTTGTATCTGGGCTGAGAGAGTATCCCTCTATGGGAAATGGGCTCCCAAAGTCCATTTGGGCACTAGGGATAGATGCTGGTTCCACTGCCAGAGGTCCCATAGACTTTCTGAGCCTCCTAAGTGACACTCACATTCAGGAAGGTTGGAACAATCCAATGTTAGTTACCCAGATGTCCAACAGGGGGTCAGTGAGCTCCCACCTGGTCAGGTCAGCTGTTTCTGTCAGTTTCCCCAGCATGGTCTGGGGTCCCCCTTTGCTCATCCCTCCTCCCTCTCTACAACTTATTTCCAGGAATTTGGCTCAGTGCTTACCTGAGGATCTCTGCTTCTTCTTCCATCTGCTACTGAATGAAAGCTCTAGGATGCTACAGTGCCAATTTTGTACTGTTGGCAGTCTCATTTAGTATGCATTAGAGCCTCTCCATAAATACTCACATTTCCTCCCCCAAACATACATTTCAAAAGAATTATTTTGGTTTTGTTTTTATTCATTTCATTTTTATTAATTTTCTATTACTTCATATACTCAAGTAGTTACAAACTGAAAGTTATTCCATCTACTGAAATTTTATTCCTATTTCTGTATATGTGTCTTTATGATTTCTAATTAATTGTATGTTCCTTACCAAGTACATAAAGATAATCTGAGCAAAACTAATGAGTACAGCACATTTTAATGCAATATTAATATCAACAATGAGACTTTATAGTAGACATCACAATTTAAATATGTTTGGAAGGCAGAGAAAAATTGTCTAGGAATATGAATTTAAAAGGCAATCAAATGACAGATAGTTTCCTAATGGGGTCTTCTTTGATTCTCATTTATCAACTGTTGTAGCAGTTTCTGTATTATTTCTTATTATTTCAAGGGATTTTGAAATAATATTTTATCAGAATAAGCTCCTAGCTTAAAAATATCAACTTTTATGGTGATTCAGAATTAGCTTTACTTCTTGGTGTTCTTGGGTTCCTTCTACCCAAGAGTTCTACTTGAAAGGCAAATTATACTGGAGGAGGTGACTCCTTAAAAGTCAGTCAGCATGTTAATATATAGATAGTGCTGCATAGATGAATGCTATATTGATGGAAATAGGAGTGGCAAATAAAATAGGATTTTGGCATGAAAGAAGTAGAAATCAGCAAATACAAAATTTCCACTTGTGTGCAAGGTTTAATTATACCATGTAAATGTATTAAAATATAGCTATTCTGTTACGAGTATGTTTTTTTCCCCACCAGTCAGTCTGGCCCCACTGCTATGCAATCTCCAAATAATACACAGAAACTCTGTATTTGATATAAAGCTGTTGTCCAGTTATTTGTTTCTTATTGGCTAGCTCTGTCTTAAATTTTAACCCATTTCTATTAATCCAAGTACTTCACGTGGTCTCATCTTACCAGAGAGAGAGAGAGACTGGCATCCTACACTGTAGGTCCTCCATCTTGGAACTCCTCTCTCCTACTTTCTTCTTCCAGTTTCCTAGTCCTACATATCTAGCTTTCCTATTGGCCAATAGTGTTTTATTCATTAACCAATAAGAGAAACATATTGACAAAATGACATCTCCCATCAGCTATTCAGATATATGTGGATGCTACATTGGATTTTTAATTGAAATCAAAAGTTTTAGCATGATTGCACTAATTGATGTATCTTAATGTTTCTCAAATAGGATCTGGGCAATCTAAAGTCTTGAAAAAATACAATGCATGTGTTTTTTGCTCTTTATACATCATATCATTCATGTTAAAGTGAAGGGAAAAACAAGCATTTAGTTGCTACATTTGTCATGAGTACAAACAATAGGAAGGAATAATCTTGAAAATATTTGGTGATAGATACATCTTTCTTTTTGTTTGTTTTTAAGGACAGGGTTTCTCTGTAGGTTTGGAGAGTGTCCTAGAACTCTTTTTGAAGACTAGGCAGGCCTCGAACTCACAGAGATAAGCTTGCCTCTGTCTCCCATGTGCTAGGATTAATGGTATTTGCCACCACTGCCCAGATGATAGCTACAATTTAAACCCTTCACACAGATACCATTTGGATTCCCTCTGCCTGCCAGACTATTGAGACATTACAATGAAATAAAATGTAGCACCTGTTAAAGTGCCATATATGAAGTAATTTACATGATATCACTTCACTTTAAGTACTTGGTCATCATTCACTCAATACAAATACAGCTATATCCCAATTTGTCATGATGTTTAATGGTTGTGTTAGAGCTAATCCATTTAACTATCCTGTTTCTCATAGGTATTATACTTTCAATAGATTATGCAGTATTTTTGGCACTTTATCATAAAACAGACTTTAAGTTAGTGCAACTGTAGGCCAATATACGTGTTCTGAGTACCTGTAAAGCAGGTTTTGCAATGCCATGACTGTTTTGGTAGCTTAGCTATACTTAATAAATTTTAGACTTTTGATATTTTCAATTTATGATGGCTTTATTGTGACATAATCCCACAGTAAGTGAGTTTCTTCACATATTTAGTATCTTGTTAAGCTCTAAAGGATGTGGCAATACATAGTAAACATCTAGGGGTTGGAAAAATGGCTTAGTAGTAAAGAAGAAGCACTGAATGCTCTTACAGAGGACCAGGGTTTGGATCACAGCACTCAAATTGGATAGCTCAAAATGCCTGTAGCTCTAGATCCAGGGATTTCATGCCTACTTCTGGCTCCCAGCTGCACCACAATATATGTCCATATACATGTTCATATGCTCACATACACATGCAAATAAAATAAAATCTTTTGTAAATTTTTTACATTATTTTTATTTATGGCTAGGTTTTGTGTCTGAAACTGGGCATGTCCACATAAACACAAGTGTTCTCAGAGGCCAGAGCCTTGTGACACTGTGAAGCTAGTTATGGCATGTTGTTAGCCATACAGTATGGGTGTTAGGAACTGAGCTTATATCCACTAGAATATCAGCTAGAATATCAGCAATGTTAGCTGCTAAACCATCTCCCCATGCCCAAAATAAAACTTTAAAGAAATAAAGTAAAATAGAGAAGTGTTATCGGTTTTCATATCACCTAGATATCCATAAGAAAAAAAAATAGCACTTATAAGTCTGGTCAATATGATAAAGGGTTATAAGGTACTTATAGTATACATCAGGGTTTCTTCTGAAGAGTAGATTCTGAAATGGAGAATGAAAAGGAGAAAGAAGAGTGAAAGAAAAAAAGACAGAAGAGATCTATGCAGCTAGCATAGCATGTAGAAAGCTCTGAGGTGAGGAGTAACAGAATGCTTTACAGAAACTATGTTGAGAGCATAGTATGAAGGTCTTTACACCCACATAACTACAGAGAACCCAGGAAGTTAAGCATACAGGATTCCTGTCTTTCTAGTGGGA
This sequence comes from Cricetiscus sungorus, assembly GCA_030556225.1. NCBI lineage: Eukaryota > Metazoa > Chordata > Mammalia > Rodentia > Cricetidae > Cricetiscus > Cricetiscus sungorus. The sequence continues at coordinate 44,169,982 of JANBXA010000726.1, forward strand.
CAGGTGAAAAACATGTTCTTCCATTCAGAAAGCTGAGAGGTGGAAGTGACTAACAACCTGGTAATCTATATTGTCTGTTTGTTATACCAGGCTATATAAAGCTCTTATAACCAGTGGCAAATAATCTAAATGATCTTGATATATAGAAGTTCCACCAAGCTCCCACAACGGCGGCCATAGGTGGCTAATTGCCCAAAGGACATTTATACTTTCTATATTACCCAGACCAGGCCAGAACCTTAGGCCCTTAAGCTAATGTGTCTCTAGAACCCATCTTCTTGAAGAAAATAACATGTATCTTGAGTTGAATTTCAATATAATTATGCTTCCTTGTGCAATAGAGATTGTATTACACCAGGAAACCTTTTCCAAACTATATTGGTCTTAAACACACTGGGAAAAAACTACCAGTTATTAGACTCCTTGAAGAAGTCTGATCCAGGTTGAAGAAGTCAACCTGAATGGGATTGTTATTCTTCTGTATTCATGGGGTTTGCTTCCCTGTATAATACTTGCAGGGACCCCTTCAAAACTACATGACAACTATTCTGAGAATTAATGGAGAGTGGCATGAAACAGGCAGGCTCACAAAGGTCAGATTGCATATTTCTTGCTTATCTCATTTAGTGTCATTCTGTGTAAATCCTTGAAGGAGAACAAAGTTTCCTTTGAACAAAGGTTTGCTCACTTTGACCTATATTAAATTCAAAGGATATGTAAAAGAAAGTTGTATATGAACATATGAAGTTTCACTGTGCCTATTCATAGTAGCCTGTGCACAAATGGACTTAATCTCCAATTAAGTTTTGCCAGAAAGACGTTTAGTCACCCCTGTACAAATGTCAACACACAATTTATTTCTCCACACATTTTTCATCTACTTTTTTTCCAGATTATTTCATTGATTGTCCAAAGAATATGCTCACATCACTCCTATTCATTTCATCCAAGATTCTAGCTTTAATAAATCAAGCATTTGAAACAATTATACCAAATTAGCAGACTAGAAAATAAAAAGCATTTCTGTAAGCATTTCCGTGTCTACTATTGAATTGCTTAGATCTTCCTCAATTCTCAGAATTGCTTAGATCTTCCTCACTTCTCATTTGTCTCTTGACCAGCTGTGTAAAGGAATATGGCCACAAGCTCTGAAACTTTGCCCAAATTGAAAGCAATTAAAATTCTTATTCTATGAATAAAGTAAATCAAAACTAGAAATAAATATCCCATGCATGCATAGTTTTGAAACTAATAAACAGCACAATAGTCATTAAATAGAACTAAAAAACACAATTGAACAAAACAAACTTTACATATGTGGAGTAAAACATATAGCTTTTCTATTGCATGTTTCAAAGATAAATGTGTTAACTTTTTTCTGTGCCTAAAATAGGTAGTATAGCCTATCTCATGATGCCAGCAGTACTGCTGCAATCATACACGGACTGGGAAAGTCACATGAATCTTTTTTTGTGCACAACAAGCCAGCAAACTGTGTCACACAAAGACAAGAACGTGCTTGCTGAGTGTTCACTTTACTTGATTCTGTACTTCACAAAATGTTTTTCTAACACTCTTGATTCTTTGATTGCTGATGCAGCAGCCTCTGGCCGCCAAAAACTGATTTGCAGTTAAAATGAGGAAGATATATTTTCTTTCTGGAAAAAAAATGAGCAATTGGAGTTATGTTTTTTCCAGTTTCAAGAAGTAGTATTAAGAGAATCTGAAGGGAGGGGCAGAGGATTGCAGGCATTCTGAAGGGCTGAGAATATCACTTAGTGTGAGTTAGAATAGAGTTTACCTTCCCAAATGGCTCTTACTTCTGAGAGCATTTGTCATGATGAAAAGCAAGTATTACATAGAAAACCTTAACCTTAAAATGTTTGGCTGGTATACAAACAAATTTTACTCATATGGATTTAAATAACAAATATTTTATTTTTAGTTATTGTTTTCCTTAATGATCATTTTCTTATATATGTGTTAGGTTTTTTTTTTCTAGTAAGAAAGATTGATGAGTTTTGTTATGATTAGCCGTTGTGTCATTATCAGAAGGAGAAAATGTAAAAAAAATCAGGGGAAGACATGAGTGGCAAGGACTGACTTAGCATTCAATAAGATTACATGAGAAAGTGAATATCACATGTTTCTGGTCTTCAGATTGCCATAGGAACACCGTCCTCTTTCTAAAATAACCACCTTTCCCCTGTTCTTTAGCCACTCTCCCACCTAAAGACTGCTCCAGGATTCTCTTGGCTTTCGAAACCAAAATTCAGTTCCTTCCTCTAAGAAGAATGCTTCTTTTTGCAACAATGAGTTCCTAATTTCTATTGCCATGATTCTCAGATTTGGGGGAAAAGACAAAAGAGAAACTAGACTTTACTGTTGATTTGTTACCATGATCTCAGGAAATTTGCTCGGCCAGGGTCTGGTAAATTGGCAAAAACTTGTATCTAAATTTGGCTACTCTCCTTTTCAACAGTGTTCCTGCCTAACAGCACCAAGGGACATGTGTCGTGTCCAAGAAGCATCTGGAAGGAAAAACTTCACAATGCTATTTTAGGAAATATTATATTATAAATACCATTTTCAGCTAGAAAGACCTCTCAGTAGAGAAGGAGAGAGATTTTGTGACAACTACATTAAATCCTGTTTCATTTTCTTTGCCTTACTGCAACTCACCTACACACTGGCCTCTCCTTGATCTGGGGACACACGCTGGCCTTGGTACCATTCACTTGTAATTTCCTATGGCTTAGAAGATTTTGCTCCCAGCTCTTATCCTTGTTTCACCTTTTCTCAAGTCAAATGTCAATTTATTAAAGAGATCTCTGACATCTCTCCCAGGACCAACACTAGTTTTCTGATTTATCCTTTTCCATGGTGCTTCTCACAATGTATTTTATCTATGTAGATTTTTATGACAATACTAGATTATAACCCCATAAAGACAATCATTTTACCTGTCTTATTCATGAATGTTGTGGACTAAATGTGAACATCTGTCTGTAGTTTCATATAGCTCTGTCTGAGGAGGTTGTGAATCATCTGGATTTGCAGTTAATGCATTTAATATGCAAAGTTTTCTGTTGGCATTGCTAGTTTGCTATCTTGCATATATATGATCTTTCCTGACTGTGCTACCATTCCTCCCACTTTTAGAATGGAACGTTTACTCTATGGCATTGTACCATAGAAGTGCGTAATATTCTGTTTCTTATTTTACAGAGATTAACAAGGAGAAGTTTGCCTTGAATCTTTGAAGAGCTTTTGAACTCTTGAACAATGAGTGTTAAGATATAGAATAAGGAGTCTTTTGATGTTGTTCTGAAGGCATTTTACATATTATAAGATGGTCATGCACATACATGCTCCAGAAGCAGACTTCTATACTTAAGATCTAAAATTTCCTCCATAGCCACTAACTAGTTCATAGCTGGTAAACTGCTTTGTGAGCTTGTAAATCTTCTGGGAAATAGGTTACTTGGGAGGTGACCCTGAGAATTATGAATGATCCCCTCTTCCAGCCTGAGCCCTCTGCTTGTTGATCAGAAGAGATGTAATGAACAGTCGTGCATAATGCTGCAACTGTGGCCACAAGCTCTTCCTGCTTCCATGCCTCTTCTGTCATGATAGACCAATATTATATGAAATAATGAGCTGGACTAAGCCTCCCTTCTTTAGATTGCTTTAGTGAGTGTTTTTCTCACCAAATCAAGAAAAGTAGCTAATATGATCTGCATATCCACAGATCTAAAGGAGTAGGAATCAATTTTTAAAAAGACTAAATGAATGTATGGAATGTAACTAAAACTAAAGGAAGGTTGTCTATAAACAGTGACTCTAAGTATACTATATAAAAACATTATATTATACCACAAATGTCCTGCCATCTTCAACTTAAGCTCCCTTTGAGCCATAGACAGCATCATACATTTTATGTAAGGTGATCACTTGAGTTGTTCATTTATTTCCTTTTTTAAAAATTATTGCCTTGAATGCTAAAATCTTTCCAATGGTATATTAGTAAGTTTACTGCACATTAAAATGCTCATGTATTCAGCTAGCCCTGACATTGGTTATTGTGCTATTCTATGCAACCACTACACATTAATGGGTCTCCTGTCATTCTTCTTCTCCTTCTCTTTTTCTTGTTTGGTGCCATTAGATTTGTTGTCTGCCATGGCAGTAACAGACAGCTCTGGAGCAGATGTTTCTGAAGTATCATTGATAACAATGTCACAAAGATTGTGTGGAGTCAAAGGCCAACAAGCTTGACTGATGAGGAGGAGGTTTGGGCAGCTGATAAATTGCCTCAGTGAGAGAAGCTTTACACTTTCTATGCATCACCTACTTTAGGAAGCAGCCAGCCATTTTTAAACAGAAGTCACAGCTGTGTAGCAATACCTGGTCTCTTGATTTTTACCACTTTGACATCATTTATCATTCTCCAATTTAGCTATCTTTGTATTATTTAGTTCCAGGGCTGCTAAACTTGTGTCCTCCACCATTTTCTTTATTAAAGTTGCTTCTCACTAGCTGTGGTTATAGTGCATAAATCTGATTCACACCATCACATTAATACTTGACAAGGCTTTTCTGGTCATTATGTGTGCATTTATATTAGACTCTTAGGATAATTTTTAAATAGAGCACATTTATCAGCATAATCAAATGCTTGTTATTCTCTGCTACAAAAGATTCAAAAGAGTCTATCATGAAATCCTCAGTTACTTTTAGAACTTTCTGAGAAATATCAAGATAATAGCCATTTCATATAATCAGCTGTCAGGTGGAACTTCAGAGATTATCCAGTTAAACAACTTTGTACCCCTCTTTGATCAAGGAAAGAATGTCCCTGAAAACATAGTGTTTATCTCTAGGAATATAGTTAAATAAAATAATCTCTGTAAAATCTGATCCTTAAGGTCATGGATTTCAGTCTGATAGCTGGGAAAACAGCATAGGACCAACCAAGATTCCCTGAATGTGGTATTACTTGGGAGGACTGGGCAGTCTATGGGGTGTCTGGTACTGGATCAGTATTTATCCCTAGTATAAAAATGGACTTTGGGAGCCCATTCCACATAGAGGGATACTCTCTCAGCCTAGACACATTGAGGAGGGCTTGGGCCCTGCTCCAAATGATATGACAAACTTGGAAGACTCCCATAGAAGTCCTCACTGTCCCACAGGAGCAGAAAGGGGATAGGTAGGGGGTTGATGGGCAAACAAGGGAGGTCGGGAGGGTGCAGGAACTAGTTTTGACATGTTAGAAACAAGCTTGTTTCTAATTTAAATAAAAATTATAAAATAAAACAGAAGAAAGCATGTGCAACTAGAAAGATTGAGTCAGGGTAGGATTAGAAGACAGAAAAGAGATACAGAGAAGATAAAAGAGGAAGCCATTATTAGTTTGAAGAGAAAACTGAACCTAAAGAAAGGTCTAGAGACCTACAAGACTGACTCCAACTAACAATTTGAGCAACCGTGGAAAGGCTACCATAAATACCCTTCCCTGATAGTGAGATCATCAACTAATTTATCCACCATCATGGAGCCCTCATCTAGTATCTGTTGGAAAGAGAAGCAAACACCCATAGCTAAACAGTGAGTCCAACTAGAATCCAAGACCAGGGTGCAGAAACACACAAAGACAGCTGACCTGAACAAGGAGGAGCTAATGGGCCCCCCAGACTGATAGCTGGGAATCCGACTGACTCAGACTCCCTGAATATGGGTCTCAGCTAGAATGACTGAGCAGTCTAAGGGACCTCAGACAGTAGAACCAGTATGTATTCCTGATGCACAAAAGGACCTTGGGAATACATCCCCGATGGAGAGATACTCCCTTAACCTAGAGACAGGAGAGAAGTCCTAGTCCCTACTTCAAATGACGTGACAAATTTATATGACCACACCTGGATAGCATAACACTATATGTGAAATGGGGTTGGGGGTATGGGAGTCGAGGGTGATCACAGTGCATGTGAGTGGGGGAAGAGGGTAAGTGGGAGGGAGTAAAGGAGGGAGGGACAGGAAACTGAGATCGACATGGAAAATTTTTAAATTATATTATTAATAAAAAAAATCTGATCCTCAAAAGTTATCTAAACCCTGAACATAGTATTTTAGAATATTTTTTAAAACTATGCAAAATATGTCTGTTTAATCCTACATTCTCTATGGCAGTAAATATATTCATAAGTGAGGAGATGAATGTGTCACTCCTCAGTAGTATATGTAGCCTACAGATTATGTACCATTTGTGAAATTGCATATTAGTTTGGGGCTTTATCTCAGTGGTGAGTATTTGCCTAGCAAGCACAAGGCCCTTGATTTAATCCTCACCTCTGATAAAAACAAAGTCAATATGTTCCATTCTAAGAAATATAAATATGAATCAAATTGGCAAAATTTTATTCATTTAGTCACAATGTATCCTCATTGTTCCTTGGGGGTGTGATGAATGCTATAGATTAAATTAAAGAAGTACCAGGATATATAAATTCTGCTATCATAGAAGTTCAAATATAATGGGAAAGACAGATGAGTAAAGACATAAAACTGTACCATAATATAGCAAGTGATCATAGAGATGAATACAGCAAGCCTCAGAATATCAAGGCTTGTATATATCTAAGACTGTGATTCAAATGAGAATCAGAAATATCTATCTAGAATTTAGATATGAACAGTGTATAGAGGTGAACTAGGCAGAGAATAAGATTGGTATTGAAGTCAGACAAATAGAATCTCATGAACGAGTGCCTTGAGGTAAGAAAATATGTGCCATGTTAGCAGGTTCAGTATGAAGCACATGTGACTAGAAATGCACCTCAAAAATTAAGAAAATGATTATAAATTTAACACAGGGGATACAATTTTTTCCCAACACTAATGAGGACATTTTCCCACTCAAACAGAAGTGTAGAATGATTAGTCACATGGTTAAGTAAAATTCTTTCAACTAAAAAATGCATTCAAAAAGGAAATATTGGAAGCAGGGAGATCATTGAGGACAACCATATAGTGTTGTGAAAAGAATATTTACTTTGCTAGCTAGAGTAATAATGTTAATGATACAGCAAAACAAAAAAAAAATGAGGTCAACCATGAAACCATGAATTCAATGAAAAATTCAGAATAGTTTAGATATTGACTTAATGTCTTGGATGAGGAAATAGAGGAGTATGAATAAACATGGGCTTTATAAATTCAAAAACTGGGTTATGATGTTGCCATTCCCTGAGACTGAGAATACTCAAATACTGAAGAGTATATGTGCATGATCTTATATTTGGCTAGATCAATGTTAATGGTGCATTCAAACTATAAATGTATAAATGTGAAGTTATACCACAGACTATTGTTTCTACATACCACAAGCTTAGAGAAGGTTCTGGAGAGCATATGTGGATTTGAGAATCATTCAAAAAAGCATGGAATTTTATGAATGCTTTTAATAAATGGATGCCTTTGAGCTAATACAAAGTTAGTAGTAAAAAGGGTGAAGGGAAGAATCACACTGACTGGTACATTCAATTAATGAACAAAAATCTTAGCCCAGGAAGGAGACATGAATGAATAAACACAAACGCTCAAAGCATCCATTTTCTTGTAAAAGGAAGAAAATTATTTTTTTCTGATAGCACTGTCTATAGCTTGTATACATATATGTGGTTATGGTTAATGTTCTTCTGAGCAAGCAAATGGAAAAAAAGTTAATTATCTATCAGATTAGCAATAGAGTTATTAATACTTTTACTAATTATTACTAATGTAACAGTATGAATATAAACCTAATGTTCATCTGTCCTTTTACTCAAGCAATACATGTACAAAGTGTCCATGTGCAACATGGCACTAGGCTAGCTGTTGCAGATACAGTGGTAAGCTGAAACCTTACCCTTCTGTTCAAGAGTCAGACAATATAGCATGAACAACAGATACTAAGGAAACATTTATGTAAAGAAACCTCAACTTGTTCCATTTATAAATTAAAAAGTATTATGCATGAGCACAGATGACAGGAGTCCTAATTTAGGTTTCTCTATGGTAATAACATATACATTAAAATTCAGCAAGTATATATAAGTTAATGAAACATCATAGAGTACTATATCAAGTAGCAGAAGAGTGGGGCACTATGGTAAACAGTGAAGGTAGAGGAGAAAGTAGAGTTCTGGCACAAGAAAAACATGGTGCAGCCTGCAGATATAAAAAAGATAAATCTCCATGGAACAGAGAATATGGGTGAGCTTGGTAAGAAATAGAAATAATAGAGTTTGGATATGATTGGTGCATGCAGTGACATGTATGGAAGATTATTGTTTTCTGTTTTTATAAAGAATAGAAATCCTTTAAGAGAGTTTGAACATGATTACTTACCTTGAAGAAGTAAATGACACAATGATACTCAGGCTTGGTATTACTTGAAAAACCTGTTCTGGATTCTGAAAATATGATAAATATGTAAAAATAAACAAAAAGAACAAACAAACAAACAAAAAACAGAGGAAAGGCACACATACCTGCTGGGCTAGGCTGTAAGTCTGGAGTAGTCTGGGTATGCGGTGTTGATAATTGGAATAAATAAGTACAGAAAGAAAACGAGCAAAATAAGCTCCATTTTGTACAGAGTACATGTTTTTTGCTCAAAGGCAGAGAGAGATTTGCTATTTCCTCAATGTAGACACACGAGAAAGAGGATGTAAAGGGGTTCAGTGACGGTCAAGTCCATCTTTGAATACCTCCATGATTTGTATGTGTAAACAAAGGAAGAATTTAGAGCAAGGACCAGGATAGTATGCGTAATTATGAAATCGTTGTCAAGATATGGCCCCACCTATCATTATCATAGCTAGAGTACTACAAGGTAGTTACAAGAAGGTTCTTGTGGAAATACAATGTGATTTTCAGGAGATGATTACAGTGTGTTGTTATGCATAGTTTTCTGCCAGCCTGGCCCCAAGGCCACATCAGGCCCAAAATACACACAGAGACTCTTATTAGTTATAAAGCTGTTGGCCTATGGCTAGAGCTTTTTATTGGCTAGCTCTATCTTAACTATTAACTCATTTCTATCAATCTGTTTCCCCGTGGTCTTATCGAACCAGAGAGAGGGTCCAGACCTCTTATGTCCTATATCTTGACTTCGATCCATTACATCTCCCAGAATCCTCTTTGTATCCTAGACCCACCTATCTTGCTTTCCTATAGCCCTACAGTGCTTTATTCATTAGCCAATAAGAGAAACATATTTGCAGAATGGCAACTTCCATCAAGGTGCCGCCTCATATTTATGGATATTGTCCCCATTTGAAGCATCTTACAAGGTTTTGCTCTTTCTGGTGAGTGCATGTTTAGGGCAATGACTCATTCTGTATCTTTAGGCTTGAAGAAGATGAAATAGTTTTAGAAGTAGAATAAATCAGAAAGTGAGCCAAAGCAAGAACTAAAGTTATCTATATGTTAACTCTATAGTACCTTCTTACTGTAAAAGGGATGTGTTAAAAAAAAAAAAAAACAATGAACACAAACTTGTCACATTTCTACTTTAATTGGAGCCAAGGAAACTCAAATTTTCTTCTAAATTGCACCCCTGATATTTATGTATGATGGAAGATATAAGAGAGACAGAGAGATGAGAGAGAAGAAAGAAGGGAGGTAGAGAGAGATAGAATGAGATAGAGAGCTAAGATAGAGGAGATTAATAATTTCAGGCTATCAACAACAGTGGAAAAAACAATTCTATTTGCAAACTGAAGCAACCTTAGAAATTCTAGTCAGGATCTTCCAATCAGATGAAGCTGGGATTCTTGCTTTCAGGGTAAGTCAGTATGATTCAAAGTTGAAGTTCACTGAGAAACGGTTTTAATGTATACAAGCAGAGACATTAATGGACAGAGACATATGCTTAGTATATGGAGAGTACATATCTAAGATATTAGTGTAGGCTTCTTCAGACAGATAGTCAACATTTAAGAATATTAACAATAAAAAAGTATTCTTAAAAATAACCATTTATAAGGTTTCAATGTCTTCTGAACTTAGATTATGTAAAGGGTTTCAAAAGAAACTTCTTTTTCCAGAGAACAAGATCATAGGGTGGATATGACTATCCAGGGCTGAGAAGATAGCTACATTGTTAAGAGAATTTGTTTCTCTCCCAGAGTTCTGGAGATCAGTTTCCAATAGCCATGTTAAGCTGCTTACAATCACCCATAACTCCTACTCCAGGTAACCAGATGCTCACTTTGTTTTCCATTGGCACCTGTGGTCACATGTTCATAAGCTTACATACATGTATACACATATACATAAACTTTTTAAATATAAATTTTGCAAAAACTGGTCACATCAGGGATTTTTTTCTTTGAAGTTTTTATTCTTACTTTCTTTAGTTTTTTAAAAATTTTTCCCTATTTGTTTCATTCTATGGATCATTGCAGTTTCCAGTTTTGTGTTTTTATGAGATTCTTAAGTGTACAAACAAGTACATCTCTGTGTCTATATCTGTTTCTTAAGTTTTTTCCTTCTGCTCATTTATTTTGTCCTATTTCTATGTGCTTATTTTTATTTTATTTTACTTTGTCCCTTGAAAGTCTATTTGTTTACTAATGAGAGACAGAAAGAGTGTGGATCTGGGTAGGAGGGGAAGTGGGAAGGAAGTGGGAATACTAGAGAGTGGGGAAACCTTAATCAGGATATAAAATGTGGAAAAATATTTTAAATAAAAGAAAAATAATAATAAAATATATGCAAAATGACTACAGAAGATACCCATGCCATTCTCTGGTCTTTAAGTGCATAGACATGTACATGTGCACCCACTCACACATGAAAACATGTATAGAGGAATAGATGTATTAGTTTTTAAACTTTTGATAAAATATCATCTTAATGAGTATAGATATCTACAAATATTTATAGCTTCATTACAAAAACCAGGTTAGATTTACTGTTTATTAAACATATCTATTACTTTGAAAAGAAAAAATAGTGTTATATGGGAGAAGAGAAACACAAGTGAAAATACCTTCATTAGATTGGCCTGTAGGCATGTCTGTTGGGATATTTTCTTATTAGTTGATTGCTGTGAGAGGGTCCAGACCACTATGAGTGGTGTCATTCCTCGGCATGTGATCCTTGGAAATAAAGAAAGCAGATCGAGCAAGCAATAAGGAACAAGCCTGCAAGCAGCAGCCTTCTATGGCTTCTGCTTCAAGTACCTACCTACCTTGAGTTCCTGCAATAACTTTGCTCAATAATGGTTCAAGGCCTTACAAGTGCATGCAGAATAAACTCGTTCCTCCACAAGTTGCTTTTGGTCTTGGTGTTTAACACAGCAGCTGAAAGCACACTACCACAATTGGGTAATAGAAAGCTAAATATTATATTCTCTGTGTGAACAAAATGCCTAGGCTTATAACTGGAAAAGGAATGGGGTTAAACTCAAAAATCACACATGCTCAGGCTTTAAAGCAATGCTACATCGCTATTCTAACATTCTTATTTGAAATCTCTTTATATAACATTAACATTGTCTCTGTACATGCAAGCTTCTAAATAAAGTTTTGTTAGTTGTGTCCACATTTTTTACTGTCACCTAGCAAAAGTTATCAGTTAGACTCTGTAGTGAGGGACTCCCTTCACTTCCCAAGTCCTATAATTTTCTTTGTCTTTATATCCTTCCTCAGAAACACATTCATTGGAAATATAGGTGAAAATAGACTCTAGATTACTTTCAAGGAGAAAAGAAAAGAATGGATAGGATCATGAGTTAACTACAAAGCCTGTGGCAGGATGCTGATGATACCCACTTCTGTTGTCTGCTATTTTCTCTGTGAACCCATGTGCTGAGAGTGAAATGTGATGTGACTGTTGTGAAGTTTCTTATTGTACTATTTATACTAATGAAATGGTAAATAAGCAAAGATGTCTATTATAGAGTAATGTTAATTTAAATTATGAGATATATTTACAATGTTCCTATACTAGGAAGGAGTTTAAAATGATGCTATAGAAGTGATTCAATTTATATCAAGAGAAGCTATTTTAGAGAAAACAACAGTTTTTGCAAAATAGACATTGAATATATGAAAATTAGGAAAGATTATACACACAGATACCAAATTATTAAATACATATATTACATATACATATGGTATATTTATATTACTGCTTGTACAATATATACATTGGGAGTAGAGATAATTCATATTTTCCTCATTATACTTCTCTGGGCATTAAAAAGTTAGTCATAAACTAGGCAATGGTGGCACACACCTTTAATCCCAGCATTTGGGAGGCAGACGTAGGTGGATCTCTGTGAGTTCAGGGCTAACCTAGTCTACAGAGTGACTTGCAGGGCAGGCAGGGCTATTACACAAAATCAAGCAAACAAACACAAAACCCTCATAACTACATAATAATTAGAAACAATAAAAATTGTCTAGATTGTATATTGTGGAATAATAAGGATCTGGAAAGGCTGAATAGATGTTTATTCAGGGAGAAATTACTTACAACAGAGACAGATGAATGCCAGCAGGTTCCCATCCCAAGGATGCCTCCCGATGTTCTCTGTCTCCATCCAGCCAGCAAGAAAGTGCTCCGGAATCCTTACCTTAGACTTAGTTCCCCTGGTCATGTCCGCACCTGTCCCAACCCCTAATGGCTGTGGTCATTGCAACAGGTACTGACAGAATGAATATCTTAATACAGATAGTATAAGCTTTCTTTTATAAGACCAAGTTTTATGTAATTTTATAGAAATTATTTATAGCCACCTTGCTAGAAGACCAGCATGGGCTCCTTATAGAGGTTCCAATTTTTTAAAAAATCATATAAATTAATGTTTAACTTTATTTCAAAATAATACCATCTATGATCTCATATTTCAGTGCAGAAAACGTAAAAAGAAAAGTTTGTAGAATTATATTTTCATGGAAAATACATAAAATCAAATAATGAGATAAAGATGATACTACCTTTTTTTTAAGATCTTAGTGTTTGCCTATAACTATGCTCAGTGCTTGATCCTTAGTGCAATTCTTTGGGAAGCTCCTATTGCCATTGTCACTAAGAAATTAAAAAACGGAGGCCCTGAGAAGTCATGTGGCAAAAACATTCACTGGGAAGTGATGACGTTAAGTTAGGAACCAGTCCTATCTGACCCTAGAGGCCTTTAGCTGCCCCACACAGTAGCAGAATGAGCTGCGTGGCTTCTCATAGTCTCATTTGAAAGGTACCCCTCAAATGGCAAGTATCACCAATTTAACTGAAACATCAAAAGAGCCAATAAAAGGAAAGAGTTCTACTTTATATTAACAAGTAAGCACCATTTATTACACAAAAGCTATTTGGACAGTTTTTCTGGCAGAAAAAAATGAATATTGCAAACACTACAGAAATGATCATAAGACCTGTCTAGTTCCTTAAATAATTAGCAATAGTTAAAAGGATCTTGAAAGGACAAAGAGCAGAAATCAAGTGAGAACTGAACATGAAACAATGACACATTTTCTTCAAAAGAGCTTTCAGCAACTGTGGATTCAGTCTGAAGATATTTGCTAATTGTGCTGCTATTACCAGACTCAGCATCATGTGGGAGCTGTAAGCTGGGAACATTATTCCTGTCTACTCATTGCTCTCCTCTTCAGGGTTCCAGCAAATATTTATGTAGCACTTACCATGTGTTCATTTTCAGCCCTGCCAAATGGCATGTCATTCTGATGCAATTTGATTTGTGTTACGATCACAATGACTTGATTACATGCAACAGTAAATGAATACTTACATGCAAAGTATTTGATAAAGAATATGATCTAATTAGTGTAGTACAAATTCCCTACATTTTCAACGTATTCTTTTCCCCAATATCAGCTAAAGTGTTGTTCAAATAAGAAAAGGGACATGAAACTTATGTTTCAACAAGAAATGGCAAAATGTATCTGCTTATTTTAATAATTTTGATTGGCACTGTTTGAGAAGGTTTTTTCTTTTCATTATTTCCTGATTCCATTAAAATAGCCATACCTCTTTTTTCATATTTTTCTTTTCAACTTTGAACTTTCAAGTAGTTAGGAAATTAAATTCATTAGTACAATATATAGAAGAAGAAAAAAATCAAAGAATAAGTCTATTACCTTAAAACAACTCATGATAATAATTTCACAAATGGCAGTAACTAATTTTATAAAGCACCTAAAATTATACAGCATTTTAACAATGATAGTCAATTCAGTCATCATTTATTATTCAGCATGAACTGGTTACTCTGATGGAGGCCAGAATGGCAAATGAGGCTGAGAGTATTGGAATATTTGTTCATGATTTTCTACCTTTTAGAGCAATACCTGTCCTATACAAAAGTTCTTTCTCTTTTATTTACATCATTTTTGGGGGGAATACAGTTTCTTTGTGTAGCTTTGAAGTTTGAACTCTTTATGTAGACCAAGCTGGGCATGAACTCAGAGACCTGCCTGCCTCTGCCTCCTGAGTGCTGGGATTAAAGGTGTGCACCTCAACTGCCTGGACCCAAAATTTCTTACAATTTTACCTAAATCATTTCTTCTATCTTTATTTGTAGTACCTTTGTGATTGTAATCCACCTGCTCATGAACATAACTATGATCCTGCTAGTGGTTCATCTGGATGGATTTCCAACCATATAGTTGACATCTTCACTGGTTACTTACTACTCACAGTGGTACTCTTCTCTGAAGAATTATCCAAGGATGGCAGTCTCTTTCCCAAGAAGATAGGCCCAGCTATTAGCACAGATGGAAGTCTAAAGTTAAGAAGTGGCTGACCAAAGATTCATCAATTAATCTGGTGGAAATCATACAATTTGTTCTCAAATAAACATGCTTTTTAGCAAAGCCCTGATTTATAACTGTTTGAAGTACGGTGAAAACACATTTTTTTTAACACCTTGATCTCCACTTGTTGAGAACAGCATGTTTGATCCCAGCTTTGTGTGCAATGTCTTCCACATATGAAGAGTTCCTCCATTTGACAGCAGTTAGGCCAATTTAATTTGAAAACTCTCTACCTGGAGAAAATGTAAGATATCATAATCTAAGGTCACAATGCCAGTAGATTGTCTTCTACATCAGATGTCAGTCACATGTTTCTGGACAGATGGTTGTAAACTGGGTTTCCCAATACTTCCTATCATTTGTTTGTGATTTTTGTTTGTTTGGTTTTTTTTTTTATTTTTGAAAGAAGAGTTCACAAAACTCAACACAACAATTTATTAAGATCCAGACCTGTTGGCCATTTAATCATGTTGTTGACTGCCCTGGTAACCTGCTACCATCATGTGGCTGTCAAGGGAGTGTTAACAGGATACGCTTAACACTCAAAAGATCCCAAAAGATTTCAGAGTTATGAATAGGACATTCCTATAACTCATGAAATTATAAGATAACAGGGACTTTGAGGCAGAGACCGTAGATCATAAACCACAATATATTTTAATATGGGGTTTTCAACAAGCATTTTAGTAGTTTTATGTTAGGAACCAAGAGACAGATACCAATAATTTTTTTACATATCAAATATGAATGTTGATTTATTTTTATTACACTGTCAGAGAAATATTTTCTGATTTTTTTGTAGTATAAATTCTATCACTAAGGTTGGTATCATGGTACCAATTTGATGTCTCTAAACAGAAAGTTGGAAAGAAATATACATAATGTTTTCATACAAAACTGTTCTAGGAACCTGCTTAATTCATACACCATAGGTGTTCTTGGGATATCAAAATATAGGTATACTGAAACTGAAACTATGTGTTTTTTCTTGTCAACATCCCTGCCATGGCCTAATTCCATTCCTTTTGCCTCTTACTTGAAAGTCATTCATCAATAAAGTATTTAGATAAGAATTTTGGTCAAACTTTATTTCTAAGGACCCTATCAAAGGCATTGACTAGCGGAATCAACTGTATCTAATTTTTGCCTGTCTTGTGTGGAAAAGCCATGCTTCATTAATCATATCTATAGAACTTTATATATTATTCTGACTTCCATTCAAATCCTGCCTTTTAATGTAATGATTGTGCTTGTCTTGCTTCTCATATGTAAAGAAAACAACTTGGCTGCTGTAATTTCTGAATCCTGTAATACTTTGCTTTTTACAGAGGACTCATTATTCTTTAGTAGCTCTTCCCAAGAAGATCTGACTACTAGGTAGATGACTGCTGTATTTCCAGTAGTGATGGTGCTTATCCTAAGAACACTCTTTGTCACCTTTTTAAATGAGCTGTTGTCTTTATTATAGATGCTGGTACATTTTTTTTTGTTATATATGATGCATCTACTTTAGTAGTCAACTTTGAATGTATTATGAGCCAGCCTAACATTGACTTCTCTGGCATGAGATGGTTAATCTTGGTTGTCACCAAGATTGGACCTGATAGCAACCATCAAACAGGCTATTGACCTCATTTCAGAGAGATTTTCTTGATCAATTTAATTGAAGGGGAAAAACCCATTATAAATGTGGTGGCTGCCAAGATAAAATTTATTCTCAGCCAAATGCCAGCATAGATACAGGAGGTGAGAACTAAGTTTCATCCTTAGCTCAGGTTCTATGGGCAAGTGATAGCTGCTAGGAGAAAGAGAGACAGAGAAAGAAAGATGAGATTGAATTATCTGAGAGTATTGCCCATGGGAAGCATTCATACTCCAGTGGAAGGCCACATATCTAAAAATATATGGTCAGCCAAAATTGGACTCAATTGTTGAAAAACCACGCACACGAAAGGATAGCACAAAGCACAAGATTGGTTGCATAGGGAGAGGGTAGTACATCTGGGAGGGTAATGGGTGGATATGATCCAAACACATTGTGCAATATTTTCAAAAAACTAAAATAATGACTCATTTCTATTTTTTTAAAGCACATATGAGGAAGAAGCTTTTAGTTTTGACCAGATTGTCTTCCAGTTGTACTGGCAGATTCATTTCCCCTATTGACATTTTGCTGTTGTCATTACTGCTGCCACCACCACAGCTCCCACTGCTACCACTGCTGCTGATGGACTTGGTTGACACTGGAATACAGTTTCTTCAGATTTACAATGTATATGGAACACCAATGGCTTTCCAGAAATCCTCCAGCCCTTCATTGCCACACTGGGGCTGCTAGGGAATCAAGCACTGTGGACTGAGGAGCCACTAGGTTTTTAGCTTCTCCAGTGTATAAAAAGCCATTTTTGGACAACCTAAACCACTTTATGTAAGAAAATCTAACAAATCCTCCATTTAAAAAGTTCTTCTCTCATTATATACTGAATTCAGTTTCCACTTATGCCCAATCTCTCCTCCTACCTCTCCTCTACCCCAGATCCATTCCTCACCTCTGTCTCCCCAGAGAAAAGAGCAGGACTTCCAGGGACATTAAGCATGGCATAATATGCTACAATAATACCAGGCACATACTATCATACTAAGGCTGGACAAGGTGACACAGTGGAAGGAAAAGGGTACCTCAAGCAGGCAAAAGACTCAGTGATAGTCCCAGCTTCCATAAGAACACCAAGCTACACACTTGTAACATAAATGTAGAGGGTCTAGGTCAGACCTCTTAGAGGCTCCCTAATCTCTGTAAGTCCCCATGAGTCTTAGTCAGTTGATTCTATGGGTCATTTCTCATGGGGTCCCTGTACCTCCTATTTCCCAAGATCCTACCTGTCCTCCAGAAAACATTGTAAGTTCTTTTAAATGTTTGGCTGTGAGACTCTGCATTTGCTCCCATCAATTTCTGGATGAAGACTCTATGGTATTTTTGGTAGCTGTTATTCTAACTAGGCTCCTATCCCAGAATACTCTAAAGGCTGGGCAAACTGTAGCCTGAAGGTTTTGTGGCTGAGTTGGTGTCCTATTCTCTCTACTTGTATCCTTGCCTGGTTACAAAAGATGGCCAACTCAGGTGATGTATCCCCCATTACTAAATGTCTTGACAGGGTATATCATTTATTATTATTATTATTATTATTATTATTATTATTATTATTATTATTATTATTATTATTAAATTTGCTTTCCATTCTCTCCAGGTTGAGCTGACACTTGTGTTTTTCAACTTAGCCATTCTGAAAGGCATAAGAAGGAACCTCACAGTCCTTTGATTTGCATTTCTCAGATGGCTAAAGATGCTGAACCTGAGTTTCTCATCCATTTTGGTTTCGTCTTTTGAGAAACCTTTGTTTATATCTTTATTCCATTTTAAATGAATTAGTTAGTTTGTTGATGTCAGGTTTCTTGAGTTCTTTATAATGTTTGAATACTAGCCTTATGTGAGATGTGGAGTTGATGAAAACCTTTTACCATTCTTTAGGCTATCAACTTGTTCTATTGACTGTGTCCTTTGGATTACAGAGCCTTTCTTTTCTTTCTTTTGATTTTTCCTTATTTTACATATCGATCCCAGTTCCCTTTCCCTTCTTTACTCTCTCTCCCTCCCTCTCATCCTCCCATGCCTCCTGAACACTCTCCCATCCCATTCCCACCAACACTCTACAGGGAGGGTGATGCCTTCCAGGAGGGGTAATCTAAATCTGTCAAGTCATTTGGAATAGGGACTAGGCCCTCCCTCCTGCCTCTAGGTTAAGGAAGTAAACCTCCATGGGGTATGTGTTCCCAAATTCCATTTGTGCACCAGGGATACATTCTGGATCCACTGTCAGAGTTCGCTTAGACTGCCTTGGCCTTCTAACTGAGACCCATGGTCAGTGGGTCTGAGTCTGTCCAATGCTGGTTTCCCAGCTAACAGTCTAGGGGGGTCCATTAGCCCCCTCCCCTTGTTCAGGTCAACTGTCTCTGTGGGCTTCTGTAGCCTGGTCTTGTTCTCCCTCTTTGCATCTGGATTCCAGTTTGACTCAATGCTTAGCTGTTTTTCGGCGCTTCTGCTTCCATCAGCTACTAGATGAGGGATCTATGATGGTAGATAAGTTAGTCATCAATCTCATTATCAGGGAAGGGTGTTTAACATAGCCTTTCCACTGTTGCTCAAATTGTTAGTTGGGGTCATCCTTGTAATTCTCTGGAAATTTCTCTAGAGTCAGTTTTCTCTTTAAACCTATAAAGGCTCCTTCAGTGATGGTAACTATCTCTCCTTTTTTTCTCTCACTCTCATCTATTCCTCCCCTGACTCAATATTCCTAGTCCCTCTCCTCCCCTTTTCTTTCTCCAACTCATTTTCTACTCTACTTCCTCCCAATATGCTCAGGAGATCTTTTCCCTTTCCATTTCTGTGAGGGAACGTGTATGATTTTCTTAGGTTCCTCCTTATATCTTAGTTTCTGTGGTGGTGTAAATTACAGGCTGGTGATCCTTTACTGTATGTTTAAAAACCATATATGAGTGAGTACATACCATGTTCCTCTTTTTGTGACTGGGTTACCTCATTCAGAATGGTTTCTTTTAGTTCCATCTATTTACCTGTGAATTACAAGATTACATTACCCATCCTAGTAGTATTTCATTGTGTAATGGGCCACAACTTCTTTATCCATTCTTGAGTTGAGGGGCATCTAGGTTGCTTCAGGTTTTGCTATTACAAATAATGCAGCTATGAACATAGTTGAACAGATATCTTTGTTGCATGGATGTGGCTCATTTGGGTATATGCCTCAGAATGGGATTGCTGGGTCCTGTGGTAGATAGAATGATTTCCATTTTCCCGAGGAACTGATATCCAAAATGGATGTACAAGTTTGCACTCTCTCTGGCAGTGGAAGAGTATTCCCCTTTCTCCATATCCTCTCCAGCATAAGTTCTCACTGGTGTTTCTAATGTTAGCCATTCGGGAAGGAAAAAGATGGTTTCTCAGAGTTGTTTTGATTTACATTTCAGTGATGTTAAGCTTGTTGAACAATTCCTTGAGTGCCTTTCAGCCTTTTTGAAATTCAGTATTGAAAATTCTGCTACAGTTATGTACCCCATTTTTTAATATGGTTATTTGGTGTAGCGTGTATGTTTTCTACCAGTGCGCCTGCTGCCAGTCTGGCCTGCCGGCCCCCAATAACACTCAGAGACTCTGTATTTGATACAATCCTGTTGGCCAGTTACCATTATTGTTTATGTGCTAGCTCTGTCTTAATTATTAACAAATTTCTACTTATCTAAGTATTTCCACGTGGTCATCTTATCGGAAAGCCGGCGCCTGCATCTTCTTTCTCCAAGCTCTACATCCTGACTGCTCTTAACCACTTTCTCTTTCCTCTTTGTCTCCTAGCCCCACATATCTTGCTTTCTCATTGGCCAGAGTGCTTTATTAATTAACCAGTAAGAGAAACATATTTACAGAATAACATCTCCCATCAATTTGGTGTTTTGGTAACTAGTCCTTGAGTTCTTTGTATATTTTGGAGATCAGTCCTCTGTCTGTTGTATGATTGGTGAAGATCTTTTTCCATTTTGTCGGCTACTGTTTGGTCTTATCAACTGGGTCCTTTGCCTTACAGAAGCTTCTCAGTTTGAGGAGGTTCCATTTATTAATTGTCAATATCAGTGTCTGTGATACTGGTGCTATGTTCAGGAAGTGGACTCCTGTAACAATTTGTTCAAGGGTACCTCCCACTTTCTCTTTTAACGGGTTCAGTGTAGCTGCAGTTATGTTGAGCTCTTTGGTCCATTTGGACTTGAGTTTTGTGCATGGCGATAGACATGGGTCTCTCTGCAGTGTTTGACACATCATCATGTGGTTGGGTCTGCACCATTTGTTGAAGATACTTTCCACCCCCCTTGTATTCTTTTAGATGTTTTGTCGAAAATCAGGTGTTCATAGGTGTGTGGGTTAATATCAGGAATTTTGATTTGATTCCATTGGTCTACCTGTCTATTTTTGTGACAGTACCAGCCTATTTTCAGAACTATAGCCCTGTAGTAGAGCTTAAAGTCAAGGATAGTGATGCCTCCTGAAGTTCTTTTATTGTATAGGGTTGTTTTTGGCTATCCTGGGTCTTTTTTTTATATAAAGTTGATTAATATCCTTTGAAGGTCAGTGAAGAATTTTGCTGGGATTTTAATGGAGATTACATTGAATCTGTAGATTGCTTTTGGCAAGATTACCACTTTTACTATGTTTATCCTACCTATCCTAGAGTATGGGAGATCTTTCCATTTTCTGGTCTCTCTCCATATCTCTTCAATATTGTACTTGAAGTTATAGCTAAAGCAGTAAGGCAACAAAAGGAGATCAAGGGGATACAAATTGCAAAGGAAGAAGTCAAACTGTCACTATTTGCAGATGATATGACAGTTTACATAAACAACAAAAAACTCTACCAGAAAACTGCTACAACTGATAAAACACCTTCAGTAAACAAGCAGGATACAAGATAAACTGAAAAAAAATAATCAGTAACCCTACTATATACAGACGACAAATGGACTAAGAAAGAAATCAGAGAAACATCACCTTTTATAACAGCTACAAACAACACAAAGTATCTTAGGGTAATACTTACCAAACAAGTGAAAGACCTGTACAGCAAGAAATTTGTGTCTTTAAAGAAGAAAATTACAGATGCTTTTCAATGTCATGAGGTAACACTTACTAATTGTTGATATTAGTGCAGTCTCTATTGGTGTTCTTTTCATGAAGCTATATTTTGGGCCAATTCATATATATCAAGTTCAGTGTATTTGGTTTTATGTTGAAGTCTTTTTTATTTATTTTTTTTTATTTTACATGTCTATGTCAGTTCCCTTTTTCTCACTCAGTCCCTCCCTTCCTCTTACCCTTTCTCCTCTCTCACATACACCATGACCATCTTACCTTCCCATTTTTCTCCCCGCATGTAGGAATATGCCATCCAGGTGGGGTCATGTAAATCTGACAAGTCATTTGAAGTACGGACTAGGACTTCTCTCCTGTCTTTAGGTTAAGAGAGTATACCTCCATGGGGAATGTGTCCACAAGGTACTTTTGTGCACCAGGAATACATCCTGATTCCACTGTCTGAGGTCCCTTAGAATGCTTAATCCTTCTAGCTGAGACACATGTTCAGGGGATCTGAGTCATTCCCATGGTGGATTCCCAGCTATCAGTCTGGGGGTCCGTTAGCTCCTCCTTGTTCAGGTCAGCTGTCTCTTTCTATGTGTTTCTGCAACCTGGTCTTGTCCTCTCTCTCTACATCTGGATTTTAGTTTGACTCAGTGTTTAGTTATGGGTGTTTGCTTCTGTTTCCAACTAGATGAGGGCTCCATGATGGTGGATAAGTTAGTTGTTGATCTCATTATCAGGGAAAAGCATTTATGGTAGCCTTTCCACTGTTGCTCACATTGTTAATTGTAGTCAGTCTTTTATGTCTCTAGACATTTCTTTAGACCTAGAGCAAAATATCACCAGCCTATAATTCACACTGCCCGATGAAGTAGGGTACAAGGTGTATTCTAAGAGATTCATATAAGGTCTTTCACAGAAGGGGGAAGGGAGAATTACCTCAGCGAACATGGGAAGTGTGGGAGGGCAGTGAATGGGGAGAGAACTAGGAGAAACTGAAGGGGAGGAGAGGAAAGCACATGTGACTAGGAAGATTGGGTCAGGGTAGGAATAGATGATAGGAGAGAGAGAGAGAGAGAGAGAGAGAGAGAGAGAGAGAGAGAGAGAGAGAGAGAGAGAGAACATAAAAGAGGGAGCCATTATTGGTTTGAAAAGAAAACTGAATTTATGTTGAAGACTATTCCACTTAGAATTGAGTTTTGTACAGGGTGATAAGTATAGATTTATTTGTATTCTTCTACATATTGACATACAGTTTGGCCAACACCATTTGTTGAGGATGCATTCTTTGTTCCATTGTGTATTTCTGGCTTCTTTATTGAAAATCCAATGTCCATCGGTGTGTAGATTTCCATCTCAAACTTCAATTCAATTCCATTGATCAACATGTCTGTTTTTATGCCAATATCACATGCTTTTTATTACTACATGTGCGTAGTATAGTTTGAAATCTGGGATAGTGATACCTCTGGAAGTTCTTTTATTGTATATGATTGTTTTAGGTATCCTGGGTTTTTTTTTTCTATATGTAGTTGAGTATTATTCTTTCAAGGTCTGTATTGTGTTTTAATTTTGATGGGGATTGCTTGAATCTATAGATTGTTTTTGGTAGGATAACTAATATTTTCTATGTTTATCTTACTAATCTGTGAGTATGGAAGATCTTTCCATTTTCTGGTATCGTCTTCAATTTCCTTCCTGCAAGACTTGAAATTTTTATCATATAGGTCTTTTACTGGCTTGGTTTGAATTACCCCATAATATTTTATACTAATTGTGGCTATTGTGAAGAGTGTTGTTTCCCTGATTCTTTTTCAGCACATTTGTTATTTGTATATAGGAAAGCTACTTTTATTTTAGTTAATCTTGTATCAAGCCATTTTACTAAGTTGTTTATCAGCTATCAATTGAAGGAGTTCCCTGATAGAATCTTTGGAGTTGCATATATATATATATATATATATATATATATATATATATATATATATATATATTCATCCTGATTTCCTTTAATTGTCCTATCGCTCTAGATAGAACTTCAAGTACTATATTGAGTAGATATGGAGAGAGCAGACATCCTTGTCTTATTCCTGATTTTATTGTTTTGAGTTTTTCTTCATTTAATTTGATGTTGCCTATCAGCTTTCTGTAAATTGCCTTTATAATATTTAGATATGTCCTTTGTATACCTGATTTCTTCAGGATGTTTATCATGAAGGGGTGTTAGAATTGGTTTTTCTTCTTGTTCTTGTTGTTAAAGGTCCATCCCAGTGCCCTCCCCGTACCTCACCTCCCACCCTGCTGCCAGCCCTTATGCAAAATGCTGGCAAACACACCTCAACTGCTTCTGCTCTAGTGCAGCACATACCAGTAAGAAGATCAGGTGAGTGACTTGCCTGCCAGCTGAACTCCCAACTCCCTAAATTCACTTCCCAAATTCTCTTGATTTGCATTCATTATATTGGTTCTGTTACTAGATATTTCCAGAATAACACAGGCCATCATTATACCCAAATGTTCAGGTGACATCTTAGTATCATATTAATAACATCACACTAGGGCATTGTCAGAGTATTTAAATATATATTGCAAGAAGGTGTGTCCATTTTAACAAATTCAACTAAATGTTTTTAATCTCTTCCCACCCTTTTATATAACACCCTTGCTGTCCACGTTCATGGATATTGAGTCAATTCCTGGTAGTACGCAGTGGTTTTCCTATACTCTTTGCCCTAGTACTTTTTCATCTTTACTATACTCAACACTTCTCCCTTGGGGTTTTGTTACATGTGACTCTTGAGTACTGGAATGAAGAAGATGAAACAGCATGAGGACACACCCCCACACACTCAGGTAATCTTGCTAAAATAGCTTGCTAAATTATCAAACATTGGGTGAGTACCACCTTTCAACAGGTCACTTTGATAAGGCAGGAGGTTTAGGGGAATTAGAGAATTCAAGATTTTTAAAAAGTTGTTTTGAATTATAATTGACACACTCCTTATTTCTTTTGTTTATGTTCAATAATTCAATGTTGTTTAATATATCTATGCATATGTGTAGTTTTCATGCAGTTTATTAACAATATCTTGGATGATAACTAACTACCACTGCTCTATTATATTTCACAATATAATTTGATAAAATTAAATCATATGGACTTTAGTTGTCATAGCTTTATGACTATGAACAGGAACCAGTTAAAGTGTTGTCCTTTGTGTCTTACTCTTTCCATTACTGTCAAGATTGGCCCATGTTAATCAAAATTATATACACAAACAAAATATCACCATCGCACACCTTAAGATCCTCTACTTTCCAAATAAATTCTCTACCTTGAAGTAAACTTCTCAGGAATAAAATTATTACTCTTTCCTGGACTTCTACTTCCTGTATTACAAGGTTCTGAGCCTGATTCCCTGGTTCAGAAGATGCAACAATTTTCAAATGATCCCAAGCTCCTCTGACTTTCACATTTCACCTTAAATTGATTAATTACCTTCAGCATTTCATTATTTCTCTAATACATCTGTCATCCTCAGCAACAGCCATCCACTGCCCACTGTCCTTATCACTACTTATCATTAGCACATGTCCTAAACCTCTCGAAGTCCTGAGATATATTCACTGACTCTGCACTCTCTTTTGCCTTGAGGGCTTTTATCAATTGCATTGCCAAAGAGGAGAATTAAACAGAGGGAACAAGAGGCAGGTAAGGGAAGGAATACTAGGAGAGTTAGCTAAAGCTAAGAATCACATGAAAACCTACTACAGTAGAAGCTTCTATATTTAATTGTTTTGACTGAATTATGTCCCTCCCAAATTTGCATGGTGAACTCCTAAAACCAGTATGGGTGTATTTGGAGAAAGAGCTTCTAAGGAAATATTTAGGCTGTGTGTAGTGTGTATGTTTTCCGCCAGACCCGCCAGCCTGCCAGCCCACCTGCTGCTGGTCTGGGCCCACAGCTGCACCAGCCCTAAATAACACTCTGAGACTCTGTATTTGATACAATCCTGTTGGCCAGTTACCATTATTGTTTATGAGCTAGCTCTGCCTTAATTATTAACCCATTTCTACTTATCTAAGTATTTCCAAGTGGTCATCTTATCGGGGAGCCGCATCTTCTTTCTCCAAGCTCTACATCCTGACTCCTCCTAACCACTTCCTCTTTCCTCCTTGTCTCCTAGCCCCACCTATCTTGCTTTCTCATTGGCCCAATGGTGCTTTATTAATTAACCAGTATGAGAAACATATTTACAGAATAACATCTCCCATCAGCTGTGTGATGATTTGATAGAATTGGTGGGTTATATAAAGCAAGAAGGGGTAAATCTCAGTGAAAGAAAGGTCCATGTGAAGACACAATGGCCATCAACAGCAAGGATGAGACACATCATCAGAAATCATGCCCCATCAAAGCCCCACCTACATGTCTAGCCTCCAGAAGTTGTGAGGTAATTCATTTGCTCTGCTCATAATCCCCAGTCTGTAGCATTTGGTGACTTAAATAGAGCTGACTTGACAATAATAGCAATTATTTGTCTGATTTGTCTCCATATCTTCACTGCTGATTTTCTCTAAAAGACAATCATTATTATTAACCAATTCAGTTTAAATTAATGGCCACAAATTTCAAGTAAGTATTTAATGATGCCTAGTAATAATAATAAACTTCTCAACTTTAATTGTTTTAATCTCTTGGATAAATATTTTAAACTGTTGTGGCTCCACAACCCAACATCCCAATACCCATCCCTCTGAGGGCTGATACATTTTGTCTTCATCAGTAGGTAATGAAGCAACTCAGAAAAAAATTCAGAAATCACCTCAAAATGACCCTTCTGTCAGCATCTGTAAACATAGGGTATACCATCTTATATACTACCACAATTGAAAAGCCCATATTGCTACCTAAAGCATTTACTGCTTTGGGGCCCATTTTCCAAGCCTTCTCCACTGCTTAGGGACATCCTCCCACTTCTACATCATTAATTGCTTTCTCTCTTCTAGTTCAATCTATTTGCATATAAGCACAATATTTCTCCCTTATTGAAACAAAGCAAAACAAAACAAAAAGGACTCTTTAGTCTTCATCTCCTCTACCAATTAATTGATGCCCTTTTACTTGCTTTTTTCAACTCTATAGAGTTCGTTATACACTGCTCTTTTCAATTTTGCTCATACCATTCCCTTAAATACACTTTATTTCAGCTTTTACTTCCTGCAACTGCACTGGGATTGCTCTTTTCAATGTCATCATTGAATGACCACCCTGCCATTAATTTCAGTGTACTATTCTATCCTCAATTTACTTGAATCAATGCACTTGTTTTCAAACTGAGGTGTTTTGCCTTAGTAGAGTGACAATTACCAATGTCAGGAAACATTTTTCATTGTCACAACTGGTAGGGTGGGGTAAGATCCTACTGGTGTCTACAAAGGAGACTGGGGAAGCTGACAAACCCGGTATAATGTGTATGGCACCCTCAACACCAACAAGGATTGTTTAGTCCAACTTGCTCATAATGTTAAGGCTGAAAAAGCCCTAACCAGAAGCATTAGACACAGTACATTTCTTCCTTTGAATTTCAGGGTACCACACTCTTGCTGATCTTCCTCTTGTCTTATGTTTTATAATGGTTGTTCCTCTCCTCAGATTCTTCAGGTTAGAGTACACTAGAGCTTTCTTTCCATTTTCTCTTTTCTATCAACACTTGCTACCTATGTGAGCTTTTCTGATATGTTGTATTGATTATGTCATCCCTGCTCTGTTAACTTCAAAGCCGCATTTTCATCAATCATTTCTGTGGCATTCTGGACTGATTTTGGGTGAACTGCATATCCCTACTCCTTGCCTCCATTCGTGAGATTGACTTGCTATGTAGGCCTAGCTGTCCTGGAACAACAGACTGTGTAGATCAGGAAGCCTCAGGCAGATGATGGCAGTCCTCTCCTCCCTTCCTCATGAGTGCTACTTGCTTCTTCTGGTTCCATGCTTTCTTCTTTAATTTTTCCTCACACTGACTCTTGTAAATGGCAGAAACTCCATTATTCCAGTGACATGGGCTTCACATTGTATGGTTGGGTTTTTTAAATGTTCTCTAAGTGTTCTTTTATTTTAGCCTTAGTCCCTGGAATAGCTCTATATGGAGATGGTACAAACTTTAAAAAATAAGGCCTAGTGTAAAATAATCCACTCATTAGATAATATGCTTTAAAAGAGATGGTGAGCATCTTGTCTCTTTCTCTTTTTCACCTTCACATTTGTCCATGAGATGAATGCTTTTCTTTATCACATACTCACTGACATGTATTGTGGTTTAATAGAGGTCAGAATAAACAAATAGGTTGAATAGATGTTTATTCAGGGAGAAATAACTTACAACCTAGACAGATGAACACCAGAAAGTTCCACCGGATGGTCCTCTCCACATCCTGCCAGCAAGAGCACATTCCCTGGCTCCTCATCAGACCTAGTTCCATAGGTCACTTCTGCCCCTGGCTCCACACCCCAATGGGTGTGGTCAGTGCCACAGAAGCAAAGTGAATATCCCACTACAGAACATGATGTGCTTTTTAGCTAAATGATCAAAGCAAAAGGACTAATCCATCTGAATTGGAACCTTTAGAATCAAAAGACCAAAGAAATGCTTCCTCATTAGCAACTCAGTAGCTCAGGTATTTGTTCTATCATAATAAAGTGATACCACATCAGTCTATTTATACTTAGAAAGAGTATCCTTAACCCTGAATCACATACTGTATTCTATTTTTTCTTTGTGTTAATTATCACCTAACTTATATATTATTTTCTATTGTCTTCTCTCCAGGGAAGTAGTGCTATTGCTTATTCTGCTCACTGACATATTTCATGTTTCTCAAAGAAACTCTAACCTGATTTATTGAAAAAATAAATTTTGACGAAAAGGATGTTTTAATCTGGTTTCTACCACTAGCCTGTCAATAAAATTAATCTGAGTGTGGCAGTGGTCAATTTCTTACTGAGTTTTTTTTCCTCTGACCTTCATTATTGCTGTGTAAAAGGTTTAGAAAGTATGCATTTGAGGCAAAACTTCAACATCTCTTATACTTAATGAACCTAGGTATCACCTTTGCTCTTCTTGGGTTTACTTGCATTTTCTTTTTCTGCCTACTACCAGTAGTTGTAAAGCTTGAGAGGCCTCAAACTTTTCAAACATGTATATTTTTGGAGTTTATTATATGGAACACAGTAATCAGGTTCACATAACTACCACTTAAATATTAGAGCAGCACTTTTTAACATTGTTCCTGATCTACATTTCTTACCCTTATCACTTACCTCATTTATTTTAGAGAGGAAGAAACTGAATTTCTGAGCAAAAGGGCATTTTTGATTGTTTTCCCATGTTTTTTCCTGCTTTAGCTAGAGTGCGGAAAATTGTTCCTCATTTTCTTTCATCAAGAAAGAACACACACACACACACACACACACACACACACACACACACACACATATATATATATGATTATTCTTGGTGACTAAGGTGATTAATGTGGAATCAATTGGGAGACATGTTTTGTTTGTCTTTGTGAGGGTATTTAAGGGAAGGATGGGGAAGGCCCTCACAAAGCTGCAAAGCTGTCCATGGAAACCCAGTGCTGCTTTATTGTCCACCCTTACCCTGGCTGTAGTATATCCACAATGTGGATGCCACTGCTGCTGTCAGATCCAGGATTAAACATTTCAGTGTGAACTGAGGACTAGCGGCTCTCTGGGAGTCCTCAAATCTTTGGAACAGATTGGAACTACTGAAGCATCTAGCCTTATGGACTGAGCAGGTACTGACAGTCAGTGTTGCACTACTCAGCTTATATCATGTAAGACAATCTAATAGATTGCCTTAGTAATATATACTCATTCTACCAGTCATGCTTCTCTAGAGTACTCTATTGCATACATGTATATAAACATAATAATGAATTCCATTTCTTTGTGCAATTCATACATGTTAATAAATATATGATATTTGCAATAAAGAAAAGAAATAAAAATAAAGGAAGGAATAAAATGAGGAAAAATGGAAGGAAGGAGAAAGTAAGAAAGAAAACTAGTCAGAAAGAAAGAAAAAAAGGAACAAATATGTGCTACCATGCCTGACAGGATGAAACATTCTGAACTCCCTTTCTACCTTCCCACACAAAGAAAATGCAAGGTACACAGAAGTTCCTATGGATAGTGTCATGTGAATCCTTGGATAGGCCAGGTGAATTTATGCATCTTGATGAATCCTGTCTTCTATTTTTGATGGGTTATTTCACATTAAGTACTAAAGTTACTTTATTCAATTATTTAATAGATTAGTATGTTTTATATTCAATCTCACTTTGCAGATATTTTCTATAGACCTAACTTCTTTTCCTACTTTATGGTCATTTCTATTCAAAAGATATAAATAAAAATTCAGAAGCACATAGCACATCTTAAATGAGAACACATAGTTATTTATTTTCCAGTAAGGATAAGACAAATAGACCTGGATACTCAAGAATTGAACCTCCAAATGACATGCTGAGGTCCTACATTGGGCCTCAGAGAAAGCCAAGCTGGGAGCATGCTTCCTAAACCATACAACTTGACATGGCACAACTTGTTTCACAGGTCTCTGAGCAAAGGACATTTGTATATCCTGCCACAGTACTGGGCTTAAAAGGTATAAGGCGAAAGACCATTGATTCACCTTCATTTTCCTTGCTTGCATTTCTTTATGTAGAGAAATTATTAAAATCAAGTGCATTCTGGTGATATAGATTTATATTATGCTAAGCTGTGAGTTGTAGTGATTTATGATATGCTATAAGATTTTTATGCATTGTCAGAAAGCATGATAGAGTTTGTGTTCTACATTTCTTTTTAACTCTGATGCAGTTTGTGGAAGCCATATGCAAGTATTATGTATTGGCAATGGTCTAAGATCTACAACTTCCCTGGGCTGGGCCAGTGTCACTTTATTATACTCACTATTCTTGTCTAGCGCACTGGTTATTTTACTGATTCCAGCCAACTGCTATTCTATCTCTTATCTTCAAATTGAGTATGTATTACTTGGGTTTAGAATTAGCAGTCAAAATGAAGCTTATTCATATACATGTGCCGTTTTCTGCTAGTAATTAAGAATTTAGCTCAGTTGTCAGTCTCTGAGGTATGTGGGTGGGAAAGGCAACAGCGAAATAGTCAAGGGAACTGGAGTATCACTGAGACTTGGTGACACATTGGATGTGGGTGGTAGGCACTTGTAGAAAGCCAGACAGGCAGTGCCTCCTGAGTCACTGAGCTAACTATCAAGATGCATCATGTTTACAAACAAATAATGAGATAATGGCAAACTTGCAAGTTATTTATCCCACTGTCATATAAAGAGGATAGAACTAATTTTAATTATTTCATTTCTGGCTCCTGTGTGAATAGTTGATGGTCACTTTTCAGGCATTTTGTTAAAATTCTAGTTGCAGCTTTATATAAGCTGACATTGATTAGAAAAATTTCTGAATAAATAAAACTGATTTTGAATCTACATATTTTAGAACATATTTCCCATATACACACATAGAAAACTTAGGCTCAGGGACTCGAAAAACTTGGCAGATCCGCATATCAGTTTAGAGATAGATTAAGATCTAACAGCCCAAGCTACCTGTGTTGATGTTTCCTCTAATAATTTTCCTAACCCAGGAATTATTGAGAATTATTTCTTGTTTACAGAAACTATAATTATGTTATCACCTAGTCTTGAAAGGATATTTGGGATGTGGTATTTAATCAATTGCAAAAATCATTTCAAGATTTAGTCAATATTGAAGGATTGATTAAAATCTTGGGTGGGATGTGCTAGATTTTTTTTAACCTGTACATCCACTCCTAATAACAGTTACCATAGAACATTTATTCCACTATTGAAATTCATCATATTAACTGAAGAGTGTAAAAGGCCATTCAAATAATGGTGCTCAGATTATAAGGTATACTTATATCTTCTTTTACTTAGCATTATCTGTAAAGGTCTACCATATGCTGGTAAGACAATTTAACAAGATCTTTCATGGGTGAAATCAACTGACCTCACTAACTTGAAGGCTCCATCAGGGGATGAGGGTATATCAAGTACAAAGAACTCCACACTGTTGTGGTACATTTTATAGACAGTTGATTTCTTTCTTGCCAATTAGAGCAATAGCCCCAACTTCCTATACTGTATCCTCAATATTCACCTTCTACACTGCAATTAATTCTTGCAAGAAAATGAGGAGAGGAAAACACAAATAGCAGCAAATCACATTTAATCAGCTTCCAATTTTTGCTCGTCTTCAAATCCTTTGTCCCTCCCATCTCCAACAGCTTCCAGAACTGCATTTGGAAAAACAAAATGCTTGCACTCACATCGTTTTATGGTTCTTTGATTGACTGACAGGCTGTACAGCAGCACATTGTTGCACTGTACCATTTTCACAGTGGGTGGTACTGCACAACAGTGATGAGAAACCATAATGACACGGCATCAAAAGTCACTAAAATATAAATATGACATAAAATTCTCCATTTCATGAAGCTCTATCCCTTTATCTATTTACTTACATCACTGCTATATAGAATGGTGATAGGGAATGTTAACCCTGCACTTTCCAAGTCTTCTAAAAGAGGATTTGTGTCTAAATACTATTTGAAAACACATTCTTTAATATAGGTGTATTCAAGCCCCTCAAAAACAGTCACTCTTTATATTTGTGCAATCTCCTTTCAAAACACTTCCTATCGAAGGAGATTTAAAGCAGATGGAAATTATTCAACATAGTTTTGAATTGAAAGCTCATAAGCTAGCTGTTCTTCAAGTGCTCAGAACACCTGGGCAACCAGAACTGCTGAAGTAGACAATGACATTTATATTGAGATTACAGCATCATCTTTTTCTAAATGGTATTTTTGTCTTTAGAGCACAAGAGGGATGCCAGTGCTTCTCAGTGCTTAATTGTTTTTTCCCTTGACTTTAATTAAACTCACCCTAAGCTTGCAAAACCCCAGGGCTGCTACTTAAGGGTGAGAAACCCCCATGTTTGTTTATAGCTTTACATAAAGTGGGATAAAGAATCAATTGTATTGTTTGGTTAGCTGAATATGTAATTATTTCACCATTTTAGATAGCATAATTGTTACTTAATCAACACATGACAAAAGACACTTGATTGTGGACAAAGATACATGATTTTTTTAAGCCAGTAGGGTTTTAAAACATATTTATTGTGACACGCTGCAATACATGTGTTTACTTTTCAGCAATGTCCCATTTATAGTATTCCTAATTACAAACTCTCATTATTTACTACAATGGAGTTATCTAGGTATTACAACATTTAAGAGGGATGTTAGCTTTGCCACTTGCTTCAGTTAGTGTTGTGACAAAGATCAAGATCTTAAGGATTCTGAACATACACAAATCCCCATCTGCTTACTCAATCCTTTATTATAAAGTCATTTAAATCGACTGAGTCAGTTGTACCTGGACCTGAAGAGAGTCTTCCATCTTTTTGGGATGAGACAGTAGTCAGTTTTAATATTGTGCCTTACCTAGGGACTAGACAATAGAAACATGAATAGAAACACATACCCTTACAGCAGGTATCAGAGTTCTGTATTGCTGGGAACCATCTCCAGAAGAAAACAATATGATAAATTTGGTCAGATAAAAGAACAGAACATAGAGCTATTTAAAATGCTACCATGCAATTAAAACCCATCCATAAGTGATTAGAACTCTAAAACTGTATTTCAAGGGTACATATTCTAGGTCACATATTCTTTTTAATAATGTGGGCCCTGCTTTATCACACTGATAAGCCTTTTTGATATGTTAATTAACAATCTTCAAGCCAACACTATGAAGAATATTATCTTTATCATTTAGACACAGAAAGTAAGGTAGAGGCAGGTAAAGTAATATACCACAATTCACATGGGTAGGAAGTGGTGGATCCAAATGGAGAATCTTGGTTTAATGATGAAGCTTCCTCTTTTAGATTATAACATAAAGTTATATTATATTATACATATAATGTGTATCCATCCTGCCTCAAACCCTCCTTTGTATCCTTCCCTACTTACCCGCATATCTGTGGCCTCTTTTTTCATTAATTGTTGTTGTATATACATATTAATGTTTTAAAGGCTGACCATTTGGCTAGACAATAGATTGGTGTGCTCTTCCTTGGGGAAGACCACTTCTACTGATCCTAGCTTTTCTCAGTAGTGTTGACATCTCCTCGCCTTTTTCCTATCCATTTTGTCATGTCCTTTGGTGCTGACCTTGTTCAACACAGCTTTATGAGCAGTCATACAAATGGGACTTGTGAGTGTAGCTTCTGACATTATCAAGAGACACAATTTTA
Source organism: Cricetiscus sungorus (assembly GCA_030556225.1). Lineage (NCBI taxonomy): Eukaryota > Metazoa > Chordata > Mammalia > Rodentia > Cricetidae > Cricetiscus > Cricetiscus sungorus. Next base: position 44,203,928 of record JANBXA010000726.1, read on the forward strand.
CATTAAATACCATCATCGTCTGGCTGTTTTGATCTTTCTGCCACTCTGTATCCATTGCAACTGGGATCCACAATTCTTCATTTTATCTATAAACATTTATTTTTATACCCACAGATAAAAGCAGTCTTTCTTTATGCCTCAAGAAAACTTCTCTTTTCAAAAGACGGAGACCACCACAAAAACGACAAACACTCAAAGCTTCTATTTTTAACTGACTTATCACCATATCACTGACATATTAAATTAGCAATTAAACAAATCTTAGCATACTGACCCACAGAAAAATTTGAAAGGTGACTTCTAAGCTCAATGAACCTGATGATGCAAAGTATTTTAAGAAAATAATCAACACTATTGTAGTAACCCACTTGAATTCAAATAAATGTTCCCAGACGCCATACGGGCTGACGGCTGTGTTAATGTTCTCATTGTGGGCTGCTCTCCAGGGAACATGAGTGGGAAGAGGAGCCACGGAATCCAAATTGAAAATGAAGTTCATCTTGTCAACTATTAATTTCAATAATGTATTCATTCAGTAACTCTTTACTTGACTACACACCATGTGTTAGGGACCTAGCTCAGCGGGGGCATTTACCTTAGTCTTATCGGGAGGGAAAAAGAACATCCTGTAGTAGACTTTAGTGAAATTGAGAACACTGAATCAGCATACAGCATGAGAAATAAAAGACTAGAACACTAACCTCTTTTCAAGAAGCATTTATTCTAGGGGAAGAGATACAAGTTGTTCTTGTGAAAATGAGTTACCTGTCATAATGCCTAGTACCTACAGACATCATTCTTGACTTACAGTGGAGTTACGCTTGCAAGGACTTAGCCATTAATTGAATATATTATAAAATGAAAACTTATCTAATACATATGACCTTCAGAAACTCATAGCTCAGCATTACAGTACAATATTGAGTAACACATGTTGCTACATAGGCTGGCATACTACTAGCCCAAGAAAAAAAACAAACATCAAAATTTGAATTAATATCTATTAACAATTTCTACAGATATGTTAATTTCATATTATCATTAATATAAAAATTAAAATGTAACAATTTTTGTTGGTGGTCATCTGGATAATTCATAACTACTCTGGAAATCTGAAATAAGCAAGAAATAATTATGAGATGAGTAAAGTCTCCAATCTAATTTATAAGCTTAAGCCTGGAATTCTAATGAAAATGCAGATTTCTTTCAGTAAGGCTAAAGGTAAATAATGATTTTGTTTTTCTAAGAAGTTCAAAAGAAATGCTGATTTTCCTATCTACAGAACCTAGTACCTAGAATACTAGAGGTCTGAAAAGATTTCGAAACTTTTGTAGAGAAAGGAGACTGTGTTGCACCTTGAAGTATATAAGATATTAATGAGAGACGAAGTTATGAAAAAGCATAGGCAGGGACAGTAGCACATAGAAAAATATGTCACACTGGATTAGAGAAATTATGTTGCCCAATACCAGGAGATACTAGTGGGAAAATAGGTTAGAACTAGCTCTTTGCTGAATTTCAGACTTGGGAATTTAAGCATATAGAAATGAAGAATGCTAAATTATATCATTTTAGATTTTCAAAGAAAATCTATAGTTTTAATCACAAAGCTTTTAACTAAGTTTGAATATCAAGTCTTACCTTATGTCCTTGAGAATTGGATTGAATTTTCCCCACTCTGAATGTTCACAGATGTACTTTATAGACATATAAAAATGTAAGACAACCCTCATACCAATTTTGAAAAGTATCACTAAAATTGATACATTATTACAATGTTTAAACAACCATGATATTTGACAATGTAGAGACAATAGCATATTGAGACTATTTTGTGAGATTTACTTATTTACAATGATGCATTGGTGTTTATTTCTGAAGTTCCTCAAAGTGATATTTGCTTGCCTTTAGTTGTTATAGATGTCGCTTCAAATGGGATCTTATCCACAATGATACAGATTACATATTGAGAAGGAATTTACTCTAAGAAAGTTTTAAAAATGAGAGATCTAAGCCAAGATAATGTGACTGATCATATCACCAAGTCTGGAGGAAGCAGCCAGCATTTTGATCAGAATGCTGGTTGTGATGACAAATTCAAGAAAACTCATTGAGCACTTTAGTTTTATTTCTCCTTAAAATAAAATGGATGAGTTAGTGTGTATATAATGACAAAAATAAATCATCAATTCAATAAAATTGAGTCAGATTTATATTTTTGAAAAATAGTTATCACAATTTTACTATGGTTTGTTCTCAAAGATGTAGCTTTATAGCATTTTTTGAAACCCAGAATATTGTGTTGTTCATCACTAAAATGATAAAAGTCCTACTGATAGTGGTTATTACTTGGCTCTGCAATCCAGAGGCAGGTAGCAAAGTAATGTATTGGATTTTTCCCTTGTATATGATGAATAAATAACCATTCCGTTCATGTAGAGAAGCTCAAGGATCTCAATACATTCTCTTCATCAGAAAAATAACATGCAGATTTTGTGAAAAGTCAATATAAAACAGACCCCTGTGGCTACCATCAAATTCATAAGTCAAGTCATGGCCACACTTAAGTGAACAAGAACTTTCCCCCTTCAGACCTGGAAAATGTAGGCAACTGCAGAAGTGAAACTTTTCAGCTCTGCAGACAGGGACATATTGTACCGTTATAACAACCTTAGCTATAAACAGCAGTGCTTATTTTATAATTGTGTACATGCATATAACCAGAGATAAGCATAACCACATTTGTCAGAGTGTTACTCCAAATTACCAGACTCACAGAGCTATGCAGGCACAACCCAAAGATATAATGTCGTGTGATGTAAAATTTCATTAAAAATGCAAACTACAGTTTAAACTTCAAAACAACAGAATTCTTGTGATCCATTTGCAGTTTTGCAGAGTGTGATTCATACTTAAAGAGCAGCCATGACTGTATTGTTCATAACTCTCCAATGGAAATTGATACAGTAGAGAATATCAAGTTATTCACTACAATGGCTTGAAATGAAACCTGTGGATCTTAGGAGAGCCAGTGAGTCTTTTTCTTCTGTGGTTCTTGTGATAATTTAGCATTCACAGTCTTTAAAATGTCAACCAGAATCCATTTTCTTCATATTGCCAATTGCTTCATAGCCAGTTTCATCATCATTTCACAAAATATTTAGAATTTTGGAGTTTCTAGGTTCCGGTTGCTACTAAAAGCCTAGTATATTTTACTGACAAAATATATGTTGTTATTATTAGGAAATGAGAAATATAATGTTCTACAGTTAAACTATAGATAAAATCATTTTGACAAGTAAATCAGGAATCTAAGTTTGAACCACCTGGAATATATGAATCAAAATTTTAACCTATGACTAAGATAAAGGAGCCAGACTGTCTTACCTGCCAGAGAGACACAGAGAGAGAGAGGCAACATGAATAATGACTCCTAGGAATTCTCCAAATGGCTGACTTATAAGAGTCAACATGGTATGGCACAGGGAATGCAAAACCTTCTTGTCAGATTTAATATCAAACCTGAGTTCAGAAGCTAGACATAGAGAGTCCTGGTATGTTGAGTTTGTTCTACATATTACCAAAGAGTTAAGAACTGCCCAGACAGATTGTCCAAGACCTATAGTATATACTCCCACAAACTGAGGGAATCATGGAAATAGAAAAGCTAGGTAAACAATCAGGAATTACAGAAGCAAGCATAATCAACAGGATACAAGAGATGGGAGAGGAATCTCAGGTACTGTAGATAAACTAGAGGAAATAGACTAATCGACCAAAAACATCTTTAAAATATCATAAATCCAACAAATCCACAACACAAAATGTCCAGGAAATGTGGGACACCATGAAAAGACCAAACCTAAAAATAATAGGTATAGAAGGTGAAGACTAGCTCAAAGGTACAGAAAATATATGCAAAACTTCTTAGAAGAAAACTTTCCCAACCTGAAGAATGACATGCCTATGAAATGACAAGGAGCTGACTGAACACCAAACAACCTGGACCAAAAAGTCCCCATACCACATACTAATCAAAACAGTAATTTTACATAATAAAGAATGTTAAGAGCTGCAAAGGACAATGGAAAAAGGCCAAGTAACATATAAATGCAGACCTATTAAGAATTACACCTCACTTCTCTATGGAAAATCTGAAAAACAAAAGGTCCTGGATAAATATTCTACAAATACTAAGCAACACCAGATGCCAGCCCAGAATACTTATACCCAGGAAACTCTCAATCACTATTATCACTATTTTACCTATGATAAAACCAGATTTATACAATACATATTCACAAAACAAGCCCTACAGAAAGATCTGGAAGTTCACTACACTCATAAAAGCATAGGCAATAGATAATCACACTTTACCAGAAGCCAAAAGATAAAACATACGCGGCAACATAGCAAACCTCAACAGATTTAAAAAGAAAAAGAAGAAGAAGAAGAAGAAGAAGAAGAAGAAGAAGAAGAAGAAGAAGAAGAAGAAGAATAGCCTCCTGTATTTTATCAAACCACCATGCTTTAAAGTTAGCCTTCAATAACACATATTGCAGAAAACCTACAAACTAATGCAAACTGAGAAATGCACAATAGCAGCATTACTAAGTCAAGGAAGAAATAAAGAAATTAAAGACTGCCTAGAATACAATGAGAATGAAGACACAACATACCCAAATTTCTGGGACACTTGGAAAACAGTACTAAGAGGAAAGTTCATAGTGTTAAGTGCCCACATGAAGAAACTGGAGGATAGTCACATTAGAGAATTAACAGTACAATTGAAAGCTCAGCAACATCAAAAAACAATGTCCACCCTGGAGGAATAGACATTAAGAAATAATCAAATAGAGGGCTGAAATCAATAAAGTAGAAACAAAGAAAACAATACAAAAAAATGAATGTAACAAAGAATTGGTTCTTAAAAAAAAAACAACAAGGGATAGAACACCTTTATACAAAGTAACTCAAAGAAAGAGAGAGAACATGAAAATTAACAAAATCAGAAATGCAAAGGGGGACATAACAACTGACACTAAGGAAATACAGAGAATCTTCATGTCATACTTGCAAAACCTGTATTTCACAAAATTCCACAATTTAAAGGAAATGGAAAATTTTCTAGAAAAAATATCACTTTCCAAAATTAAATGAAAATCAGACAAGCAATTTAAACAGACATATAACCCCTAATGAAATAGAAGCAGTCATCATAAGTATACCAACCAAAAAGCCCAGAGTCAGATGGCTTCAGTGCAAAATTCTACCAAAAATTCAATGAACAGCTAAAAGCAATAGTCCTCAATTTGTTCCACACAATAGAAGCAGAAGGTTCACTGACAAATTCTTTCTATGAGGCTTTAATTACCTTGGTAACCAAGCCACACAAAGACACAACTAAGAAAGAGAACTACAGAACAATATTCCTCAACATTCAGATAAAAATTCTAAACTAAATACTTGCAAATCGAATCCATGAACTTATCACAGAAATCATTCACCATGACCAAGTAGGTGTCTTCCCAGCGATGCAGAGACAGTTCAAAATAGGAAAATCTATCAATGTAATACACCATATAAGCAAACTGAAAAAGAAAATCCATATGATCATCACACTAAATGCTACAAAAGCCTTTGAGAGAATCCAACACCCCTTCATGATAAAGACCTTGCAGATATCAAAGATAATAGTAACATACCTACATATAATAAAATGAATATGTAATAAGCCGACAGCCAACATCAATCTAAATGGAGAGAAAATTTATGTGATTCCTGTAAAATCAAAAACAAGACAAGGCTGACCACACCCTCCATATTTCTTTAAAATTGTACTTGAACTTTTAGCTAGAGCAATAAGAAAACAAAAGGAGATCAAGGGGATACAAACTGGAAAGAAAGAAGGCAAACTTTCACTATTTGCAGATGATATGATAGTTTACATAAGAGACCTTAAAAAACTCTTTCAAGGAATTCCTACAGCTGATAAACCCTTCAGCAAAGTGGAAGGATACAAGTTCACCTCAAACAAATCAATAGTCCTACTATATACAGACAACAATGGGGCTGAGAAAGAAATCAGAGAAACATTACCCTTTACAATATAAAATATCTTGCTGCAACACTAGCTAAACAAATGAAAGATCTATATAGCAAGAACTTTGCATCTTTTAAGAAAGAAATTAAAGAAGATACCAGAAAACTGAAAAATCCTCCATGCTCTAAGATAGGTAGGATCAACATAATTAAAATGGTAATCTTGCCAAATTCAATCTGCAAATACATTGTGATCCCCATCAAAATCTCTGCAAAATTCTCCACAGAAATTCAAAGGACAATGCTCAACTTTATATGGAAAAATAGAAGTTCCAGGATAGCCAAAACCATCCTGCACAATAAAGGAACTTAAAGAGGCATCACCATCCCAGACTTCAAGCTCTACTATAGAGCTATAGTACTGAAAATAGCCTGGTATTGCAACAAAAATAGACAAGTAGACCAATGGAATCAAATTGAAAACCCTGATATTAACCCACACACCTATGAACAACTGATTTTTGACAAAACAGGTAAAAGTATACAATGGAAGGAGGAAAGCGTCTTCAACAAATGGTACTGGAACAACTGGATGAGGGTCGGTAGAAGACTTCATGTAGACCCATGTCTATCATCATGCACAAAACTTAAGTCCAAATGGATCAAAGACCTGAACATAAATCTAGGCACACTTAACTTGTTATAAGAGAAAGTGGAAGATACCCTTGAACAAATTGGTATAGGAGACCAATTCATGAAGCAAACACCAGTAGCACAGACACTGAGATCAGCAATTAATAAATGGGAACTCCTGTAACCGAGAAGCTTCTGTAAGGCAAAGGACAGTCAAGACAAATCACAGTCCACAGAGTGGGAGATGATATTCACCAACCCCATATTTGATAGAGGGCTGTTTGGTGAAATAAAATAACTCAAGATGCTAGTCAACAAAACACCATAGAAACCACTTAAAAAGTGGGGTACACAATTGAATAAAGAAGTCTCAAAAGAGGAATCTAAAATTGCTGAAAGACACTTTAGTTGCACATCAAGGCAACTCTGAGATACAATCTTACTCCTGTAAGAACAGCTAAAATTAAAACACCAATGACAGTTTATGGTGGAGAGGATATGGAGAAAGGGGAACACTGCTACACTGCTGGTGGGAGTGCAAACTCGTATGGCCACTTTGGATATCAGTGTGGCAGTTCCTCAGGAAATTGGGAATTAGTCTACCTCAAGATCCAGCGGTTTCCCTCTTAGTCATATACCAAAAGGTTGTACACTCATACAACAAGGGCATCTGTTCAACTATGGTCATAGCAGAATTATTTCTAATACCAAAAGCAACTTAGTTGCCAATCAGCAGAAGAATGGGTAAAGAAAATGTGGTACATTTGCAATGGAGTACTAGTCAGCAGAAAAAAAAATTAATGGAATCTTGAAACTTGCAGGCAAATAGATGGAACTAGAAGAAACCATGCTGAGTGAGGTAACCCAGTCCAAAAAAAACCAGTATGTATTCACTCATACATGCATTTTAGACATAGAGCAAAGGATCACTAGCCTACAGTTCACACTGCTAGAGAATCTACGAAACGAGGAGTACCCTAAGAGAGAGATACATGGTCCCCCACATAAGGGGAAAAGGACAAGTCGTCTGAGCAAATTGGGAGCATAGGGAGAGAGTATAGGGAGTTCAGAGGAAGAGGAGGGGATAAGAGGAAGAGAGACAAGAACATGAGGGTGCAGGAGGATTGAGTCAGGGGAGAATTAGAGGAGAGCAAGGAAAGAGATACCATAATAGATGGAGCCATTATAGGTTTTAAGGAAATCTGGCCCTAGGGAAATGACCATAGACCTATAAGGGTGGCCCCCAACTAACAATCTGAGTCATAGTAGAGAGGCTACCTTAAATGCGGTCTTTGATAATGAGATTGATGGATAACTTATATACCATCCTAGAGCCTTCATCCAGTAGCTGAAGGAAGCAGAAGTAGAAACCTACAGCTGACACTGAGCTGAACTCTTGGAATACATTTGCATAGTGGGAAAAGTGATGAGTCAAGACCATGCTACAGAAACCCACAAAGACAGGTGATCTGAATAAGAGGAAGCTCCTCATCCCTACACTGATAGCTGGGAAACCAGAAACCACCTTAAGACTTACCCAGGCACCCTGAAAGTGGGTAACAGTTAGGATGTCTATGCAGTTTGTGGGACTTCCCTCTGACAGTGGAACCAAGAAGTATTCCTGGTCCATGAAAGGAGTTTGGGAGCACATTCCCCATGTAGGGGATACTCCCTTACCTTAGAGGCATAGAGGATCTTGCCCTACTGCAAATGGCATCTCAGATTTTTTATGATCCCTCATGGATGGCTTCACCCTCCGTGAGAGTGGATGGGGAGTGAGGCAGGAGTGTCTTGGGAGGCCTAGGAAGATGGGAAGGAGAGGGAACTGGGATTGATCTGTAAAATAAGAAAAATGGAATAAATAAGTACTTCTGGGAGAAAAATTAAAAAAAATAATGGGATAAAATGCACAATGAAATCAAAAGAATCACCAACACTATTATTAGTGACAAGAATTTTAAAACCGTCACTTTAAATAAATTTCATACATGTGAAAGTGATGCAGAGACCAAAATACACATTCCAATCTGATCAAATATCTTTCAGGGAAAACAATTGCATTGTGAGTGTCAAATCTGCCCTAAATGCTATCAATAGGATGTTAGGTGATGTAGAATAAAACGTTCTTGGACTTGAACTCATAGCAAGGAAAATGCAACACAAGAAGGTGTTGAAAAATCAGTAAACAATTGGGCATAGCATCACTGATCTCTGGAGCAATTCAATATGTAAAATTTGTTGCTAGTTATATTCTGTTGTGAGCTGTTCTGACTGACTAGCGACATAGTTTTATTTTAAATCCCCTGTTATCTATGCAATTTGAACAATTTTTAGCTTGTATATTGGCCATGTGCACTTTATCTTTTGAAAATTATCTGTTAATTTTTTTAGATGATTTGTCAACTAGATTGCTTGGTTATTTGGCTTTTTGTATTTCAAGTTCTCTGTATATTCTAGATATTGATTACTGTCAGTTGTAGGGTGGGTAGAGATCTTCTGTAGGTTGTCTTGTCACTGAACTGGTCCCTTATAATACCTTCTGGCTTGGAAACATGTTAAATACATGCAACCATATTTGTCACTTTTTTAGTTTTATACAGTTGTTTTCTATACCTACATCTTAACATATTTTGCCTATGCTTTCTGCTAACAGTTTCAAGTCTAATATTTGATTGGAGGTGCAGGATAATAGGGGAGATATAGCCTCAATCTTTTAAACATTGACATCCAGTTCTTCTGCGTCATTTCCTAGAGAAACAATTTTTTAAAAAGACAATGATTTTTTTTAAATAGATTTATTTTTGTATGTGAGTGTGTTTGGCCTGCATGTATGTATATGTACCATGTGGATGCTTGTTGCATTTGGGCTCAGAAGAGGACATCAGATCCACTGGAACTAGAGTTACAGATAGTTAGGAGCCACCATATGGATTCTAGGTGCAAATTGCATTCCTCTGTAAGAAAAGCAGATATTCTTATCTGCTGAGCCATTTCTCCACAATATAAATTTGAGTTCTCAACAAAAGGCTGGCACTGTTGCTGTGTGAGTTCATTTTCTGAGCCCTTTATTTTTCCAGTAATATACATCCAGTGTAAAATAGTTTTGTTCACATGTATCCACAATATAACTTGAAATCAGAAATGGTGATCCATCGAATAGTGTTTTTGTTTTTGGCTGTTGTTTTGTTTTGTGTTCTTCTTTTTCTCAGGCTTGCATTGGCTAGCCTAAATATTTCATGATTCAGTAGAATTTAAGAACTAGACAGTTTCTCTTTTCTATTTCTGTAAAGGATGTCATTAGCATTTTGGAATGGATTGAATTGAATCTGTAGATTGCTTATGGTAGTATAGTCATTTTTACTATATTCATTCCCACAATCAATTATCATGGGAGCTCTTTACACCTTCTACTCTATTCTTGTTTGTTTTTATTGTTGTTTGCTTAGATCAGAGTATGGTTATCTCACATGTAGGAGGTAGAAAAAGAGAAAAAAATTACATGAACATAGAAGAGAAATTATTAAAGAAAGGAAAGATGACAAAGGTAGGTGGAAATGAATAGTGACAGTGGTCTATATATTCAATACATGCTGCATGCTTTTATGAAAATGTCACAGTAAATGCTATTTCTTTGTCCAATAGACATGACCAAAAGAAAAATAAAAAATAAAAAAAACCTTATTGTTTGAAAACATAGTATTGTAGAGGCCTTTCACCTTCTAGACAGGTTTGCTCCCAAGTAAAATTTGAAGCTGTTATGAATGGGATTGTTTTCTTAATATTTCTCTGCATGCTCATTATTGATATATAAGACTACTCTGTATTATTTTGTGTGCTGATAATTTTTGGGAAACATTTTGTCAGTTCTAACTGTGCTCTGGAGAATTAAGAGACTCTCATTTATAGGGTCATGTCATCTGATGATGGAGATAATTCAAACTCTTCCCTTTCTATTTATCTTCATTTTTGTCTTTATTCTTAGTTATCTAAACCAAGATTTTATACATTATGTTGATACCCTTGTCTCATTCCTGACTTGTGTAGAAATACTTTAATATTTTCCACATTTAGCATACTGTTGTCTACAGATGTGTCATATGCATCCTTTATTACATACAGTTACATTCCTTCTATTAGTATTTTTTATTAGGGCCTTGATTATGAAGGGTGATTTACTTTGAACAAAGTCTTTCTTACATAATGAGTTCATCATGTATGATTTTTCTCCATGTCTACATTTATGGACACATTATATTTATTGGTTTATATAAGTCAAACAATCTACCCCTCAGGGGAAGCAAACCTGATCATGGTGAATAAATTTTTTTCTCATTTACTTTTGCTATTTGTTTTTCATTTGGTTTGTTTTTGTTTATTTTGAATTTCCAACAAAGTTCCCACCTTGTATCCCAGATTGATCTCAGAGTGGCTTTGATTCAGCAGTGATCATCCTGCTTTAGCTTCAGAAGTGCACAGATTGCACATGTGCAGAACTACTCCCCATAGAAATGATCTTTTCATTTTGAAGTGGCTTTTGTGTGTTTGTTTGTTTTGTTTTTGTTTTGTTTGAAATAAAAGTATTTCCTTGAGAATATTTGCATCTCTATTTATAAAAGCAATTGGCTTAAATATTTCTTTTGGATTGTGCCCTTGTGTGCTTTGGGTATCAGGCAAACACGGAGTTAATAAAGTATGTCTGTTAGCATTATTTTCTTCTCTAGTTTATGAAGTAATTTCAGGAACATTACTGTGAGTTATTCTTTACAGATCTTGGAGAATTCAGCAGTGAACCCATTTGTGTCTGGGCTTTTTTTAGTTGGAAGAATTTTATTACTGCTTCAGTCTTACTGCATACAGATTTATTTAAGTCCTTTGCGTCCTCTTGTTTTAAATTTGGTAGGTAATACGTGCCTAGAAACTTACCCATTTAAAATTTTCAATTTATTGAAATACTATTTTCATTTGAAAAATTAAAATATTCGTCTTCTGATTTACTCAATGACCCACCTATTAATCAGTAGTATGATCTTCAATAATTCTTGGATTTATATATTTCCTAAAATATTTTTGATTTATTATTTCCACTACAAATTTCAGGTAATTAATTCATTTTTTAACATTCAAAGTTAGAGATTTTCTTATTGTATTTTCATACAAACTTAGTATTGATTTACTTCTCCATTCATTCCTTTTTCTCATCTGGATTCCCTTGCTCCTGTTGGTACCCTTCTATCCCCAGTATCCCTTCATATTATTATATCATTTGTATGCTATCATTGGCCTCATCCCTTCCTTAAAATCTCTCATTCTTGTTTTATCATCTAAAATATGATCTGTTTTTGAAACAGTTTCACAGTCTTCTCAGAACATACATTTTACTATCTGAATGTAATAACCTCTCAATGTCTAATAAGTCTATTTGATCTGTAATCGTGATTTAACTCCAATGATTTTATTGACTTTTTCTGGATAGCTTGTTTATTTATGCAGGTAATGAGATTGTATTGAGATGGACATGTGTCTTTATACACAGAAGTGTTATGAGCACGTTTTCCCCGCAGCTGCCTCTGCCATGCAAGCCCCAAATAACACTCAGAGACTCTGTATTTGATACAATCCTGTTGGCCAGTTACTATTATTGTTTATGGGCTAGCTCTGTCTTAATTATTGACCATTGACCATTTCTACTTATCCAAGTATTTCCACGTGTCATCTTATCTGAGCACGGTGGGCCCGGTGCTCTACATGCTGACTCTTCCTAACTACTTCCTCTTTCCTCCTTGTCTCCTAGCCCCACCTATCTTGCTTTCCCATTGGCCCAACAGTGCTTTATTAATTAACCAGTATGAGAAACATATTTACAGAATAACATCTGCCATCACAGAAGTGTTTGTTTTTATTTAAATTTGGTATATACTTAGAATTGTATTTCATGCCATGATTTTCCCTTAATCAGTTTGAAGTGAACTCCTTTATACACCACAATTTTCATTTCAAGTCTTCAGCTTTATCTGCTTGCTTTCTACTTCTGTCTATTCAAAATTTCTTTCTCATCTACTACTAAAGCTATGTTTGCCTTGGCCACTGAAGTTCATTTCTCATAGGCAGCAAATAGATGGGCCCTGAGTTTTAGTCAAATCCTCTACTTGCATTTTTTAGTGGCCACTAGCATACAGAGTTTTTGCTGTCATTTTGATATTTCTGTAATGTGAGATACTTTCTTACTCTCATTTGCTTATTACTGCAATTTTGTTTTTTCTTGTGACCTTGTGGATGTGTTGCTTGCCTTTATAGTGGGCTGATTCCTTCCAAGTATCTTTAGTAGTATTAGCTTAATAGTCAGGAATTAATTTAATTTCTGTTAATCATAGAAAGTTTCTTTTTCTCTTCAAGCTATGATGCAGAGCTGTGCTATGTATATTATAATATATTGATATCCAATGCCTTTCAGAACTTGTACCATACCTTTCCATGCTCCTCTGGTTTTTAGTGCTTCTTTTGGATAATCTGTTGTTATTCTAATATACATAACTTTATATGTCACTTGATGCTTCTCTTTGTGGCTTTCAGTATTCTTTCCTTGTTTTATATATTTGGTTTTTAACTATAAAATGTCACAGGAACACCATTTTACTGTCTGGTCTGATTGGCCTCCTATTTTGTCCTGTATTGGTGTTTGAGAAATTTTCTTTCATGACTATTGAATATAGATAACATCTCTTTTAACTTTCCATTATAATTCTGTGTGGCAGACAATACTAATCTCCTTACTTTATATCTAATGAAACAGGCTTATGTAAATTAAATGACTTAGTGGATGTGATGGCACATGCTTATAATCCTACCACTTGGGAGTTTGAGGAAGGAGGCTTACTATTTAGAGGCTATCCTGGGATATTTAGATAGACTTTGTTTCAAAACAAACAGAAAAGCAAGCCAATAAAAAAATGAATGATTTTCCATGCTTTCACGGACAGTAATGGTTTAATTAAAATAAAACTTCAGTAGTCTGTCACGGAAGTCTATGGTTTCCTTTATTATATCACTCAGTTAGCTCTTCATCACCATGACACCCATGAGATTCTGACATCTTTTTTTGCTTCATTGATCATCACTGCTCCAGCTTAATTTTGACCCTATATATGCTCTTGTATACATAACAAAATATGTTTATATGCTAGAAAGCAGCACTCCAAAGATGAGACAACTGAAGGATCATAAAAGACTTAGGTCATTAGTCTCTAGATGTCAAGAGGAGATAATATAGTAAAAATCAAGGCTCACTTAAGAGATCATCACTACCTTTGGACTACAGTTCATGGGAAGTCAGGGGAGGAATAGACGGGAGAAGAAAGAGAGAGATAACCACTAAAGATGGAGCCGTTATAGTTTTGAAGAGAAAATTGACTCCAGAGAAATGTACAGAGACCTACAAGTATGATCCGAGCAACAGTGGAAAGGCTACCTTAAATGCGCTTCCCTGATAATGAGACTGACCACTAACTTATCTACCACTATTGAGCCCTCATCTAGTAGCTGTTGGAAACAGAAGTGGACACCCACAGCTAAACACTGAGCCAAACTTCTTAAATCCAGATGCAGAGAGGGAGGAATGATAAGAAAATGTGGGCAAGACCAAGCTAAAGAAACCCACAGAGGCAGCTGACCTGAATAAGGGGGAGCTAATGAACCCCCAGGCTGGTAGTTGGGAAACCAGCATTTTACTGACTCAGACCCCCTGAATATGAGTCTCAGAAGGTCTGGGAAGTGTAAGGGACCACTGACAGTGGAACCAGGATGTATCCATGGTGCACGAAAGGATTTTGGGAGCACATTCCACATGGAGGGATACTCCCTTAATGTAGAGGTAGGAGGGAAGGCCTAGTCCCTACTCTAAATGGCTTTATAAATTTTGTTGATCCCTCCTGGAATGCATCACCCTCCCTGTGGAGTAGGGTGGAATGGGATGGCAGGGGACTCGGGAGACTTGGGAAGGAGGGAGTAAGAGAAAGAAGGAGGGAGGGGGGAACTGGGATTGATACATTACATAAGAATATAATTTTAAAACAAAATAAAAAATCTCAAATCCAGCTTCTTTCCACCCCCCATACCTCAGGTTTTGTATTTTGTTTGTTTGTTTGTTTAGTTCTACTGGGGAGTAATCAATTTAGGAAAATACATTGATTTCAAGTGCACATTTTGACATTGGGTCATACGCATATACCCGTGACACCATCACCAACAAGAACAAAAACAATAAAAACAACAACAAAAAATAGAATTCCAAATACTTTTGTTTATAATAAGGGTTATTTTAGAATAATTACTACCTTATTACTCAAACTGTAAATGTTCACAAAGACCAATTACTTTCATAAGTGCCAATAAAATAATAAAACATGGTTAAGAGCTGAAGAGAAAATAGTAAAACTTAAGTGATATAAGAACAGATTAATTATAAATTAACTATAAATTAAACAAATGTATTTCAATGGAAGTACTATGGGGGGGTAGATATGGCAATTGCAGTAATCATTAGGTATTGAATCAAGTTCCCAAGGCCAGGTATGAGATTCATCCCCAAGAGTTATTGACACTTGAGACCTCTAATATCCCCCACAAAATATAATCTTTTTGCAATTGTCCCAGGCTTCTCAAAGCATACTCAACATACAGGCCACAGTATAATTAAATTGCTCAGCTTGATTGAGGAGAATATTTAGTGCTGGAAGGATCTATGTAATCTGTTGGGAGAGAAATACCACTAGCCAGGTAACCCAGCAGTAAACCTTTAGTGTTATATCACTGACTTGATATATAATGTATGACCATTGGTACAATAGTGGCATGACTCTTCAGTGGGTAACCAACCATTTCCTGAGTAGATGTTAGGGCTACTACATGAGAGGGAATACAAATCTGTTACTATAAACCTTGTTAAAACTTCATGGTTAGAGAAGTCAAAGGTCAAGTGGGATAATATACTGTTGTTTACTAAATGGAAATAATTTAGCTCATCCTAAGCACTGTTCAGGTAATTAA
The DNA here is from genome assembly GCA_030556225.1 of Cricetiscus sungorus. NCBI lineage: Eukaryota > Metazoa > Chordata > Mammalia > Rodentia > Cricetidae > Cricetiscus > Cricetiscus sungorus. Next base: position 44,219,645 of record JANBXA010000726.1, read on the forward strand.
ATACAATGAATTAATGAAGCAGCCAAACATCGGCGTATCAGGACATACTAGAGAAGAAAATGAAAGACACAGATCGCTAATAAAACCACCATCCAGCACTCCATGCAGTTGTTACATGATTTATATACTTAACTAACTGTGGAGGCTATAAAGCTCAAATTTCTTTAATCATCCTGAATCTAGGTTCATCTGATAGATACAAGATGCCTCCACCATGCCACTCAGGTTCAACAATGAGTTTAAGATGAGTTGCATGTTAGGTGGAAGCAAAGCCAAAAGTATAACTTCCTCAGCCTCTCTCATTGTTTCCATGATGTCTTTACAAAAAGGAGGTGTGTAATGAAATTTCCAATGCCACAGATAATTGGATGAGCCTTCAGATTGCAGTGAAAGTGAACCATTCAGAACAGAGAGGAACAGACTGAAGTTATAATTTTCGCCTCTATCCTGACCATCAAACCCCACAAAGAATACCAATGTCACAGAAGGAATAAAGTCATTAAACAGAATGTCACTTTTCATAATACAGCTAGCACTGCCCAAATGCTACAGCACTAATTTTTATACTTTCTGAAACTATGAAACTATTGCAGAGAGCTTCTGTACTTGTAGACTGCTATGTAAATAGCTGATATCCCCAAGAACCTCCTTGATGACATCAACATTGTGGCAGTGGAATTATCAGATGATTAAGACTAATACGAGTAAATATTTATTTTTCCATGATTTAATTTTTTTCTCATTTTTTATTGGGGGACACACAAGTGGCACAGTGTACATAGGGAGGTCAAAGGACTACTTTTAGAAGTCATTTCTTTGCCTCACCCATTAATTCTTGTGACTGAAATCATTTTGCCAAATTTTTACATGTTGAGTCATTTTGCTGGCCCAATTGAAAGTATTTCAATAAAATATCATCTGACAAGAAATATGTTGTTGCAAAAGATGAAATATACACATATTAAATATGTTTTCAATTTGTAATTTGTAAACAAAAAATGTTATAATGATATATTTATTTTTAGGTTTTAAAGTTAGCATACAAAGGGAAGGGTTTCATTACAGCGATCATTTTCAGATGGATGCATCACTAATGTTTGTTCTTATGCATACCCTCTCTAATGCCCTTGCCAAACTTCTCTGACCCCTTCTTGATAGTCTTCCCACTTCTCTCAACATACCATTGCAATTCTGCTTTGAGATCCCTTCAATTCCGTTACTGTGTTTCTCTTGCTACATCCTTAAGCCTGTTTATTCCTCTGTTATTTTCCACTTCCTACTTCCATGGTCCATATGCACATACCCACAAACACTTGTGTATATCTAATCTGTATCTATATCATCTATATCTATCTATCTATATCTATCTATATGTATATATATATATATAAATTGATGTCATAATTCTACATATTGTATTTGGATTTCTGAGTATGACTTAACACAGTGATCTATTTTCATACATTTCCCCACAAAAGTCATTATTTCAGTTTTCTTTTTAACTGAAAATAACTTCATTATGCATACTAATATATTGTCTTTTTTCATTCATCTATTGATGAATATCTAGGCTGGTTCCACTTCTTCGATATAGTCAATGACTCAATAATAAACATGATATGCCAGTATCTCAGCTCACATAGAGTATCTGTAACCTATAATCAGGTATGGTATAGCTAGATAGTTCTATATTTAGGGTTTTTTGGAGCACCTACATACTGATTTTCATGACTATATAATGATTCATTTTCTCTGAATCCTTATTAGTATTTGCTGTTATTATTTCTTAATGATGGCCATTTTGACGACAGCAATACAGAGTCTCCAAGAATCTTTAATATGTACTTTCCTTCTAGTGAAGAACACTGATTTTTCAATATCTGAGACCCTTTGAGTGTGGGTGATAGTTATGTGCCTTGATCTGTTACAGGAAATGGCTGGCAGTGTCACCAGGACCTATCCCAGGTGCATTAACAGGCTTTTTAGAATCCATTCCCTATGGAGGGATACCTTGCTCAGCCTTGATACAGGCAGGGGAGGCTTGGTCCTGCCTCAACTTGGTATTCTAGACTTTGTACAGTCTCCAAGGAAGGTCTTATACCGTCTGAGGTGTGGATGGTGAATGGGAAGGGGTAAGGTGTGGGAGAATGAAGAAGAGGAGGGAGGAAGAACTGGGAATTTTATGTAAAAATGAAAATACTTTTAAATAAAAAAGAACACTGAAATGTTTTAAGTATTTATTATAACAGCATTTCTTCCTTTGAGAACTGTCTAGTCAGTTCATTAGCTCATTTATTGATAGGTTCATTTGGGTATTTTGTTTTTCAGTTCCTTATTTATTGTAGATATTAATCTTATGTTAGATATATAATTAACAGTTTTCCCCCTATTCTTTAGAATGATTCTTTACTCCATAACTGTTTCCTTAGCTATGTAGAGGTTTTATACTTTCATGGTCTCCTATTGCCATGCATTAGAATTATTTATTCAAATACAGAAGCTCTTTCCAGGAAGTCTTTTCATATGGCTATACGTTTTAGTGTATATTAGTTAACTTTTCTTGCTGCCATAAAATATCATGAGCAAGACAACTTCTAGAAGAGTTGTCTTCTAGAAGAAGGGATCCAAGGAGCAGGAAGTTGAGAGATGGTTACATCTTCAAATGTAAATCACAAGGCATTGAGAGTAAATGTGAGGTGAAACCAGATATTCTCAAAGTCTGTCCCCAGTGACATACTTCCTCCAGCAAGGCTGCACCCCCTAGAAGTTGCATAATTTCCTAAACACCAACTGGGGATCACAATATTCAAATACATTTGCCTATGGTAGACATTTCTCATTCAAACCATGACAGAGTTTATTATATATGTTTTCCTTTAACAGTTGCCATGGATTTCAGTATGACATTAAGGCCTGTGATGATTAGTTTGAATTGCCCACTTGATACAACCTAGGTCCACCTGAGAAGAGGGTGTCAGTGAGAGATTATCTAGATTGGGCTTGGCTTGTGGGTGTCTCTGTGGGTAATTATCTTTGATTTGTTTAATTGATGTGGGAAGACACTTGGTCTGAGTCCCAAAACTTCAGCAATCAAGCTGAGTACAAGCATGCATGCATCCATTCACCATATTTGACTGTGGACATGAATAGTGGTTTTAAAATTTTCCTGTCTCAACTTCTCTACAATAGTGAACTCTATCCTGAAATTATGAGACAAAGTAAACTCTTTCTATTATAAGCTGGGTTTTGAGGATATTTTTATCACAACAACCAGAAAGAAATCCAGAACAAGGCCTATGGTCTATTTTTAAATTTGTGAATTATAGTAAAGCTTGAGAAACATGTATCAAGTTTCATTCTTCAGTGTGTGGATATGCACAATAGGCTTTTAACCAGTGTTCATCCTTTAGTGTTTTGTCAAAAGTTAGTTGTCTTTCATGGGTTTATTTATGGATATTCTATTCTGTGGCATTGATGCACATTTCTATTTTGTTTCCAGTCAAAGCAGGCAACTTTTGTTATGGAAGGTTTTGTTGTAGTATAGACTAAGGCTAGGTATTTGATACTTCCAACATTAGTCTTATTGCTTAGAATTGTTTTGGTTATTCATCTCTTTTTTGTTTTTATATGACGTCAAATATTGATTCCCTGATTCTCTGAATAACATCACTAGAATTTTGATTTTTCTGAATTTTTATATGACATTTGATAATTTACTCATTTTTGCAATATTCTGGTAATTCATGAGCATGAAAAGTTTTTTTCATCTTCTAAGGTTTCATTCAATTTTCTTTCTCAAGCTTTTCAAGGTTTTTCCCATAGGTAGGCTTATCAATTAATATGTTAGGTTTACTTTTAGGTATTTAATTATTTTTGAAGCTATTGTGAATTAAAATTTTAAATTTGTTATTGATATATGAAAGCACTACTGATTTCTATATGTTGACATTGTATTCTGGTACTTTGCTAAAAGTGTTTATCACATTTATTTTCTAATTAAGTTTTTAGGGTCTTTAAGAATGTATCTGCAAATAAAAATAGTTTGACTTCTTATTTTCATATTTGTATCCCTTTTTAAAATTTGAGCAGTACGTTAAATGCAGGCAGTGAAAACAAGAACCTTTGTCTGAATAATTTTCAAGAAAATGATTTCTATTTTCCTACACTTACTAGGAATAGAATTGTCATATAGACAAGGCCTATAGTTTTGTCATATAGAGTTTTTATTTTGGTAAAGTAAATTACTATTTGTTTTTTTTAGATACTTTATCTTGAAGTTGTGTTGAGTTTTATAAAGGCATTTTTCTCTATCTGTTGAGGTGATTATGCTGTTTCTATCCTCAAGCCCTATTATGAATTGTATTACATTTATTAATTGAAATCTCCTTGCATTTTTGGGATTAAGTCAATGTAATCATGGAATATAATCTTCTTAATGTGCTCTTGAATTCAACCTGTGATGGGAGATGTCATTCTGTGAATATGTTTCTCTTATTGGTTAATGAATAAAGCACTGTTGGCCAATAGGAAAGCAAGATAGGTGGGATGAGAAGACAAGAATAATTCAGGGAGAGGTAGGAGGAGAGTCAACATGGTGGGCAAAGAGAGTAGAATGCTGGGCCCACTCTCTGGTAAGATAAGACCACATGGAAATACTTAGAGTAATAGAAATGGGTTAATATTTAAGACAGTGCTAGCTGATAAAAACTAGAGACTGACCAACAGCTTTATATCAAATACAGTCTGACCAACAGCTTTATATCAAATACAGTATCTCTGTGTTATTTGGGGCTGGCACAACATTGGGATTAGACTGGAAGGAAAAGCATACTCAAACAAACATGCAAATATTTTCAAGACCATTTTGACATCTAATTTGTTATAAGGGTGATACTGATTTTGTAGAATGGGTTTGGTTGTTTGACTGTATTTTTTTATTTTTGAAACACTTTGAATATCGATATTGCTTCTTCCTTGATGTTGTCATAGAATTTCCGTGTATCTAGTGCTGGAATTTTTGTTTTGGGAAACATCTTCACTGCTGATTCAACCTCATTGTTTATTTTGAATTTGGTTAAGAATACTTACTTTAATTTTAGTTGATTATGTATGTCGAAAAATATTTTATGAACATTGTTCGAATATAAGTTTTCAAAATATTCCTTAATGAACCCCTAGATTCCAATCGAGTCTGGTGTAATGTCCCTTTTATTCCTCTCCCGTTTCATTAATGTGTATCTTCTTGGTCTTTTTCCCTCTTTTGCTCTGTTTGGCAAATGTTTTTCAATCTTGTTTGTGTTTTCAAAGAACGAAGTTTTTCCTTGATTGACCCTTGTTGTTTGAGTCTTCATTAATTTTTGCCCTGATTTTTCTTATTTCTTATTATATTTGTTTTCTTGTTTGACTTATTCTTTATCGGGTTGTGTAGCATCAGTTATAGTAGGTTAAATGCTGCATGATCAGTTAGATAATCAATCAAACCACAGCCACAAATTACCTGCTCAACTTCCCAGCTGAAAAGAGATTGAGCTTTGTAGCTGAAACTTCCTACAGCTTTTTGGCCCTAAATAAACACACAGATGCTATATTAGTTATAAAACTGTTGGCCAGTCATTTGGGCTTCTTATTGGTGAACTTTGTCTTAATTATTAATTCATTTCTATAATTCTAAGTATTTCCATATGGTCTTGGTTTACCGGAGAATGTCTGGACCTGTTTCTCTTTCAGCGACTACATGATGACTGTATCTGCTTACCTTTTCCAGAATTCTCCTCTTCTCCTAGTCCCACCTGTCTCCCTGCCTTATTAGCCAAAAGTGTTTTATTCCCAAACTAATAAGAGAAATGTATATACAGAAGGACTTCCCCCATCAGAACTTTGGTCTTCTCCTGTTTGCATTTCTCTCTGCTCAGCCATCTTACTTCATATCTGTTTGTACAAACCTCCAGACAGCTATGGTCAGATACTGGCAAGTTCTAACTCTGATCTTCAGGCAAGCTTTATTTTTTAGAGTACAAACAATAAATAACCACTCATTTATTATTTGTTATTTATTTGTTATTTATTAATATTATTTATTATTTATCAAGTTTTAATGTAAGGAATCACTAGTATAAACATTTCCCTTAGAATTGCATTATCTCAAATGTTCTGAGAAGTTATGATTACATTTTCACTTGAATCTAAGAAATTGATATTTTTTCTCACTGACTTTGGGAATGTGTTTATTCAGCATATTCTATTGCTATTGAATTTTAGTTTTATTGCATGATGATATAATATACAATATTTAGAATAGTGTATATGTTGAAACTTGGCTTGCATCCTAGAATATAGTGTAGGTTCTACAGACTGTTTAAGAGAATGTGTATTCTCTATATTTTGAATAAAGTACTAATATCTGGAAAGTTCATTTTGTCTATGGTATAGTTTATTTCAGAAGTTTCGTTATTGAGTTTTTAGTATAAATGACTTATATAAACATCAGAGCTGTGATAAAATCACCAAAATATATATATATATATATATATATATATATATATATGTTTCCAAGGTGTAGTGCACACATACATATTTATAACTGCCATGGCTTCTTGATAAATCATTCCCTTTATTAATATGTAGTGCCTTTATTAATCTTTTCTGACTACATTTAGCTTTAAGTCTTCCTTATCAGTTACTGCAATAGCTAAGCCAGCTTGCTTTCATCTTTCATTTGTTTGACAGATTGACTTCCATTCATTGACTGTCAGTCTATGGGTTTCTTTGCTATATAGAAACATTTTGGTGACAACAGATAGCTGGCTCTTGTTTTTACATACTGTCAGGTACTCCGTGTCTCTTAAAATCATAAATCTTTTACAAAATAAGAATCTCACTAAATTTAGTAAAGTTTCCTTGAATATCATCATAAGTATGACTCTTTATTTTTTCATTTTCAAAGCATAAATGAGAAATAGCTAGTTCTGAGAATCCTATGTCTGTCATTAAGCAACAATAAATAATAAATAATAATAATGATGTATTAAAACCACATCTTTAAGTCATTTTTCATGAGCTATGATTCAGAAGTATAACAAAACATGGTAAAATAAGAAATCTTTTGTTCACCTAAATATAAATGGAAGGTCTAATGTCATTGTCACTTATGATAAACTGCACATATGAACAGATTTCACTCATTTTGAATTTGTTTGCTCTATTTGTATAGTTTCAACATGAAAATAATTTGACAGATGCTAAGTTGGAAAATCTGGCTACAGAAAAAGAAAGATAAGATAATGTTATAGTACTTTACAGTTTGCTGATCCTAACTGCATGTGCATTAATTAATTTACAGATTTTTAATATAGAATACCACTTGTTCTAGTTTCTTTATGAATAAAAGCACTGTGAGGAGAAAGGGGTTTATTTGACTTACATGTTTGTATTGTCTTCTATTATTGAGATTTAGGGAAAACAAGACAGTGAGTGCCTCATGCCAGGATCTCTGGCAGCAGGAACTGAAGAAGAGACTATAGAGGATTGCTACTTACTGGCTTGTTCTCCATGCTCACATTCATCTATTGTCCTTATCTCCCAGGGCTACCCGGCCAGGGATGGCATTGTGAACAGTGAGCTTGGCCCTCCCACATAAATCATTAAACAAGAAAATATCCTATATATTTGTCATAAAATTTTCTTAGTTGTTCATAGTTGTGGTTATATCTTTCTATATGATTCTACTTTGGTCATGTTATCAAAATCTAAGAAGCACAACATTTTTTATATGATATAAATCATGACATTACTATAATATATTTATATCTGAGAGCAATTGTTGTACCATTTTTGGAATCAGCTCATGACTGGTCATAGTTTCAAATAAAAGATGCACCATATATTCTCTTTCTACCACGAAAAAACAAAGTTTAACACATTTTCAATGACCTGGAAAATTAACTAGAGACTAAGTGCCTGAGCTCTAGGCTTATCTTCCCAGTCTACAAAACCATAAAGCTGAATTTATTTTTGTGTATTTATTGATTTCAAAACAAGGATTTATGCATCCCAGATTGTTCTTAAACCCGTTAAATAGCCAAAGATGATCTTGAACCCTGATTCTTCTACCCGTGCCTTCTATGTTTTGATACTATAGGCATGAGCCACCATGCCCGGATATGAATTTAATTGTAAGTTATTTGGTTTATTATACTTTTATAGCAGTCATAACTAACACTACTGCTGTTTTAAATTAAACTAGATAAAATTTACATTTATTTTCATGTACTCATTATTATTATTATTATTTGACAACACAAAATCTACCATTATTAAGTTGTTTTGATAATCAAATATCAATGGTTATTATCATTGCATTGTAATATTATTTGCATATTAATTTAATACACAGCAGAATAGTTTTTCCACCAGTGAAGAGGTAGAATATTGATTTTCGTTCTGTTTTACTGATGATGAAAAAAAGTCTTTGAATTGATTAATGGACACAATGACATCAATTCAAATGTCCTAATATGCATTATAAAGCTTAGATTTGAATGTGCACAACTGCGAACATTTCTCCAAGTCAGAGAAAAATACAGGTTGAAAACAAAATGCAATTTACAAAACAAAAGAATCCTTTCTTTTTAAGCAATGATATTAAATAACTTTTAAGGCATGTGAGTACCCACAAATGTGACTAAACAAGATACAAAAAAAGTAAGAAATTATTATAAACTAAATGGACCATACACTTTACAGGCAAGTATGTGTGGATACAAATCCATCTGTTTCAGCAAAATGAAGACAATAGTACTTACCTTATAAAGTATTTTGTTGTATCTATTTATTAATTATTTATTAATGATTCATGAGGTCCAGGTCCAGTGAGAGGCCTTGTTTCAAAAAATACTGACTGATCAAAACACCTGACTTTGACCTATGGTCTGCACCTTCCCATAACCCCATACCCCCACACAAAATATTCACTTTATACACATGGAAAATAAAATAATTATTAGAAGTTCCTTTACTGTGAAAATATTATGGTTCCCTCATGCTTGTATTTTCTTTGTCTCTATTATAAAGAAACAGCTATAGTTACTCATACAAGGACTGCACAACGTTCAGCCACTTAACATTTCATCACAATTGAAGAAGAAACACATGAGACCCTACTCCTCCCCAAATTGGTTAATGATAATTTGCATTTGCTCGAGAAAATCATATTATTTTCTTCAGTGATGTAACAACTAATACATTGTTCATGCTTCAGCAGCAATCCTAGTTAAATTCACACACACACACACACACACACACACACACACACACACACACACATGCACACACAACATGTCAAGGATGTAAACAACTAAAACTCATATATTCATATATGAAACTGCCAAAGAATAAAAGCATATGATAAATTTAATGTATAAAATAAATATAAATATAAAATATATATATATTCCTTTTTATAAAGAACTATCTGAGGCTAAATTTTTAAGCGATTTATTAAGGTTACAGTTTTCCCAATTAAAATCCAAGATTGACCAGCTTCATATATTTGGAGTATGATGAGCATGAAGTATTAATCTCAGGTTGTGGAGTGGGGGTGTGGATGGGATGGGAGAGGGGGTTGAGGGCATGGGAGGGAGAGAGGTAGAGGGAACTGGTATAGATATGTAGAATAAGAAAAATTAATAAATATACATAAAAAAGAATTATGTCCTTCATAGGACAACATTCCATGAACCCAAAGACCATTGGAAAATTCTATCTCTTGAAATAAACACTTAGTTTTAAGCCTTAAAACTCCAAATTATTCAGGGACCATGAATAAACTATATTTAAACTATATTTAAACTAAAGCAATGTTTAAATCTTTTCCTATAAATTATATTGTTTCTAAGATATTATTTCACTTTTCTCTAATTTATATAGCAAATACATACATATAATATACATATTGTATATACATATATACATAGTATATGTTGTGTATATATGTATAGTATATAGTGTACTATGTATATATACTATATGTATACTATATGCATATGTATACACACACACACACACACACACACACACACACACACAATGTATGGTATGCTGAGCATTTTTTGTCACCTTGACCCATACTAGGGTTGTCTGAGAAGAGGGAACCTCAACTAACCAAATGTTCTCTGCAGATTGACTTGTAGAAAAGCTTGTGGTGTGTTTTTTTAAATTTATGATTGATTTGGGAAGACACAGTTCACTGTCGGTGATACCAGTCCTGTGTTAGTGATCTTGGATGCCATAAGATTGCAGACTGAGTGAGCTATGGGGAGATGGCCAGGAAAAAAGCATTATTTCATGCCCTCTGTATCAGATCCTGTATCTCAGTTCCTGCCTTGAGTTCCTTCCTTGGTTTCCTTCAATGATGGAAACACATGTGGAAATGTATGGGAAATAAATCCTTCCCTCCTCAAGTTGATTTGGTCATGGTCATGGTTACAGCAATGAAAACCTGAGATAAATGGTAACTTGTCATCAGAATGACTAAGCACCATGGAATGCAATATAATATAAATGCATTTCATTGCCTAGCCAATTTTTTTATTTTAATTAAATTAGTGATCCAATTTAATTTACTTTGTATAATTTAAAGTGAAGAGTTACTTGGCATATCTTGATTCAAAACTAATATAGCCCCAATAGTTGATTTTTTAAATTATGTACAAAGCTATCAGAATATAGTTATTGCATATGAGACAAGAAATAACTTTCTCATTTTCAAGGGGACAGTTTTGGAACTATAATGATTACCTTGTCTGATAACATTGCCTTAATATAAAACAGCCTAATATTGATTTAAAGAGTTTTGGTAAGCAAGTATATCATAACCCATTTTTGTTCTTTGTTAGTATATAATAGCTATACATAATGGCAGGTTTATGACATGCTTATACATGAGTGTAATATATGTTGATCATAGTCACCTCCAATTTCCCATTTTTGTTCCTGTACACTTCAGCTGGTTCCCTTCCTCTATCCAAGCGGTCCGTCCACTACTATCAGTAGTTTTGGTAGTCCAATGAGTTTCTTTAAGGTTGTTTACATAACTATGGTTGAGAGGAGGATATTGACAACTTGGTAGTGGCTACAACACTGAAAGAAAATGTCTCTTATTTGCCAAGTAGCCCTTAACTATCTATGGGTCCTCAAGAAAGGAATGGGCTTCAAGATCTCTTCCTTCTTAGTGGCTGTTAACAGCCTATGAATCATTGGTCTTCTTTGCAGGATCCTGGTCTCTTAGCCTTTGATTGGTAGAACTGTTCTACCTTATCTGATAATGAGTATTTACTTCTCTTTGTAGACTACCTTTAGAAAAAAATGCCTTCATCTTACCTCACCTATTATTTGCTCCTATAGCCCCCCTCCACACCTTTTACATTCACATTCTCTACTTTCTTGTCTTTAATTTCTCATTTATGCCTCCCAGACCCAAGATAGCTAAGAAATTATCATAGTACTTGCTCAAATGATTGGCATTTAAGGAGTGGTTGTTTTGTAGTTGACTATTACTATGTTTTCATACCAAATTTATCTCAAGATAATAACTGTTGTAGATTATATTCGGCTCTCAGGGGAAGACTGGTTATAGATGCTTTCAGTGAACACCAGCTTAACAAAGGAAAACAACTGAACACCTCTGTTCCTTGTTTATTTTGCTTTTTAAATTACACAATTTAATTACTGTAACAATACTTACATTCAAAACACTGTTGACATGAAATGTGTATTTTAAAGATGTCATACATATAAAAAGTAACTAAGCAGAGTGACATAAAAAATAAAAATACAAATATTCGACAATTCAAGTCATTTTAGTGGCCATGTCAATATATTTAAGGAATGAATAAAATAGACCTTTCTGGAACATGAACTGTAAAATGATTAACATTGGATGAAGAAGAATTGTGCTAAATGCTTTCTCTGCGTTTTATACTGAAGAAGAGAATCCTTAACACATTGTACCTTGACTTCCACAACTGACAGTCTATGCCTACTAAAACTCACTTTGAGATGCTTTATAATGGCTAATAGCTACATTGGTCTTTTTATGCCGTGCCCAGCCTGAAGACTAATTCATTTGGTGAGAAAGAATTATCACTTCATACTCATTTTTTAAAATCCTTTAATCACTTTCTCCAGTTGCCTAGGATGCACAGCACCTACAGTGAGTGATTATGTTGCTATGCACATCTAAACTGAGATATATAACCATCAGAAGCTAAGTGGAGCAAAGGGAATTAAAATGGAACTTTGAGATGATAAGCAGTAACCATTCAGTAATGAGATCTGATTTATCTTTTTTTTTTTTTTAAGAATATCAGCTTTCCTCCTTATTTCCTAGACAGTTGTGAACTTTAAAGGGTAAATGGTTTCATTCTATTTCCTTCTAACTTTTTGACTGCTTTCTGACTATCTTTGAATGCATCCTCTCTATATAGTGAAAGGATAAATTATGTTTTCTCAACTATTAAATTTTCATTGGGTCTGAAAACTGAAAGAGAATTGGATTTGGGAATAAGAACTCTTGAGATTTATTTCCAGTTTTGTCGCCGGTTGTGACACTTAAGACAACTCATTTACATTCTTTTATACTCTCATTTACAATGTTCTCATGCACTTGCAATCGCTGTCAATGGAGTTCAGGCAGTGAGTTTTCTAACTAAAGAAGTTTTAAAAAGTGTCAATGAATATCTCATCAGAAATAAATATCAGATACTGTGACTATCTCACACAGGTGTTTGAGTATCTACACAAGAGCTCACCCACACTATAAGGACTTTGAAGCTACAATTCATTCTCCAGTCCTTCTGCTTACCAAGGATATTCCAGTAAAAATTAACACTAAACATATGATTTCTTAAAACTATCAATAAGCTTACTGATACAAGCTTTAAAATGCTATCATCTTTCCATCCACCTATACACATCTGGGCATTGAATGTGGGCACCTTAATTCTCCTTTCTCATTGTCATAGTACACAAATATTTTCCTGTTTTGTAGGGAAAAGGCTCCTCATCATGATAAATACATTGAAAGTACATGGGCTAATTTACAAATACAAAGCAACAAAGTTTATCTTTCTTTACTCTCTACTTGGGTATAGATTGTTTTCATAATATGTGCAGATGCACTATTTATGGATAAGGAAAGGAAAGCAATAATTCACCAGAACTTCAGAAGAAGGTGGGAAGAACTTAAAGAACTTTGTATTTGATTTCTTGGAATCTTAAAATTATGTGTAATAATGTTGGTTGTATAAAAGCCTATTGAAATGCAGATCACAACCATTATAAAAACATGACTAAGCACATGAAAAGCACTTGAAAATAAATGGACAGTCCTGCTGTTTTCATTGCTCACTCTAATTCAGATTCTTTTTTTAATTTTGCCTCCTACATTTTCACCTTTACAGTACACTTTTCTATTTCCGTGCTTTGTAATTTCTCCTGTATTAACTGTTCACCTCATGGTGGGGTAAAAAAGGAGTCCAAAATGGCAACTAAGAAGAGATCAGGTGTCAATCAGAATATTCTCATTTCTAAGGACCAAAAACCAAACATAAGTGGGATAAACTAACAGGGACAGTGAGAAGAGGGAAGGGAAAAAGATTATTTTATGTAGAGATTCAGTTCCAATGAGACCCTTAAGACTGCTTTGCTTTCCAACTATTAGCTATATATTCCTTGTGTTTACCTTTTCTGTTTCCCACATGGTTTTCCCTATTCATAAACAAGAAAATAGTGAATAGCTTCAAATCCATGTTATTTCTACATTTCCCAATCTCAAATAAAATGATAGTGTTCTCCCTTTAACATTTCCTAAAATACATTATAAGATTTTACTTTTCCGTGTTGGGTCCCATACTTATCAATAAACTGACTGTCCTCACAAGAGTCATAAAATTTAGTCGGGGATTGTCCCTACCCAAAATATATATCAGTCTAACATAAATGGAAGGATGCAAATTTAACAGAATTACAAAGCACCAAGGAAGTGGTTCTACAAAGAGGATTTTGAAAACACTAAGAACTGTTCATGAGTTTGAGTCTATCAATGCCATATACCAATGCAATTGTATGGCATCAGATTATTCAAGGCACACTTAAAATTTAGACCTTTGTGTATATAATAGCTTTACAGTAGTTATAGCTTTAAAATATACAAGGGAAATTCTGATATAATATAACTATTCTGTTTAATGTAACAATTCTTTCTCCCTGATCTACAAATATGAATACTATCAATAGCTGAGTTTCCTCTAGAAATTATCTTAGATATTGTTACTATGTTAATCTTGTAACAATAGTTAACACTTAGGTAGTTGATCCACTATGTAAACACATTTTGTTTCCTTGTGTTTGGTTCACAAATTTCTGTCTTTCCTGTTACCACACTGCTCTTTGCCTCTAAACACTTAGTAGGACTATATTGCTGTATGTACTTCCACAGCTTTCACTATAAGGCATTTTCTGCACAGCACTCTCCACAAATATGATCCTATATTTCATCTGAACAGCTTTACAGATATTTAATCTGGGCAGTTATTGAAAATTGAAACTTCAGAGGCTTCAGGATGTTGGTTCCTGTAGTCTAGAAAAAGATGGCCTTGCTTCCTGTATAGAGAAGTTTTTCAGAGAAAGGCTTCATAATCTAAGTTGACATGTATCAACAATGTCCTAACAGATTCATATTCCAGTTATGTAAGAGAGATATTCAAAGACTGTATTTATAGTGTACACAAATTCTGTCTTCATTTCCATTTCACACTGAGTTAAGACTTACAATTTTCTCTTATGGTTCACCAGAGAAAAACACCAGCGAAAAAACAGATAAATAAGATGTAAATTATCCTGTAAGTGTCTCCCTTGACCTTAGAAACTGGCAGCATAGCAAACCCATGTTTCTGTGGCTTAGACATCTACAAATGTTCTAAGAACAGTAAAAAGATTTTTTTTAGTGCTACTTGCAGATAATATTATCTGATATACAGAAACTCTAAAGACTCTTCTTAAAACAATAAGGATCTGGAAGGTTACACACAAAAATTGTATTTCTACACACTAGTAATGAACAATTCAAAAATAAAATTAAGAAAACAATTCCAATTTTAACACCATCAAACTAACAAAATACTTAAAATTTAATCATGAAAACAGGGTATAAGATGTTCTTAATAAATACTACAAGTCATCACTGAAAGGCAGAAAAAAGAACTAAATTATTAAAAACCTTCTTGTGCTTTTGAACCATAAGGTTTAGTATTATTAAGAAAGAAATACTCTGTAAGCTTATCTACAGGCCCAAAACAATCTCTATCAAAATCTCAGGTGCATTTTTCCAGAAGAGGATAAGATTAAGTTGAAATTTATGTGGAAATGAAAAGGACATAGTAAGCCAAATAATATTGATAAGGAGGAAAACTCACATGCCCTGACTTCAAGAAAATAATAAAAGGTGATTTGAAAAGACTACATGTTGTGATTGCCTATGGATGATGGCACAAATCAGCAGAACACAGTTAGAAGTCCATGCACAAGCCCTCAGTATTGAATAAGTTTTAGTAAAAGCACCAGTTCAAAACATTTGGGGAAAAATCTTAGTCAATTAATGATACAAGGTAACTAGATGTTTTATAAGTTTCCTAATGGAGGTAAGCCTCATCTCCTTATATTTTTAATGCTTTGAGATAAGTGGAGAAATTAGGAAATCCAAAATAATAATAAAGAGGTCTTAAAAAACAGTTCGCAGTTGCTGTAAGTTAAAGCATGTTGTTAGATACTTAAACATTCTCTTTTTAATTATAAATTCAAGAGAAATAAAACACAAAAACACATACAAAAAGTTCATAACAGTATTATTCATAGTATTTTTAATGTAGGAAACAGTCAAAATTGTGGTATGAATGTGAATTCAATGGATATATTTCTAAGAATGGAATTGCTGGATCTTGGGGTAGACTGACTCCCAATTTCCTGAGAAACCACCTTAGTGATTTCCAAAGTGACTTATAAGTTTACATCCAGTAGCACTGGAGGAGTGTGCCCCTCTCTCCATATCCTATAGCATAAACTGTTATTAGCTACAGATTTTTATTTTACCCATTCTGACAGGTGTAATATGGTATCTTAGAGTTGTTTTGAATTGCATTTCCCTGATGGCTAAGGATGTTGAGCAATTTCTTAAGTGTTTTTTTTCAGCCATTTTAGATTCCTCTATTTTGAATTCTCTATTTAGTTCTGTTACCCACTTTTTAATTGGATTATTTGGTGTTTTGGTAACTAGCTTCTTTTGGTCTTTGTTTATTTTTGAAACCAGCCCTCTGTCAGATGTGGGGTTGGTAAAAACCTTTTCCCATTCTCTGGGCTGCTATTTTTTTCTTTTTGAAAGTGTCCTTTGCCTTACATAAGCTTCTCAATTTCAGGAGGTACAATTTATTAATTTTTGATCTCAGTGTCTGTGCTGCTGGTGTTATGTTCAGGAAGTGGTCTCTTGTACAACTCTTTCAAGGATACTTCCCCCTTTCTCTTCTAACATTCAATGTGGTTGGATTTATTTTGACGTTTTTGATCCATTTGGAATTAAATTTTGTGCATGGAGATAGACATAGATCTATCTGCAACCTTCTGCATGTCAGCATCAATTTATGCCAGCACCATTTGTTGAAGATGCTTTCTAGACATGTGTTCAATTATGTTTGTAGCATTACTTTATAATAGCCAGAACCTGGAAGAAATGTAAATATCCTTCAACCAAAGAATGGATAAAGAAAATGTGGTACATTTGTACAATGGAGTACTACTCAGGAGTAAATAACAACAAAATCTTGAAATTATCAAGCAAATGGACAAAACTAGAAGAAACCATCCTGGGTGAGGTAACCCAGACACAGAAAGACAAACATGGTATGTACTCACATATAAGTGAATATTAGACATAAAGAAAAGGATAACCAGCCTACAATTCACAATCCCAGAGAAGCTGGGAAACAAGGAAGACCCTAAGAGGAACATATATGGTCCCCTTGAGAAGGGGGACAGTACAAGATCTCCTGAGTAAATTGGAAACATGGGAGAGAGAGGATGGAGGTATGAAAAGAAGAAGGGGAGAAGGGGAATGGAGAAGAACTAGAAGGATCATGAAGATCAAGTCCAGGGAAGAATAGAGAAGAGCAATAAAAGGGATACCATAATAGAGGGAATCACTATAGGTTTAAAGAAAAAATATGGCACTAGAGGAGTGTCTAGGGATCCACAAGGATGACCCCAACTAAGAATCTAACCAATAGTGGAGAGGCTATCTTAAATGTCCTTCACCTAAAATGACATTGATAACTATCATAAATGTCATCATAGAGCATTCATCCAGTAGCTGATAGAAACAGAAGCAAAGATTCTGAGCCGAACTGCTGGAATGCAGTTGTAGAGAGGGAGGAGTGATAAGCAAAGGGGTCAAGAACATGTTGGGGAAACCCACAGAAACAGCTGACCTGAGTAAGTGGAAGTTCAACGACCCCAGTCTGACAGCTGGGGAACCAGCATAAGACAGAACCAGGCCCCCTAAATATGAGTGTCAGTTAGGAGGTATTTTCACAGTACAGGTGCATCCATTCTTATTGTGTTTATCCATATGAAATAAACACAATTAAAGGGTGCATCTGTGAAAATATCATAGGCAAATTTCTAAATGCTAATTTAATCAAGCCTACAGAGACTTTGGAATGAACAATACATAAGGTTGATAGGGGATGCCTTTTGTACATATGTTTCTCTTATTGGTTGATGATTAAAACACTGATTGGGCTGTAGCTAGGCAAGAGTTATAGGCAGGAGCACTAGACTAGGAAAATTTTGGGGAGAGAACTCAGAGAGTAGCTGCCACAGAGATGCCAAATAGCTGCCGAAGGAGTAATAGGCATATGGGTTAATAATTAAGAAAGAGCTACCCAGTAAGAAGTCTAAGCCATTGGCCAAGCAGTTTATAATTAATATAAGTCTTTGTGTGTTTATTTGAGGACAAATGGCAGAGGGTCAAAGTGGGAAAGAAACTTCATCCACATAAGGTAGTTTAAAATATTAAAATTGGAAGAAGAAAAAAATAAGACAAATCTATAATTTAGAAAATGATTTGGAGAACAGTTCTAGACTCTTAAAAAAACAAAAAAATCAGTTGAGTCATAAAAATATTGTGGGAGTAGAAAGAAGGCATTCTTTCTAAATGCAAATTAAAGCATTCTTGTATGAACCAAGAGTGTACTTTAGTTCAAAAAAGCCATAAAACAGTTTTTAGTAGGAGGAAGTTTAATAAGGGACTCTGCTAGAGACCTGCCTATCTAAATGGAAATACCCTGGGTCCCTGCCTGCCAGATCTTTGACCCCCACTGCCCGACCTCTGCTGGAGTACCAGGCCTGGGCCAGAGATCTGCCTATCCCCTTGAGTCCCTGCCTGCCAGATTTTGAGCCCCATTGCATTGCTTCTGCCTGAGGAGATAACTCCAAGAGAGTTTGAATCACCCAGAGCAACACCCATCAAACTCCTGACCAGCCTAAGCCCACTGGGCAAGTAGCACAGACAGAGAGAGAGAGAGAGAGAGAGAGAGAGAGAGAGAGAGAGAGAGAGAGAGAGAGAGAGAGAGACCCCAACTGCACCCATTGGAAGAAGCGATGGGTAGACAGCAATATAAGAAAACCCCTAATAATAAAAGAGACAAGAATAACACCACCAGAATCAAGGAACTATACAATGACTAGACCTGAATACACCAAAGCAGATGAAGTAGAACAGTAGAACAGATCAACTTAAAAAAATATCTTCATAAAAATGATAGATGACAATATGAGAAAATGTCTTAAAAAATGGAAGAAAAACAAACAGAAATTGGAAGAATGGAACAAATCTCTTAACAAAAATAAGGAAAGCCAAGAACGAACAATTAAACACATGAAGGAAACACTTCAAGACTTGAAAACTGAAATAGAGACAAAAAACTAAGCACAAACTGAGGGAATGATGGAAATAGAAAAACTGGGCAAACAATTGTGAACTACAGACATAAGCATAACCAATAGAATATGAGAGATGAAAGAGAGAATCTCATGCACTAAAGATAAACTAGAGGAAATAGATTCACTGACCAAAGAAAATCTTAAATCCAACAAACCCTTAACACAAAACATCCAGGAAATGTGGGATAGTTAATGAAATAGAGGCAGTAATCAAAAGCCTCCCAAACAAACAAACAAACAAAAAAACCAAGGGCCAGATATGTCTTCAGTGCACAATTAATTCTACCAGAAATTAAAGGAAGAGATAATACCAATACACCTCAAATTGTTCCACACAATAGAAGCAGAAGGTTTATTACACAACTCTTTTATAATGCCACAATTACCTTGGTACACAAGCTACCCAAAGATACAACTAAGAAAGAGAACTACAGACCAATATCCCTAATGAACATTGATGCAAAAATACTCAATAAAATCCTGACAAATCGAATGCTAGAATACATCAGAGAAATCATCCACTATGACCAACTAAGCTTCTTTGCTGGGTTGCAGGGATGATTCAACATATGAAAATCTATCAGTATGTTCCACAATATAAACAAACTAAATAGAAAAATCACATGATTCTCTTAATAGATGCTGAAAAGGACTTGACAAAATTCAACACCCTTTCATAATAAAGGTCTTGGAGAGATTAGGGCTAACAGGAACATACCTAAACATAAAAAAGCAATATACAGTAAACCAACAGCTAACATCAAACTGAATGGAGAGAAGCTTAATGTGATTCCTCTAAAATAAGGTACAAGGTAAGGCTGTCCTCTCTTTGCATATCTCTTCAATTTTGTACTTGAAGTTCTAGCTAAATCAGTAAGACAACAAAAGGATATCAAGGGGATACAAATTGGAAAAGAAGAATTCAAAGTGTCACTATTTGCAGAAGATATGATAGTTTATATAAGTAACCCAAAAACCTCTACAAGGGGACTCCTACAGCTGATAAACACCTTCAGCAAACTAGCAGCACATAAGATGAACTAAAAAAAATCACTAGCCCTACTCCCTACTATATAAAGATTACAAAGGTGCTGAGAGAGAAATCAGAGAAACATCACCCTTTACAATAGCCACACTTACAAAACAAGTGAAAGACATATATATATAGCCAGAACTTTTGTCTTTAAAGAAAAAAATTATAGAAGATACGAGAAAATGGAAAACCCTCCCATGATATTGGCTAGGTAGGATAAACAGTAAAAATGGCAATCTTACAAAATGCAATCTACAGATTCAATGCAATTCCTATCAAAATCCCAGCACAATTCTTCACTGACCTTGAAAGGATAATAATCAACATTATGTGAAAAACCAAAAGAACTAGGATAGCCAAAACAACCCTGTGCAATAAAGGAACTTCAGGAGGCATCACAATTCCTGACTTCAAGCTCTATTATAGAGCTATATTCCTGAAAAAAGCCTGGTATTGGCACAAAAATAGACAGATAGACCAATGGAATAAAGTTGAGAATCCTGATATTAACCCACTCACCAATAAACACCTGATATTTGACAAAACAGCTAAAGTATACAGTGTAAGGAGGAAAGTATCTTCCACAAATGGTGCTGGCACAACTGCATGATGGATGGTGTGTAAAAACTGCAGATAAACCCATGTCTATTTCCATGAGTTTGTAGGGTTTCTACAATTTTTGTTGTTGTTGTTGAGTTTGAACTTTAAAACTTGTTGGTCTGATAAAATACAAGGGGTTCATTTCATTTTTTTGTGTTTGTTGAGGTTTCCTATGCTTCAGAGTAGGCGTTTGATTTTAGAGAAGCTTCCATGGGTACTGAGAAAGCATATTCTTTTGAGCTTGGATGGAGTGTTTGATTGATGTCTGTTAAACTCAATTGGGTCTTAACTTCTGTTATTTTCTTTTTTGTTTCTTTCTTAAGTTTCTGTCAAGTGGTCATGTCTACTGGTGAGAGTGCTGTGCTGAAGTTATCCACTACAAGTGTGTGAGGTGTTATGTAAGATTTAAGTTTGAGTATTGTTTCTTTTATGAATGTGGGTGCCTTTGTATTTGGGGCATAGTTGTTCAGAATTGAGCCTTCATCCTGATGAATTTTTCCTGTGATGAATATAAAATGAACATCCTTGACTGATTTGAGTTTGAAGTGTACTTTGTAAGATATTAGAATAGATACACCAGCTTCTTTCTTGGGTCCATTTGATTGGAAAATCTTTCCCAAACCTTTATTCTGAGGTAGTGTCTGACTTTGAAGTTAATGTGTGCTTCTTGTTTGTAGCATAAAGATGGATTCTGTCTACATATCCATTCTGTTATTCTATGTCATTTTATAGGTGAGTTAAGACTATTGATATTGAGGGAAATTAAGAACTATTGATTGTCAATTATTTTTTGTTTTTGGATTTGTTGGTAGTGGTGGCATTGTGTGTAGATTTTCCCTGCTCAGTTTTTGGCTCTGGTAAAGTGGGATTATCTATTGCCTATGGTTTTGTGAGTGTAGTTAACTTCCTTTCATTAGACTTTCCTCCCAGAACTTTCTTTTGGGCTGGGTTTGTGGATATGTATTTTGCAAATGTGGTATTGACATGGAATATTATTTTTTTCTCCATCTATGGTTATTGGGAGTATTGCTGGTTATGGTAGTATGGCCTGGCATCTGTGGTCTCTTTGTGTTTGTAGAATATCTATCCAGGACTTTCTTGATTTCAGAGTTTCCATGGTAAAGTCCAATGTAATTCTGATAGGTCTGCCTTTATATATTATTTGGCCTTTTTCTTCAATATTTTTTTTATTCTGTAAGTTTAGCACTTCGATTTTATGTGGCTAGGGAATTTTTGGTCCAGTCTATTTGGTGTTTGGTAAGCTTCTTGTACTTTCCATTGGAATGTCTTTCTTCAGCTGGGAAAATTTTCTTGTATGATTTTGTTGATATGTTTTTTGAACCTTTGAGCTGGGCTTCTTTGCTTTCTTCTATACCTATTATTCTTAGGATTGTGTTTTCATGGTGTCCCACATTTCCTGGATATTTTGTGTTAAGGATTTGTTGGATTAAAGATTTTCCTTAGTCAATGAATCTATTCCCTATAGATTATCTTCAGCACCTGTGATTTTCTCTTTTATCTCTTCTATTATGTTGGTTATGCCTTCATCTGTAGTTTCTGATCATTTGCCCAGTTTTTCTATTTCCAGCATTCCCTCAGTTTGTGTTTTCTTTATTGTCTCTAGTTCAGTTTTCAGGTCTTGAATGGTTTGAATTGTTTTCCTTATCTGTTTGGTTTTTTTCTTGGCTTTCTTTAAGAGAATTGATGATTTTTTGCATTTTTGTTGTTGCTTTATTCTTTCCTTTATTTAATGGATTTCTCAAGTTCTCTTTAAGGGACTCTATCTTTTTCATGAAGGTGTTTTTGAGGTCATTCTCTTCTGCTTCATTTGTATTGGGATGTTCAGGTCTTGCTTGTTGTAGATCACTAGACTCTGGTGGTATCATATGAGACTTTCTGTTGTTGGATGTGTTCTTATACTGTCTTCTTTCCATCTTTTCTTCTAATGGGTACAAGCGCGATCTCTCTGTCTTCTGGTGTGTATGAGTTTAAGCCTCTATCCTCTTCTCTGTTCTTGAGGGTGCAAGGACAAGACAGGAATTTCAGCCAAGGCTGGGTTCTTTGATCTTTTTCCAGGTCCCTCTGTCTCTCTCTGTCTGTCTGTCTGACTCTCTCCTTCTCTCTCTCCTGGAGAGTAGAGGGACATGACTGGAATGCAGCAGATATATTGTTATGCCTCTAAATCCCTCTCCATCTTCCATTTTTCTAACTGAGTATTACAGACTATGCAATTTAACAAGAATAAAGGTTTATTGCACTCACGGGACTAAATATTGGCAAGTTTCAGACTGGGTGGCTATATCTGTTTAAGTCTTTTCTAGCATAGTTTGATGCTGGCAAAGGCATCATATAATGAGACAAAACATTAGAGTTTAGTTATCTGTTATTTTTTTTTAATATAGCTACAGTTCCATTGGATCAGAGTTGAACTATTACACCCTCATTTATCCTTAGGTACCTTGCAAAAGTCCCATACGCAAATGCTATTATTATGTACAACTTTCTTAGTGATCTACATAGGTAATTAAATTTCTACATGTGTTTTGGTGAGTGCACTCAAACCAAGATAGATGTTGTGTATTATATGAACATGAACTCCTATGATCCTAGCATATACACATTCCTGAGAAATGTTCCAATAAATACGTATCCAATTCATTTGTGGCTTACATTTTCATTAAATTTGTTACATGGATTAAAAAGAAATACCTCTCTCAATATATATAAACATCCCTTGTGTGAGCAAACCTTGAAATATACAGAACTTTTATAACAAAGCTTCCTGAATCTCTACCGAAAAGACTGCTGTAACACAGCAGCACAAAATAGGTCACCCAAAAAAGCACAAATTTATTCTCTTCTAGCTCTAGAGGCTAGAAGTCTGAAATCACAGAGCCAGCCAAAATGGTTTCCTTGCAGAGCCTGGAAGGAAATTTTGGTGGGGATTTCTTGCCTATCTTCTGGTGATGTTCAAACTCCTTCGCATTACTTTGTTTCTTCATGCCTCATTTTAGTTGCTGCCTTTGTCTTGACATGTGTGGTTCTGTTTCCTTAGATGCCAGTGCCTCTTCCAATCTTACAAGAACATGGCTGTAGTCAGTTACTTCTATAACATGTCTATTTCTAGAAAAGTCTGAAGTATAGGAAATCAAAGTTCACTGACTTTAGGGTGGGGACAGTGGAGTATAATTCAACCCATCATAGAATCTTATTTGTCATTTTTTTTCCTTTTTTTTTCATTCAGGTCTGTCTGGCAAAACTTGAATTTCTTCTTTCACACGATTGATGGAAAGAAGGCAGAGGAGAATAAAAAATAAATAAGAGACATAGCAGAAGTTTTGTGTTTTATCTCATGATAGTTGAGGTTCAAATCATTATTTCAGAACTGCTGTCTTGTTATGATTTTTTGTCATGAAATGCTTTTTTCTCTTGTTCCAATCACAGATATGAGAGCCATGCTTTCTATTCCACCCATGTAGCTTTCCAATCCATGTTATAAAGTATGACTCATTTTTTACTAAATTTTCTGTGCTTCTTAAATTCTTAGCTTCACCCTTTAGCACTATTATAATTCTTGTTCTTTTCAAGTTATAGAAGCCAGTAAGTACAGTGCCTCTTTAAAGTGACTTTTCTGAATATTATTACCTTCAAAGTCTGATTTATCTTCCTTTAAATGATGCTTCCTACTTCCTACATTGCACTCCTAATCAATAAATCTCAAAGCTCATCAGTATGAGACCTGTTTAATTGAGGGATTGCATTTGAAATTGCATTCCTAATAGATATGTAAGTTTAAGTTAAAAGGAGGACATGTTTGGTTTGTTGTTCTCAGCTTTTCTAAATACAGAACATACATTGATGCTTATACCCGAGTCTCTTCAAGTTTTGTAATATGCTTTCAGTTTGACAGGCAGTAGGAAAATCCTATTTAGTGCACAAGTGTAAAGAAGAAAACCTTCTCCTGTAAGAATCAAGCCCACAATGGTAGCTACTCAATAAATATTAAGTAATAACAGCAGTACTCACGGGGAAAATAGCACAAAATAGTCTCTTATTGTGGGACACAAAAAAAGCAATCACACATTTTAAAAGCCAAAGGACTTAGAAAACACGCTATATTTATAAGTTCTTAAATAAGCATTTATCCCATTTTCCGAAATTCCCCTTTAACTTGTAAAGAATATTGTATTTAGAAAGCTGTATTTTCCATTCCCAAGGTGACTGCACTGTGCCAATTCTACAGCTATGCATTACATTTCTAAGATTCCTGTTCACTAGTTCATGCCTTCAGAAAATTTGTATAGTGTAGTTTGCCTTAGAGCTGTTTTTATTCTCCTTTTCTTTCTTCATGCTCACTTGCTCTCTTTGACCCTCACAATATGGCCTTTGGTGGCAATAACATAGTTCCATTATATCAAACCAGTGTTTATCCTCAACCAGCAATAGCTGCTTCACCTGAGAAGTTAAAAATGTAAGTTCCTGAGCTCAATCTTAGAACTATCATGTTAGTCAGAGTTCTCTGGAGGACCAGAATGTTCAGAATGAATATAGATGTACAGAGGGGAATTATTAGGTTGACCTACTTGGTACAATCTGGGTAATTCAACAGTAGGTATTGCCATACAGGGGAAGTCATAGAACCTGATATTCCACAAGGAGAGATCTGTCAACACTTCTAATCTAGGAGCTGCATCCTGGTGGATTTATGGAGAGCAAATTATCTTCCATCTACCTTAGAAGGCCAAACATGAAAGGTCAAGGAATAAAGGATCTGATGGCCTGAGTTCAATCCCTGGAACCAATGGTGTAAGAAGAGAACTGACACCCTCAAGCATACACTTTGCTGCCTCTTCCCAATAAATCAAAACATAGAAAATGAAAGAAATGTCTAAAATTCATATATGAGTGAGTACGTACAATGGTCCTCTCCTACAAAAGGACTTTGGGAGCATATTCCGCATGAAGAAATACTCCCTTAACCTAGAGGCACGAGGGAGGGCCTAGTCCCTACTCCAAATGACTTGACAGATTTTGTTGAACCCTCCTGGAATGCATCACCCTCTTTGTGGAGTAGAGGGAAAATGGGATGGAAGGGTGGTCAGGGGACATGGGAGGGAGGGAAAAAGAGAGGAAGGGAGGGAGGGAGGGGGGAGGGAGAAGGAACTGGGATTGATATGTAAAATAAGAAAGAAAGAGAGAAAGAAAGAAAGAAAGAAAGAAAGAAAGAAAGAAAGAAAGAAAGAAAGAAACACAAACTACTAATCACATACAGAGGAAGATTCAGGTGTGAAAAGCATTGATGGCCAATGAACACTTGCTGATAGCTTTGTTGCTTATCTATTTAGATGAGCTAACTAATTTTAAAGTAGAAGGTTTTCTGGAGTCCTTGAGACATATTGTTCTGTGCTTACTGTAAGACTAGCAAGTGGCAAATGATATTTGGTAATAGTTTTATAGTTGATTTTTATTTGGATTGTTATAAGTGATCTGAGAGAACAGCTTTCAGAGACCAAGATTGTAAAAGCTCAGAGAGAGCAATTGCCCCCCCCCCCGAAATATTATGTATTGCTGTTTTAATAGTTTGGACTTACCAAACTACTGCTGCATTTTTATTTCTATCACAGAGTTCAATTTGTTATTATGCCATTAGAATTAATGCTTAAAATATGTAAGAATAAACTTCTAGGGCTCATAACACTATTTCTTATTTTTTTATATTTTTTCTTAAATTTGAAATAAGTTTGATTTACATATCAAACCCAGTTACAGAACCCTCCTGTCCTCCCCTATCACCCCACCAAATGCCATCTCATCCCATTTCTGCTCCCCAGGGAGGGTGATGCCTTCCCTGGGTAGTCTTCAATGTCTGTCATCATTTGGAGCAGAGCCCAGGCCCTCCCCCATGTGTCTAGGCTGGAGGGAGTATCCCTCTATGTGGAATGGACTCAAAAAGTCCATTCATGTACTCGGGATAAATACTGATCCACAACCAGAGGCCTCATAGACTGCCAAGTCCTCCCAACTAACAACTCGTTGAGGGAATCTGGGCCAGTCCTATGCTGATTTCCTAGCTATCAGACTGGAGTCCATGAGCCTTGTTCAGGTCAGCAGTTTCTGTGGTCCATAACACTATTTCAACATAATAGTAAAGTTAATCATGAACATTTTAATACCGAATGTGACTGATTTAATCCTAGGACCCTGATCCAGTAACTATGTGTTCTAGGGATATCAATGTCCACAAAGTAAAATTGCTTTCTCACACCATTCACAAATGTTCTATTTAAAAATAACTTTAATAACTAGCATTTAAAACATGTTAAACTGCAATAAATTTTCACTGAATTTATGGAGTATGAAAGTTTTAGATCATAAATATTAATCTGATGGCCCTATGAATTTACCTTAAGGTAATTTTAAATATGAACCACATACTTCTTTTTACTTAAAGGCCTATTCACTTCAGTAGGGACAAGTCTATATTTTAAACACTAATGTTATCCTCAAATGCTGTGTTAGTAAGTAATCCCAATGTTGTAGCATCAAAGATTGGAAGACATGATTAATTCACAAAGGTGAATTCCATCTCCTATAGAAGAGACTTGAGTGAATATATTTTGAGTGAATATATTTGAGTGAATATATCCACCTTTTCTTGACATGAAAGGACAATGAACATCCCCTATATGAGGAACATAAGATATTGAATCTATGAGCATTTTAATAGATGTCCTATCTTCAAAATTATGCACAATAAATTTCTCTTGTTTACAAATTATACAGGTACTTTACTATAGCAGTCAAAATGGACTAAGGCAAGCATCAAATTCATTATGGTGAATGAGTAATGTCCATTCAACCATTATTTAAAGACTTACTATTTATATTTCTACAATTCCACACCAGTACCACAAATGTAGGCACTGAATTTTTGTTTGCTCATGTTAAGTAAATACTAGACTTGCTTAAGAAACAAAGGAGAGGAGCACTGAATATGTATCAACTATTTTTAAATCTCAATCAGTATACAGGCATGTAATGCTAGCAACACTATTTTATTCCTGTCAAATAATAATATAAAAGTTGATATTTTATGTAGTATTTTTAAAGAGTAATTTCTTTTGGAAGACATGACTTTTGACTTGGATTTCAAGAACTTGAAGGAGGGAGGGAGGGAGGAAGGGAGAGAGGAATCTGGGATCACATGTAGAAATTTTAAATTATATTATTAATAAAAAATAAAGAAAGAATATATACTTAAACAATTTTTGTTAAAATAAGGAAAGGAGAGGATTTTTTAATAATGTAAAATGTAAATTCATTAACCCTAAACTCTGACTAAGGCATATTAGTGAAAGTGGTGTGTGCCCAAGTGCACTTTTGCTTTACTGTGTATAGCATGTTTCAAGCCCCCACTCTTCTACCATTAATATCATGTTGGGATATGAGAGAATTGTGAACTATGAGTAACCATATGTGGCTTATACAGAAGCCCATTGAGGCCATTCAGGTCACTATGGATTTCATATGTTTATTTGCAGATGAGGTAGAGCAGGGTCAGTTTCAACTTAGGACTAGGGTAGGCTTTGATGGCATCCTTTCCTTTACTGAGAAGAGAACCATGAGAGGTTTCCTTCTGAAATGCTTTTGGAATATGCAAATCCATCACACAAAATCTTTACCACAAGGCAACCACATCCTGGACAAATTGGGTTTTCCTATTCAAATTATCAATTTAATTCCCACAGTGAGCAAGGATTGGCAGCAAATTGGCACATTTTTCTGAGGCAGCCATGACAAAGGTACATATGTATCAGGAGAGTTTTTGCTGGGATACTTAGTTATTTTCAGAGCTTGTCTTATATGTTTTAAAATTGTTTTGTTTCTTTGTTTTATAACAGCTGTAAATGAATTATTATAGCACCTTTTGAGTGTGAATGTTCACAGGATTAAGGCTTTTTTGGAAAAATTTATTCCATAGTGGAGAAGAAAAGTGGGAAAAAAGACTAGTAAGTGTATATGGGGCAAATAGAGTAAACACTGAGCAAAGAAACTAAAAGTGATAGAAGTTAAACATGGATCCAACACACCTATAAAAAAAGGATGTATAAAACAAAACATGAATACAGCCAAATCTTTACTTGTTTCTTACTTGTTTCAAACACTAGCAGGAAGCAGATGAAGTTATCTGGCAAAGAAAAGACTGGAATCATTAAAATAAACTGGCAATATCTGATATACCAGACCTGAGAGTAAAACTTGAAGAGAATATGCCGGATAAATGTATATACTTCTTTGTTTTTTCTCGACACTCCTTCTCTAAGATAACTTTTCCCCCTAAGTGTGTATACAGTGATCTTAGATCTGTGAAATGTTACCAATGACAAACACAATATAGTAGTATTAAAAAAAAATTTCCTTTCTCCATAGTTCAGAGAAGCATCCTTGCTGCTTCTGAACCTCACCCAAAATGTATCTACCCACTGTACTATGAAAGGGACATATACTACTTTTGTGAAGAAAGGACAAGAAGTCAATAATCCAGAGACAAAGAGGTGGTAAAGAAAGAGATGAAAGAAGAGGAAGAGAAGGGAGAGGTGAAAAACAACAGAGGTAGAGAGAGATGTAGAGGAGAGGGACATAGAAACCCAAGAAAAGGAAGATTAGATTGCCAACAAAGACATCTTTTAATCCCTCTTTTTTTCCTTCTAGGAAAAGTATTATCCCTTCTTTATCATCTAAAACAGGGTTCTGTGTAATGGTGAGAAATATGTACTATTAATACCATTAGGCTCAAACTCTGTGATACCAAATGTGTGACTTTGGACAAAGTTTTGAGGACTCTTTTTATCTTCAAAATGGATATTAGCATAGTGTGTGAAACCACTGATATCATTAACATCTAGAGTCCATGTAAGCCTTTCCAAGCCTTTCCATAAATATACCTGTTTCCTCATGTGTGTCCTGAAACTGACAGGTAAAATATAAACAAGTTCTTGAACTTTTTTTTATATGAAGCACCTTGGTATTTGTACTGAAAGCATAAAAAATGCCCACTGGAGGTTTTCTCTATGACTTTGCAAGGATCCATTCCTACATTTAAATAATGCTTTTATTTCATCATACTAGGTGAAAATAAAAAAGACCAAAGAAATTCTGTATTTTTAAACTGAAAATTCACACATGTATAGAAAAGCCTAACTATTTCTGACAGTTTGAGAAGTTTTGAAAGTATTATCAAACAAAGCTTTAGGAAATGAGAAAATGTTTTCACTTTTAGTCTTTTCTTTTTGTAGTTGCTGTTGTAATACAAATCACTGCAGTTACTGAGGGCAACAGTTAACAAGGTCAGTAGCATGCTCAAATACACGCTTTGGGAATATCAAATAACTTCTCTATACTGTACAAAGTAACAAACAAAGGAAAAGAGTGATCCAATAACAAATCACTGTTAAAATTAGACTACCTACTTATATTAAGATTGTTAATTTTACCACAACATAATTTACTGGCTATCAAAAGAGTAATTGACTCTCTTTTAACAAGATTGCTTAAATTATGTATACATCCACTAAAAATAGTAGTGATGGTTCAATATATTTGGGAAATTATCATCTAACATGAGTATAATTGATAATATGTTTAATGGTTGTAAAGATGCCAGTGCCTATTGAACCAGCAGACGAGAGAAAGCTAAATGGTATTCTTTCTGTCTTAAACACTTTAAGTCACTTTAAGCTTAAAGTAAGTCTTCTAATGATATTTTTCAATAGGCAGACTCTAATAAACACAGTTGATGGTAAGTACTAACACATTTTAAATATTTTGTGCATTGCATGTACTTTATCACAAAGACATTTTCTTTTTAATTAATAATACAAAGCTTTCAACTTCATTTAATTTGGAATTTAGACAGAATTGCTGAGGGAAAGCATAAGACACCAGACTACTACATAGTACTTTTTCCACCCTTCTGGCCAAGCAAGCTCGCAAACCATTTTGCAGCTCTTAGAGCTAATTGCTAAGCAGCATAGATGCCACTTAATTAGAGAAAACTAGGGGGAAGTAGTAATCTAGAAACCACAGTTTGATTGGAGGGGCGAGCATCATTAATGGCCACAATCCCATTTCTTCAAATTATTAAGGCATGGCAGAGCACAGGAGTGGAAATGCTTCCAAAAGTCACCTCTGAGAACCCCAAGAGAAAGGAAGCCTGTGTGATGTGACTTTGGTGAAGTTTAGCAGCATTTTAATCTCATCCATGTTAAGTAGTGTGTTAGTTGCAGAACCATGATTTTTCTTTGGCTCTCTTTTATGTTGCATATGAGGAAATCTGCGTATCCTTGCTGTCTGTTTTCCAGCATGTTCTTTCAAAATGCTGTTAAAGAGCATTTTGGTAAAGAGCAAGCAATTGTGTTTGCCTGGAGGACTGCCTTTCTAGCCTGTATCAGTTCTGCTCGTCTGTTTTCCCATGCTGTACTGCCCCATAATGTACTTGAAAGAAACTGTCAAAATACCCTTGCTGCCAGAATGCCTGTCTTGTCTAGCCAGAGGTAAGTTGTTTTCTCAAGATAAACTATAAAATAATAGGATGGTCACATTTAAATCTTAAGTTATAGAGTCTAGGAATAAAAGCATATCAGATCCAGGCATCATACAAGAAACTGGAAATGTGTTAGATGCTATCTTACATCCATCAAGTAAGAAAGACACAGGCAGGCTGCTGGAGCTTGGAATGAATAACCAAATGATGGCTAAGCATGAAGAGGTGAATAAGTGTTGCACAATCAGCACAATTCTTGAATTCAGCTGGCTCTCATCGATTGATGCCTGTACCAGTGTTTCAATGTATGTTGGATAAAAACTCTCTCAAGACTGATCCTCTAAGGACACATCCTTTCAAAGTGATGTTTGCCAATAAATGTGTAGCTATCAAACCCTACAATTTATTATGAGATTTTATAGCATAAAAGACTTTATCATATTAATAAAAAATGTATGTGGGGGAAGGGCAGGAGACACAGGTGAAACAAATCCCTTTAATGTGGTTACTACATTTTTGATTGCAAGTTCATTATCAGGAAAGCCAAAGGGCTCATTTTTACATTGTCAAGATTGTATCTGCCCACAAAGGGCATCAGACAGTAGGACAAGAAGAGGGCAAAAGGGTAAAGATGATGGACAGAAAATTGATGCCATCAGAAGAGGAAAGAAGTAAAAGAGGAAAGGTGAAACAGAAACCCTGTTTTTGTTTATCTTGTAAAACCCCATGAGATAGTGGCCAGAACATAATTCAGTTTAAAGGCATAAGACTGTAACAGCCTGACAAATAGGCCTAAGATAAAAATGGCTATTATTATTCAACTACTGCTTCAGAGGAACACAAACAATTATGTATCAGAGGATTCCAAATGGTAGCTACTGGAAATCTAGCTAAGAGCCACAAAATGACATTAAGCCCTCTGCTCATTGTTTTGTTGTTCCTGTTGTTTTCAAGGAGTGGGGAAGTAGTATTTGTAGTAATAACTTTCAGTTGCATGACATACCCTAATTAATGGCTAAGTTACAATGATATAATTTGATTCTGCTTAATACAAACTGTCAGAGGCTCATTCCTTCAAGTCTTTCCATTTTTCCATCTACTGAGTTAAGTACCTCAGTAGCTAATGGAGACTATGAGATTGACATTATAATTGTCTGGAGCAGCTGCTGGCAGGCACTCATTAATTTCTTCTATAGCAGTGTATCCTCTGTTCCAGTGATGTCACCTCGCCTTGGTTTAAACTGGTCATTTGTCACAGCCTCATTATCATGACTCCTCCCATCATTGGGAGGACCTTGTTACATCTACTTAGGGTCACCATATATTCTGCTTAGCCCAAGATAATCTCAGATTAATTGTGTTGGCTCTACATAATTATTTATAGAGCCCTCTTCCACTCTCCAAAGGGCCACTTCTTATTGCAGGACTCTTCCCATGAGCTTACAATTATTAATTAAAAGCTCCCAAATAGAATGTTTTCTAAGTTTCTTAAAGTTCTCAAACTTTTAATCTGTTTGTCTTTTTTGTTTGTTTATTTCATAGCATTTATTCAGCAACAGTGATATGTTCTAGAATTATGCCAAACACTGAACAAAGCAAGGTTGGTTCTCCATGTTTATAGATTCCAGGAATC